>CM055404.1:99158029-99176498 GCA_029228625.1 Pseudolycoriella hygida | reverse complement strand
AAAAACTTTTTTTTCTGAGGAAATTTTTTTCGGAGAAAATTTTTTTCAAAAAATAGAAATTTTTTCAACAACTGAAAACTTCCAAAACGACTTCTATCACAACAAAAACCTCTTAAAAGCTAGAGTGTGACGCAGTCCGTAAGTCCGCTTCCAAAATTAATGATATCGCACTATATCGCTGATAATACGCAGAAGTTTGTTTGAATGGAACCTTGTGTTCAAAGTTCAACGACGAAGTAATTTTTCTGTACTTTCAGTTTTTGCGCTGCAAAAATTTATCTTTTGTTTCTTATTGCGTAGGTAAAGGTAAATTAAAATTTTTGCGTGTAAACACTGAAAGTGTTGAAAAATTATTCCGCTGGTGGGTCCGGCATTTGTGACGCAATTTTTTTTAACAAAACGAAATTTTGTTTCAAAGAAAGCGCTCTAATTTTTTCAGGAAATCAAAACTTACAACACAAGGTTCCATTTAAACAAACTTCTGCGTATTATCAGCGATAGCGTCACCTCAAGCGATATCATTAATTTTGGAAGCAGAATTACGGACTGCGTCACACTCTAACTTTTAAGAGGTTTTTGTTGTTATATCGTCGCAAAAAATATTTTCGTCATTTGATCCACATGACAGGAAAAGAGATAGCACCAAGACATGTATTGTCGGATTCACTAATAAATCGAAAATAAAGGATTTCGCTCGTCTTTCTTTCTCATTTATTACGGACCTAGGAATCGTACATTTACATGAATAGACACATAAAATACTGAATGTCTCCTGATCCTGAAGCCGTAGAAAATAGCCTGCTGTTTTTCGATGGCAGAGTACACATTCTGCATCGAAAGACGGGAAATACTGAAAGACGAAATTGACTCCGAGAAAAAAAAAACATTAATTTAACATGCGGAAACGTGAGATTTTTCAGTACAATTCAGTACCGTACCAATAAAACCCAAAATAATGAGGACATCCTACATTCGTAAGTTAGAGGTTTAGTTACAACTAAGTATTTATAACATTCAGCTTTTTGTGAGATACCAATCCAATTCGTTTTAATTTAGCTGGATTTTTTGGGACGAACTTAGGGATTGCAAACCGAACTCGTTCTTAAAAACCGCGGTTTCGGTTTTTTGAACCCAAATTAAAAAATTTTTTTATCTAAATTTAACTAATTTATTTAACTAACTAATTTAATAAATTTGCTGACATTCTTGCTAAGACTCGTTCTAACGATTCGTTTTCGGCACTTTCGTAGAAATCAGTTATTTTAATTTTCGGTGTAGTCGTCGTGGGTGGAGATGGAATTGGAGACGCATCTTCAAGATGTCTTTTCAAAGTGTTTATTTTATGGATACTTTTCATATGATTATGTAATGCACTCGTCGATTTTTTTTCGGCTTTTAGGATCCGGCCGCACTTTAAACATTTTCCCTTGTCATTATTAGTATTAGTCAAAAAGAAACTCCAAATACAAGAGCTGTCATCACTTTCCGGATGTTTTACAAAATTTTCTACATCCATTTCAATAACGTAAAACATAAAAATTATTAATAAAATAAAAAAGCTGCGATGCAAATCTGCATCGTATCAAATATATTGTCAACATAAACGTTTTTAATTGTTTTCTTGTCTTTTGTTTAAAATATTTTGACACGTTTATCAAACGAAAAAGGGTTGCTAATAAATGGTGCCAAAGAAGATGGATGAGTACTTTTTGAAAAATTGTGTTGATTTTTGGCGCTACTTTTAAAAACCGTAAACCCCGGTTTTTCCAACAAAAAACCGGGGTTTCGGTTTGGCTAAAATGGCTCGGTTAACCGGTTTCGGTTAAACCGGTTTGTAATCCTTAGACGAACTGAATTGGTATGTCACAATCAGCTAAAAATGCCAAATACTTAGATGTTCTTCTATTGACATTTGTATAAAAAACAACTTTTTTGGCTTTTTCTCGCAAATTGAACTTCCAGAACTTGTGCAAATTTTGCATTGAGAAATAAGCCAATCACAATGCTTGACAGAGTCGTGGAACGCTAGGAAGCGTATGAAGGAAGCTCTCACGCGAAGTGATATTTCCCGCACCCAGAAGTAATGTGTTATAATAAACATAACCAAAGACCCGTACGTATCAGAATAGATGTGACAAACAGAATAGATGTGGCAAAGTGATTCGAACGTACCTAAATAAAAAAAAAATAATAAATAAAAAATATACAAATAAGCAAACCATCCAACGTTTTGTGTTCTTTTATAACTGTAAGAATTTCAAGATCCATAGAAATTACCCAAGGTAATGTCAAAGGCCCTACACCGAAGTACGTCTCAGACCATTCAAATCTAGAAAAGCTTATATCCAAGGACTAAGTCGCTTTTCCCTAAAACCCAGAAACACGTGTTATCTAAAATTTTATTCTCTACAACTTTGCCTTTGGAAACAACTTCCTACCTCTCATAGTTCTGGAGATTCGGGTTATTCTGCCCAATTATGGAAGTGGCCATATTTCACCAAAACCCTGAAACACGTGTTCGCTTAATTTTAATTCTCTACAACTTTGCCTTTGACAGTAAATCTCCATATTGCATAGTTAAGGAAAGAGTTAAGTTAAGACGAAAAACTGTTTTCGTATATGGCCAAGAATCTCAATTTCGTCCATTCCATTGGTCCCAGTGCCCAGACCTCTGTACCGATTAACACAAAATTTTTTTCCCAGTTTTGTGACATCAAATGCTTTCATCTGACACCAAAATGAGGAATTTCCGTGCTACAATTGCTGAGATATTTGCGAAAAAGCTTCACCGACCTTCGAAAAACCATGTTTTTGGTCACTTCCTCAACCATATCTCCGGAACCACTTGATCGATTTGGCTCATCTTCGAACTTGAATCATGGGAGACATGTACCTTTCAGGGAAAAAAAGTTTAGGCTCATCGGTTCAGCCGTTTGGAAAAAAAAGTGGAGAGGGACGGACGGACGGCCGGACGGACTTTTTTTTTTATTGCTGATTCGTCATCTCTAGACGATAATAGATGCATCCCCCCTCCCTCCCACCTCGATCTACCCCATGTTACAATAAAATTGTTTGTAGTAAACGTATAGGACCTTTGTACTTCGTACGGGTCCAAACATACGAAGGCGGGTTGAAGAAGATTGTACTTTCAATAGATGGCGCTATGTTTGAGATGTTTTTGCTCTATATTAAATATTGTCAACATTATTTAGCAATGCAAAAAAAAATCAAATTGATAGAGTAAGCCGTCACTATTTTTTAATTAGAAACGATAAACTCTGCACTAATTTTCTGTTAAGATGGAAAAATCTGAACAGTGTTTGGCCTTATACCAGCGTAATCCAAAAGACTTTTTACAACGTTTTGTGACCGCCGATGAAACATGGATTCACCAGAGACCAAAGAACAGTCCAAACAGTGGACTGCTCCCGGAGAACGTGAGCCGAAGAAGGCAAAGACCGTACCATCGGCAGGAAAGGTGATGGCGACTATTTTCTGGGATACCCAAGGAATGATTTTTGGAGAAGGGCAGAACAATAACAGAGCTCTATTACTCTGAGCGATTGAACCGACTACATAAAAAATTGCAGAAAAAACGTCCTCGTTTGGCAAAGAAAAGCCGGAGTAGCCATGGCCAAACTGAACCAATTGTGATACGAATTACAACCCCATCCACCGTATTCTCCAAACTTAGCCACTTCCGACTTCTTTCTCTTTCGAAATCTAAAGAAATTGCTCGCTGGAACGAAATTCTGCACAAATGAGGAGGTTATCTCAGCAACGGAGGCCTATTTTACAGACCTCGACCGATCTTAGTTTCTGGACAGGATCAAAAAGTTGGAGCACCGCTGTAAGAAGTGTATAGAGCTAGATGGGGACTACGTCGAAAAATAAATAAATACTTTTTTCAAATGAAGAAGTTTCATTCAAAAAGTACCACTTTTTTAAACCCTCCCTCGTAGCCAAAGACCCCTACGTATTAGAATAGATATGGCAAACCGAAAAGATTTTGAAAATAGGTGCGAACTTATCAGAATGGGAGCAAATTGTTGCAAAATTTTTAAAACTACCATAACTTCAACGACCTATAGAAATGACCCAAGGTAATGTCGAAAACTCTCCCGAAGGGGGAATTTATACTTAAAATCCTTAAACACGCGTTCTCTAAAATTTTATTTTCTACAACTTTTCTTTTGGAAGCAACTTTCTAACTGCCATAGTTCCAGAGATATGAGTCACCCCCTTTATTCTAGAAGTGACTGAATCCCAAGGATTTGGACATTTTTCGGAAAACCACTGAGGCATGTATTGTCTAAAATTTTATTCTCTACAAATTTGCTTTTGACAGTAAATCTCCACATTTCATAGACTAAAAATCATCTGCTTTCGTATATGGAAAAGAAACTCAATTTCGTCCATTCCAGTGACCAGAATACTGACCTGATTTCCACAAAAAAATTTTTTCCAGTTTTGTGAGATCAAATTCTTTCATTTGACACCAAAATGAAGGATTTCTGTGCTACGCTCACTGAGATATTTGCGAAAAAGTTTCACCGACCCTCGAAAAACCATGTTTTTGGTCACTTTTTCGACCATATCTCCGGACAGACGGACATTTTTTTTTCGCTGATTCGTCACCTCTAGACGACATCAACGCCTCGATCTACCGCATGTTACAATAAAATGTCTTATAGTACATGCATAGGACCTTGTACTTCGTACGGGTTAAATAATAATAATAAATAATAATGCTAAAGCTGGACGATCTCGTTTTAGGAGGGTTACTCCAAGAATTGTTAAGCGCATGATTGTTATCTTGCCTAAATGTAGGCTTAGATGTTTCATACACAGATTCATCGTATATGGGTTACGTCATACGTTTCATTCAGAGTGTACGTCGTTATGGGCACCAAACACACAACAACTACCCAACTTTTGAAGCTTGAGTGAACTTTAGGACGTTATTAATGCGCTACACTTGATAGAAAAATTCCATGTAGAATTTTTCCGACACGGGATTTGAACCCCGATCGTTTTGGTGGAAGGCCAGTACGCTAACCACTGAGCCAAACCCAATATTGTGTTTCATATTCGTCGAAACACTAAAATAGTATATTACAGTGGACTCTGCGAAAGAATTCATTACATGAGGACACAATTTTGTTATAAGAGCCAAACTCACGAGTTTTTCTTTTGAGCAACAAGCTTTGAAAACGTTTTATTTTGATGAAATAAGGGGTTGAATATCCGAGCCGAAGGTGAGGTATGCAACTTCACGGTTCAAAATATCAGTTTTCAAAGCGTGTTGCTCAAAGTAACAAGAGTGAGTTTGCGAGTTCTCAAAATTATCCGAAGTGATGAATTATGTAGCAGGGCCCACTGTATAATGTTTATTGCGTATCCATCCGAAAGCTAAGCATTACATGTATGCTTACACCTACGAAAACCATGCATAACATTTAGGGTCTTTTTTATCTCACTAGTTAAAACAAAATGTTTACCTCACTAATGAAGTAAAACTTTTGTTTTCAGTAGTTTCACCTCACTAGTAGGGTAAAAATTGTGTTTTCACTAGTGAGGTAAAAAAGACCCTACATGGTTTTCATAGGGGGTAAACATACAACACTTTCAGATGTAATAGCCAATAAAATGTTTACCAGCAGTCGACATTAACAAAAAAATTAGGCCACACTAGCGTGAAATGTAAATATTTCCATTAGACACTATTTTTGACAGTATTGATTTTGTTCAATTGTGTTACGTAACAAATGGGAGAGGGGGAGGTATTACCCTTGTGTTACAGGGGGAGGGGGTCTGAAAAATATCGATTTTAGCGTTACGTAATTTATGAACGGCCCCTTAGATAGAGTGAAATGTCACTGCCGTAAATATTTTCCAAATTACCAAAATTCCACGAGTGTCTTCAGTCACATTTCTGCCACATATACTCCATCTAACTTTAGCGTAAACAGGTGAAACTCTTGCGCAAAATGACACAACTGAACCATATGCGGCAACAACAGCTTGGGGTGACTTTATAAATACTGGCTTCATTTCCAGTTCGTCTTGTTGTGATACTTCAGAAATATGAACTTCACAAGACGTTTCGCATTTACCGTAATCAGATTGCACTGAGCAGGTGTATGTACCAGAATCGAATACAAACGGATCCAATATTCTGAGGCAAATCAAACCTTCACCATGGTCTATGTATCTGAACGAAACCAATTCACTTAGTTCTGGAATTTAATGAGCCAAAACTCAAATCGCTTACCTGAAATCATCTGAGTCTTGTATGACAAGACCATCTCGTGACCACACAACATCAAATGGATCTGAACACACAACAGAGCACACCAAATCCAAAGCAAAGCTCTCTTTCGCATGAATTGTCTTTCCCAATCCACGCATAAATTCAGGAGCGATGTGTTCCTGTGTGTCGTTAAAGGTAACTATTGTAGAAGTAGCCGCAATTCCTGACTCATTGTTTGCAATGCATGTGTAAACGCCCTCATCACAAGTTTCAACATTGTCGATAATCAAACAAGAAGTTTCATCATTTTCGATTACTTTGACTCGATCTGTTGGATGTAATTCGTTTCCGTTGTGGTAAAATTTTTTGTTTGGCACGGAGCCACCTCTAAAGTTGCAAGCTAAGGCCAATCTGCCACCGATTTGTGTCGAGTTTCCCATTATGCGCCTGGAGCTGCTTATACTTCGTCGAGGTGAGGCACTAGTGCGGATTCCGCGACCGGTACTTCGTTTATTAGAAATTACGTCTAATCTTGCCGTAGCTTCAATTCGTCCATAATCGTTTTCCAATGTTATTCGGTAAAGGCCAGCGTCTTCCATTGTAACTTCTTCGATTTCTAAAATTCGTAGATCATCCCGTTCTTTGATATTTATGCGAGTCGTTGGCGTAACAATAAGACCATCTTTATCCCACGTCGACCAAGGAGTTGGCAGACCTGTGGAGAAACGAAATTAACTGTGAATTCAAATAACTTCAACTTGATCGGCCAAAGGTGCTTTACAATAACAATAAACTAATAATATCATTCGGGAGACTGTATCAAACAGAAATTTAATGTAATAATTTTTCAAAAAACGTCGATTTATAGTAAATCTTAATTTATGCGTAAGTGTGCTTTTAGTGTGACGTTAGCTTATAATAATTTGTTTTTGTTTTTTTGCCGGTTGAACAATATTGGGATACCGCCTTATCCAAGAAAACCATCCCAATATGACGTTGGCTTATGTCATATGGCATACGAAATTTCATGATGAAGTAAGTGTCTCTGAACATATCATGGATTTTCTCATGAAAGTATACTTTGACATAAGCCGACACCACATTAATAGTGTGGATAGTTTGTAAGAGACTTTATCACGTAGAATTACGCGTAGCCAATGAAACAATGAAAACAAAAGTTTTCTTTTTCTACATTGTGTCGACAGTGTTGAAATAAGCTTCAAAGTTAATTAGAACCAATTCCAAGTACAGATAAAAACAAAGAAAACGTAACATTTTTCTAAAAATAACTTAATAAACTTACCAGCGATAGCGCATTGGAATCGAACAGTTTCACCTTCTTCGGCTAGTCTGTTATGAGGCATAGCATAAAATTTGGGAGCAGCGCATTTATGTTGTTTTGAACTTAAGTCTATGTGCGTCGAACGGTATGAAAGCGGCATTGGAGAAATGCTACGAACAGGAGTTGTACGTGGTGTCGACCGAGGTGTCGAATTCGTGGATAATAATCCACTAGGTCGAGTAAGTATACGACTAATTAAATTTTCTTTCTCTTCAGGTACTGCGTAAAAAAAGAATGATGAATATTTAATTTATTTAATAAAAGCAATCCAATGTCTACCGTCAACAATGATGCAAGCTGATGTATACGATTTGCCAATGTTATTTGATGCAATGCAAGTGTATTCACCCTCATCTTCTGGGAAAACTCGATTTATCGATAGTGTTGCTCTATCGTCGCAGAAGTTTGCTCGAAAATCGCTTGAATGTGGCAAGATCCTGCCATCTTTTTCCCAAATTACTGTGGGCTCCGGTTGGGCTTCGACGTGGCATTCTAATGTTATAGAATCTCCATCACAACACCGTAGATCTTTCAATGGCCGTGTGAATATGGGCAAAGTTTCAACGTTTCTGATTAAAATAAGCATCCAAGTTAAGTTTGTTCATTTTAAAAATAAATGAAGAAAGCGATAGGTTAGTATGATCCTCTTTCTTTAGATCAGGATCTTTGGTCGTTTCCAGCAGGCAGCCTGGTGTTAAAAACGTTCCATCGACAAATTTTGATGGGGCAACGAGTACATTATAGTGTACTCGGTTCTGACTCGGCGCCACACTGCGTATTTGATAAGTATGAGTAGCCTTACAGTGGTGCCGAAAATCAGATTTAACAGTAGTAAGGAATAAATTTCAATTTGACACCAGGCTACCGCTTCTATACCATTCTTCGGCCGCGATGACTGATATCTTAGCTAGGGCATACGAAAGGTAAGTAAGTTTCAGAGGAAAATCGGTTGAAAGGTCTCCAAGAACGTAGAGGTGACGGACTGAACTTTTTTTATTATTCCCCCCACTTTAGTGTCAATCGAATCCACGTTACTAACGAATCTGGAGGTAGAATTTTTGCTGGGTATTACGTTTTCAGGTGGTAATAAACGACCGATAAGTTAAATCAAAATTACAGATTGCTTACTTCACGTACCATTCCACCGTTGTAAATAATGTAAATGCTTTAGAAAATGAGTGTACACAAAAGCAACTTCGTTAACTATTATAAAAAAGCTACCACTTTGCATTGAAAATAGGAACTGCAACCCGGTTTTAAGCCGAACCGGTTTTTCGGTTAACCGCAAAATTTTGAACACTAAAAAACCGATGGTTTTTTTTCTCTTAAAACTGGTTTTCTCGGTTTTTTCGGTTTTTGCAAAAAAAAGTTACTTTTCTGTCATAATGAGTGTGATAAGCGAGAGGGTTCAACAATGAGCCAAGCTCACCTAACACGATTTGAAGGTAGACTTTTCGGACTCTTCGAAAAAATTAGTAGCTAACCCATTTCTCAATTCCAACAATGACCAATGGACTATGGCTGTAGAGCAATTTTATTCCTTCACGACGCGATGTAAAATAAAATGGTCTTTATTTTTAAAATTTTCAATTTTTATGATCAAGTACCTGTCATGTCGCGAGAGGCAAAAATGGTCGCTTTTCGTGAGATAATCAACATAACTTATGCGAAAAAAGAATGGTGGTAGAGTGAAATGCCATTCGTTATAGAAAAAAATGACAAAAATAAAACTTTGTGATTATGCCATAGTATCAAACAATATTTTATTCAAATTATCATTTTCTAAAAGAAAGCATTTCGATAGCTGTGGTCAATTGAGTTTGGCGATCAAGAGAAGTTATTTTTAATCGACGTAAAACATTACTCTGAGCAAAAAATTGTTCTACTGTATGCCTCTAAAACGCTCCGATTTTTTTATAAGTTAGTCTAAACACCGAAACGGACAGCCGCCAATAAAAAATCTACGAATTGGCACTCTCAGTTGTTCGATTTTACGCAAACTTAAGATATTCTACTGATCAATTATGTAGACAGAAAAATAGTTCTAGCTACCGGGCAAATCAAACAATTTATTTCATATCGAGGCGACAAACGACCTCAGTCAAGTTTTGAGCGGCTGTCAAATGCTCGTGTTATTATCATAAAAAAATTAATTTTATAAAAAAATCTACGAATTTTTGAGCCATAGCGTAGAACAACGTTTTGCTTAGAATAGAGTTCTGCGTATAAATTTCAATAAAAAAGTTTATTAAAATGAAGTTTTCCATAATAAAAATGCCAGGGAAAATGACTTCGGTTAACCGCGGTTTTTTTGCCCTAAAAAACCGAAAACCGGTTTTTCAATTTTGCCTTCGGTTTGCATTCCCTAATTGAAAACAATGGTGATTGCAAGCAATTTATCATGGCCCCACGGAAGTAAGGGGCCGTGACGCAAGTCTTACACGCCAAAAAATTTGCAAGAAATTTCGTAGACATATATCACACAAAAACCCTTTTTAAAAAGGAAACGCGAGGCAAGTCTCTTTGTTTCTTCTTCCAAAACAACTGATATCAATTGGGGTGACGCTTACAGCTTTGAAACGCGAAATTTTTTTTTAGAATGTTTTCATTTTTGATTAAAAAAATGCGTCACAAATGCTGGACTCCCCAGTGTTATAGTTTTTCTGCGCTTTCAGCTTTCATCCTCAAAAATTTGACTTCCTGTACAAAAATACGCCATACATCCCATAAAGTCAAATTTTTGCGCTGTGAAAGCTGAAATAAAAAGCCCTAATTAAAATCAAAGAAGGACTATAAAACTGTACAAATTATTTAATTTTTTACTTTGTAATAAAGACAGTATTAGAAAATAATTTTGTCTCGATTCCTTCCCTGAAATTCACAGGAATTGGCTCGACTCATATGGTCAAAGTAAGTGGCTGTTTTTTGTAATGAATGCCTTTTTGAGATCCCTATTCCTTCCCTGAAGAGAGTATATCATTTGTCAGAATTTGTGTCATTACAACTTATGATAACATGGCATGAAAGTCGAAAAAAAGATCAAATTTATAATTTTTCAAACTTCTCGCTCACAAAAATTTTTTTTTCAGCCTCCCTGACTGAAAATCGATTGAAAAATCTTCTCTCAACCTTAAAGAGTGGATTCCAATCATAATCTCATATATTGACAACAATTTTTCGACAAATAATGTTCTGAAAAAGAGGAATGTTAAGAAAATCGGCCTTTCTTCAGAAAATTTGAGTGTACAAGCTGGAAATCGAATTTAAAAATAGACCAAGGGCACCAAAATTGTTTTTTCAACTCCTGGAATCGTATCCAGGCTGTTCTCTTCGCAATAAAAAAAGTATAAAATCGGCCAACCCTAATGCCCAGCCGAAGGTCCTGTTTTTCACGGTTTTTCATACAACTAACGAACTAACTAACGTAGCATATTTTCATTTACTTTGGGTTCTATGGAAGGAACATTTGAACCGGAAATTGCAATTCTCAAAAGGTCATGTCTTTGGATCCACTGGACCGATTTTGATGAGTAAAATGCGGATTTCGGTCAAAATTTTACGTAGAATTCGAAAAACTAGGTGTCAGGGGTGTACGACGCAAGTGAAAAGGTCAAAACTTAGCTGTATATATGTTTCCGCGCGCCCATGATACAGGAACTGTTTGACTTCCCCCTTGCAATGTACCCCCCCAGAAAATATTTTTCCCGGATTCTACGCAAAATTTTAGGCTGAAATGCTTTTTTACTCATTAAAATCGGTTCAGCCAATCCGGAGATATGAATTCAACAAGATTGCTATTTTGTATGGAAACGGACCTAAATCGACAATTTTGAAATAGCAAATTTTGTAAACCTTTCTTTCTTTCTTTGTTTGTGGCAATTTGTGGCAGGATGACCTAAATCTCCAGAACTATAAGAGTTAGAAAGTTGGTTCCAGAGGCGAAGTTGTAGGGAATTAAATTTAAGTTTCAGGGTCTTGGGAAAATATATCCCAATCTTTGGATATGACCACTTCCAGAATTCAGAGGGATGATTCATATCTCTAGAACTATGTCAGTTAGAAAGCTTCCAAAGACAAAATTGTACAGAATTAAATTTAAGTGGACACGTGTTTCATGGTTTTGAGAAAATATGGCCGGGATAAAGCCACTTCTAGATTTGGGAGAATTTCTCCAGCACTTTTCAACTTCTATCAGGTTTTGTGATATTTTTCGGTTATTCTCGGCCTGACTTAGGTCATCCAATAAGGATTCCTAGGGTTGATGAAGGCTTTCTCTAGCAATTTTCAACTTCAAAAATGTTTTGTAGATTTTGTATTTTTTTAGAGATATAAACTTACAAAAGTGCTGATATCCGCACAAAAAAGCCACTTACAGTGGAGATGTGTCGCAAGCCTTAATGTCTGATTACGAAAGTTCTGAAAGTAGAGGTGTGTGACGCGTTAAGCTTCGATACGTAAAAAAAAATTAAAGTAAAGTTACGTTGTGTTTTTAAAAAACTGTGTAACAGGCCCACCAGCGTAGTAATTTTTCAGTTCAGTTATCACACGCAATAATTTAACTTAGCACAGTACAATCTTAGCGAAAAGAAGTAAAGCTCAAATTTTTGCAGTTTATAAACTGAAAACATGGAAAAATTAGTTCATTGTAGGGTCTGGCATTTTTAACGCAATTTTTTAAAAACACAACGTAACCTCGCTTTAATTTTTTTTTGCGTATCGAAGCTTAATGCGTCACCCACCCACAAATAATAAATTACCGATAGAAAAGTTTTAAATACCGGTTAAATAACTCAAAAGTTCCGATAAATTGTAGTAATATTTATCGGTAAATCATTACTTTCTATTGATAGTTTTTTATTTTCTATTCTCTGTATTTTTTCTATGAATAGTTTAAAGTTTTTGTGTTAATAAAATAATAAATTGATTTATAAAGCTATTTATGCTACACAAAATATGAAGTAGCAAGCCACTTCAAACAGATTTATTCAGTGGTAATAGTGAGGTCATGTAAACAGCCGGTAACATAAGGGCGAAGTTTGCGAAATGTATGACTTATTTCCCTAGACAGCCACTGAGGTGTATAAAAAATATTTTAATCGTTGTTCCACCGAAAACTTGTCATTACATGTATATGTGCACCCCATGGAAATTATTCATTATATGTCATTCATTACATGCTATTCATTACATGTAGCCCCCACCGGAAACTTCTCATTACATGTATATCTGCATGTAATGACGCGTTTTCGGATGGGACACCGAGTAAAACAGCATACAGTGGGGAATGCTTAATAAGTCATCCATTCTGGATAATTTCGTGACACTCGCAAACTCATTCGTGTACTTTTAAGCAACTCGCTTTAAAAACTGTTTTTGGCTCTTCTAGTTGTATACCTCGCCTTCGGCTCGGGATACAAGCTTTACACTCGTCAAAAAACAGTTTTCAAAGCTTTTTGCTTCAAAACACCCTCTTGAGTTTCACTGATTTCACAAAATTAATCCCTCATGTAATGACTTATTTCTGCATCTCCCACTGTAATCTACTAATACCTCATATATACACATCAGTGGCTGTCAGGGGAGATAAGTCATACATTACTGTGTTGTATCAAAATTTGTTTTGTTAATTCCTTGCTTCGGTGCATAATAGTACATTACGTCTGTGCTTCCAAATTTTTATTTTGACGAGTGGAAAGGTTACGGCCCGACCCGAAGGGGTCTTAAATGAAGATGGCTAAACGGACAAAGCGGGACAGGGGGGAAGGGGGTGGCGAAAAAGTCGTTAAAAATGCGGACGTCCTTTATGGACGGTCCCTTATTTTATATCGGTATCTACAACTTTTTCATAGTTAATTTATTATTTTCTATCTGCCATTTGTTATTTTTCATCTGTACTTTGATTTAATTTATCGGTGAAATATATATTATCCTCTTTTTTTTCTCCAAATAAATCAACTAAATTGTTTGAGTTGCGCATCGTTTCTCACTCATTCTGTTTTGTAAAGAGTCAATAATATCCTTTTTTTGTATCAAAGTTCAGTCGACACAAGCTCTCTACACGTTAGAAAAAGTATGAACTCTCGTAACAATGATATTCACACGGAAACTTGATTTTTCGTAAATAACTGGAAACATAAGCTACGCAGACCCGTACGATTCTCTATCACGGATAGAAAAAAGCTTTTCGGCGAACTAATACTTTTACACATATTATTTCTAATAAAGAATATTTTAAGTCATTGCTTACAGCAACGCTAATATTATTCACAATCAATATTATATATTGGTGGGAATTATTTAATACTACTAGCAAATATATTTATTTGGTGTAAATAATAAACATTTAAAGGGAATAAACGAAGAATTCAAATATTTGACAGAAATAATTATTACTGCCAGCAATTAAGGAAAGTATTACTGATAATATTAAATTATTTACCAGAATTGTTTTCATTGTTTGTATTTGATTGCATGAATTCCAGCAAATTAAAATTCATTAGTCTCAAATGTATAACATTGGCTATAACTATTTGCTATACTTGTCACAGATATTAGGGCGCTTTATTTACCACAATTAAGAAACACTTCGCCGGAATGTTTTTTCTATCCGTGTATAGAGCCTACATCCCTTCCGCCGCAAGTAATATTGAAGAATGTAAAGGAATTTTGTTATATTGCAAAATCTGCTCGGAGCAACGCGTCTCCCAAAGAGAAAGGTCTCGGACTCTTACTTCCATGGCCAAAAATGTTGTCCTTTTTCTTTACAATAGAAAAAAAAGGAAGTATTTACTGGCACTAGTTGTATAATCATTCCGCTAAGTTAAATATTCCCTTTTTTCAAGTTAAAAAAGAGTCATTTGTTAAGTTAAATACTTTTTTGTCAAGTTGACTATTTATTTGTCAAGTTGAAAAAATTTGTAAAGTAAAGTATTAATTTGTCAAGTTAAAAAATCTGTTTTGCCAAGTTAAGTATTTTTCTTTTTTGTCAAGTTAAATACTTTTCGGTCAAGTTGAGTATTTGCTTGACAAGTTAAAAATGTTGATTCGGTCAAGCTTAGTATTTATTTGTCAAGTTAAAAACTCTTATAATTCAAGTTAAAAAACGCTTTAACAGGGGTCGAGACGTGTCCCTGTAGTCCACGATTACAATCAAAAAAGCACGCCCGAAGCGCTTTAACAGGAGTCGAGACGTGACCCTGTAGCCCACGATTACAATCAAAAAAGCACGTCCGAAGCGCTTTAACAGGAGTCGAGACATGTCCCTGTAGTCCACGATTATAATCAAAAAAGCACGCCCGAAGCGCTTTAACAGGAGTCGAGACGTGACCCTGTAGCCCACGATTACAATCAAAAAAGCACGCCCGAAGCGCTTTAACAGGAGTCGAGACGTGACCCTGTAGCTCACGATTACAATCAAAAAAGCACGCCCGAAGCGCTTTAACAGGGGTCGAGACGTGACCGCGTAGCCCACGGTTACAATCAAAAAAGCACGCCTGAAGCTCTTTAACAGGGGTCGAGACATGACTGCGTAGCTCGCGATTACAATCGAAAAAGCACGCTCGAAACGCTTTAACAGGGGTCGAGACGTGACCGTGTAGCCCACGATTACATTACACGCCTGAAACGCAATCAAAAAAGGACGCCCGAAACGCTTTAACAGGGGTCGAGACCTGACTGCGTAATTTGATTTCCCAACTTGACACTAAAATTTCGGACTTGACAGTTTAGATTTTAAAACTTGCAGATTTAGTTTTTTAATTTGACAGTTTTGACTTTCCAAATAGACACTTTAAAATTTCCAACTTGACAGTTTAGAATTTATAACTTGCATATTTTGATTTTTTAACTTGACAGTTTTAAATTTCTAACTTGCCAAATGGAACTTGACATTTTTAACTTGACAAAAAATAATATTTAACTTGACATTTAAATAGTACCAAAAAAAAATAGGTTGAAGCCCTGCTAGATCATCCCCTAATCCCCTTCATAAGCTTCTCTCAATCCCACTACTTACTACAAAATATGCACTAGTTCACGAAATATCGTGTACAGTCAAGTAGCTTGAGTGAGGCCGACTACTCTATGAACCCTACAGCCCTGAACTAGATCAAATGATTTTTGAGTTCCATATCTGTGGGAGTTTTTGACACATTTTTCTCATCTTCAAGACCGATTTCACCTTTTTTTATTAGCTTTTAGGATTTTTTTAACTTGGTCGTGTTATCTAGCTGACAGAGAGAGGGACAAACGAACAAATATTTATTTTATGCAGTTTTCGCTTATTCACACGAAAAAACGAAACACCCTCCAATTCCCTTGGTTAAAAGCGTTTTGGTGAACGCATGAGCCCCGTCTTCTTCGTACGGGTACGAATATTCTAATTTTTGTACTGGAATGATGTTATTATGTGGAATGGCTACTTTTCACAGTTAAATTGTAAAGATGCTTTTCTCCTACTTACCCATGCTTTATTGATCCTCCTCTGTTCATGGCGTTCGATTTGCTCAAATCTACAAACGAGACAGAAAAAAAAGTAAAATAAGAAACTCAAGAAATTTTTGCGTTAAATTCCATTTCATCGTCCATATTTGGTGCGATCGTATTATGTGTGCTGTACTGTGTGAGAGATGTTTTTGCTAAAAAAAATATGTACACTTTTGATCAAATCCGCATTATACGAGTATATACCAACGACATGCAATAGACCAAATTATAAACGCAACACAATCCAAAGTGGTCGTTAAGGCCCTATTTGGGGTAATGAGGTATGTTAAAATGGAATTTATTAATTAGCACCATTTGATGGGGGAAAGTTGTTATCTCATTCCGTTGTTCTTGAAACATATTTGTTTCGGCAGATGAGAGATACCAAACATTAATGAGTTACAGCGAATACCGTCATGATTCACACGAGTCACAGTTATTTATTTTTTGAAATTATCTCATTTTTCTTATTCCTGTCGTTATTCCAAATAAATAACATAAATAATATATGAACATCTGAATCAACAAAGAGTCTTTGTGCTCGTTACCTTCATTGTTTTATCGATTAAATTATGGAAGAATGAGGGGTATGTTGATTTGGCATATATTGCTTTAACTACGTCGAATTTATTTAGTTCACATACATAACGTTGCTGTTTCGATTTTACTTCTTTTTTTGAGGGCAGGTCATAACATAGAGGATATGTGTTTCGAAACAATAATATCAACTACTGAGCGAAGCTATGACCTGCCCTCAAAAAAGGAGGAAAAATCGAAACAGCAACGTTATGTATGTCAACTAGAAAAAATTCAACATAATTAAAGCAATAACTGCCAAATCAACATAGCCGTCATGACACTTTCTGTGTTAAAAAGGGGCCATCTGTAAATTACGTACGTTACGTACATAAAAAACTCGATTTTTTGAAACCCCTTGGGCGGATTTATACAAATTAGAGCAACCCCTCTCCTCGTACGAAATACCTAACATTTTTAATAAAAAATCAAATTTACTGTCGAATTAACGGTAAGAGTTGGTCGTCGTAAAAATTTGGCTACTTAACTTACAACGTCTTTTCATACGTGCATCTTGCGACTAAAAAGAGCTTCTCAAAACTATGGCTCATCTAAAGTCCGAGGAAACTATACCAGAAAATAATAGAATAGAGAGAACATCACACCGAATACTTAAACGATGTTCTCTCAAAGATTTTTCTGCTGCATTTATTATTTTCTGCAACAGTTTGACAGTATACTCCGACATTATACATGAGCATAGGTAGTAATAATAATAATGATTCGCCGTTACAACCCGTCCGAGGCTAGATCATTTTATTTTACTAGTTCCGCAATATTTGTGAGCTTTCGCTCATATGGATTCTTCAGTGGTAAATTGCACACAAACTTAGTGCCATCTATGATGTACTAGATGCGGAAACTAGAATTCCGGTTCACCCCATCAATGTGTTTTACCGGCAGGCATTTTTTGGACCACATGCTTAACGTGAATTCCGACCCACGCCTAACGGTAGCTCGCATTTTACCAATAGGATTTCTTCTAGTGCTAATTATATCTCCGTCTAAAGTTAGACTCAGATATTTGTACACAGAATTCATCGAATATGGGTGATGTCATATTTGTCATTCTTTAACGAAACGAAAGGTTTGACGTAGATAAGGCAAGGACCTACCATTCATACGTTAGAAGTGACATTAGATGAGGTACAACGTTCCATAGAAACCGCATACATATACTTCCTATGTTACCTCGTACGACGACTTGTTGAGAGTTTTACACTTGTCGAAGGTATGAATTTCTCTTTTATACCCTACTAATTTTCCTGATGCACCGTCGCGTCGCTCGTGAATTAGAACATACTTTAAGGATAGCCCGAGGGGTACTGCACTCTGAGATTTAATAGGATTAAAAGATTAAATTGTAGGGGATTAAAAGATTTAAATCCCATTAGATCTCAGAATGCGGGTGGCTGCCCCTAACTGGAATTGAAATTTTCCATATGATTGAAAGGGAATGTTCTAACAACGTTTATCATTACGTTTAATGCCGGATCTACAAAAACCTTTCTTTTTTCCAGAAAGATAACACTAGTCAACAAATATATTAAATTTTGTGTAGCAATTGTAAAATCGAAAAGCTTAGTACAGTTTTTCTCCCTGAATCAGAATTAGAACTCCATTTTCATCTAGGACGTCTACATTCAGATATATTCCAATTTGAAGTCTTACGGTAAATGAATTGGTGCGAGCGAGAATAGTATAGTGTATCTCTATTGGTCTCGCTCGCACCAACACGTTTTCCGTAAGACTTCAAATTGGAATATATCTGAATCTAGACGTCCTAGAAGAAAATGGAGTCGTGATTCCGATTC
>CM055404.1:99107806-99141525 GCA_029228625.1 Pseudolycoriella hygida | reverse complement strand
ACATGTGCTTTCGACTTTTCAAATATCCTCCTAAATTCATCAATCTTCGGGAACAAACTTGCGCCATTAACATGACAGAAGTTTAAATCATTGGAGGAATTTTTTAGAATCGAATTCAAGACTACCCTAGTCATGCATATTCCATTGCCTGACATGTCACAACAGACAAGTAAAGGTGACTGAATTCCAAGAAGAAAAAGTACAATAATTGAAAATCAGATGTATCAAATGTAAAGTAGTAACCGAATATCTTGAAACCCCTAGTGCTTCTGCTTTGGACTAGACTCCTAATACTTAGACTGACCCAAGGCAAATGAATTGCTATAATGACAACAGAAAGTTTATCAAAATAATGAACGTTTCTATTTATACTTATAGCTGATGACAAGACACAGTGAGAATAAGAAGAAAAAAACAGAAATAATAAATATATAACAAACATGTGCTTTTAAATTTACTTGTTATGCTGTTTTCAACATTATCGACATTATCTCTTTTTTCAGTGTAGTAAATTTAACAACTAAATTTATAAGCACACGACCGTATAGATAATCTTCCCAATTTACAAAAAAAGTGAGAATTAAAGAACTTGCTTAACTATCTATCAATCACAGAGTTAAAATGATGTATCGTTAATTTCTTGTGTTGGTAATCAATTCATTATTTATGCTGCTGTTGCTGAGAAACTAGGGAGTTAAGATAATACATAGAGCCAACAGTGAAAATATCATCAGAACCAGAAACCTTGACCACCACCCGACCTCTCTGTGTGCTGATGCGAGATAGTTTCCCAGCCTTCTTTAGTTCACGACACTTACGAAAAATCTCGAAATTCCTTTTAGTTACGTTGTCGTTCACATATACCCGTAATGGTGTCTCAAAGCCAATCATCGAAGTGCACAAGTTATTAGTGGAAAGGTATTCTTTGCATCCGCGATCCAGAACTTTATGATGATTGAAGGAGTTGAACGTTGACGATTATTTACTATTTTATTTTTACTGGCAGGCATACGAAAGTAATTTTCAATTTGATCGGCATTACCAGGGAATCCGATGGCTTTGAAGATTGAGGTTAGAATGTCAATTAAGCGCTCATTTACTACATTAGGGACACCACTGAGGACTAATTCATTCATTCGTACAACTCGTTCTAATTCATCAATGCGATTATCAGTTGATTCAGTAGACGAATTAGCATAAATCGCGTTAGCAACATTAATTTGTTTTTCCAAATCATCCATGCGTTTGTCAAATACTTGTTTCTGTTCCTGCACCTGTAATATAACTTTATCCTCCACACCAGCTATTTTGTCATTCACCATCAATGTCATACGATTTTCAAAGTCCGTCATCCTATTAGAGAGCTAGGATATAGCTTTCAGAAGATCACTGTTGGAAACATCATCGCTATCACTTCCTTCATTGGATGGGGAGAGTTTACGCTTAATTACTTTCGGTGCCATCGCAACAGTAGTTGTTGCCTTGCGAGCAGAATTTCTATGTATGTATCAAAAACTGCAGTTGATATAGTCCCTTCGAGATTGATCACTAGTACAACTCAAAGGATTCGGCCAGAAAGCATACGAAACCAAATATGCTGACAAATACTTGCGGAACAAGAATTTACAATAAAATGACGAACAGATATTTGTAATGACGCTGAAAACAGCATTGAAACCATTGCAACGAAACACTACCAAAAGAGCGCCAACAAAAATGCGTCAAAAACAGTGCCACTCAGTACGCTACCAAAAGGGCGCCAACAAGAATGCGTTAAAAACAGTGCAACTCAGTAAGCTTTACACTAATTTCCAGCGTATAATTGTGTCCAAGTAGCACGGTTATAATAATAGATACGGCTAAACAACTCCTTTATTATGTCGAAAAATCAATTAACGAAATTCACAGCAGCAGTAATCAGAACGTCTGCTCACTGCACATGTCAACTGTCAAAATAACCCCCAATAAAATACCCTCGTGTGAACAATTGAACATAAAACAACCCTGGACCTTTTTTACTTTATCTGCCGTAATAGCGGATGAAACAACCCAACTATTTACCTAACTTAGGCACATTGTGCTCTGCCCAAAATCCCGCTAGGTGCACCACCGTTTATAATTATGGGGTTATTCGGCCCGTGGTTATGGTTATTTTCTCCGGTTTTAGCATAAAGGTTAACCGGGCTATTTTTTTTTCGAGGATTTTGCCCGAACATCGTGTAATAAAATATAATGACAAAAACGCTACAGTCAGAAAATTTATAATTTAGCCATGAAATTCTCAACCAGCTGATTATCAGCTGAAGACTCACACACCCAAGCAGATGGACAGATTTAATGAAGCAAGTAAATATCAAAACTCTTAGAAATGGTATATATCGATGTGTATAATTATTTCTAACCTACCGAGGGATATTTACGTTGATTTAATTTCATATAAAAAATCGAAGAACGCATGTAGTGATTACCCCTTCACATCGAGAAGTCATTAATAGAGATGTAATTAATATTGAAATTTGTTTTACACATGCACGCTTAGCGCATGTGAAGGGGTAATAACTGCAAGCGATGTTCGATTTTTTATATATGAATTTGTATCGACGTGACTTTCCCTCGGTATTCAAAGTAAAGAGCGAATACACCTGAGTTTGTAAATTAAAGTTTATTTGTATGAGTTCACCAGCTGATTAAAACAGCTGAAACGAAAGTATGCCTAAATTATGAATTTGGTAATTGTAAATAAAATCTGTTTTGTGAACTCTTTACCGCAAATGTTCAGGTATTTCATGAAGATCGAAGTCTTTTTATCCTAATGAAAATCGTCAAATGTTTCGTTAAAGCAACTAGAAGACAGATCTTACGATCGTTTGTTTATTGCATATTATCAGTTAAACGCATGACCCCACGGTTACAATTTTATGGTTGCATATAGGTATATAATGGTTTGACAGTTATAATAATAATATTATTGAATGCCGATGTTTACTTGTAATGAACTTGCAGCGAATTTTTGATAAAATTATTCATCGCAAGCTATTCATTCAAACAAAAGAGAAGAATCCAAACGAGTTTGTTCTCCACACCAGCTCGCACTCAAATTTTTTATAGTTTGGCATAGGCCGACGTCGCACTTAGTGCGATTGTTGGACGTGTACGAAGTACAAAGGTCCTATACGTTACTACAAACAATTTTATTGTAACATCGGGTAGATCGAGGTGGGAGGGGAGAGGGTGCATCTATTATCGTCTACACTTTTTTTTTCAAACGGCTCAACCGATCAGCCTAAACTTTTTTTCCCTGGAAGGTACATGCCTCACATGATCCAAGTTCAAAGATGAGCAAAATCGGCGAAGTATTTCCGGAGATATGGTCGAAGAAGTGAAGTGAAACTTTTTCGCAAATATCTCAGCAAGTATATAGCACGGAAATTCCTCATTTCGGTGTCAAATGAAAGCATTTGATGTCACAAAACTGGGAAAAAGTTTTTGTGGGAATCGGGTCTGGGCACTGGAAATTGGAATGGACGAAATTAAGATTATTGCCCAAATACGAAAACAGTTTTTCGTCTATAATTCCTTAACTATGCAGTATGGAGATTTACTGTCAAAGGCGAAGTTGTAGAGAATTAAATTTAAGCGAACACATGTTTCAGGGTTTTGGGGAAATGTGGCACAATCCTGGTATATGGTCACTTTCATAATTGGGCAGGATGACCCAAATCTCCAGAACTATGAGAGTTAGAAAGTTGGTTCCAAATGCGAAGTTGTAGAAAATTAAATTTAAGCGAAAAGGTGTTTCTTGGTTTTGGGGAAATATCGCCCAATCCTCGTATATGGCCACTTCCATAATTGGGCAGGATGATCTGAATCTCCAGAACTATGAGAGTTAGAAAGTTGGTTCCAAAGGCGAAGTTGTAGAGAATTAAATTTAAGCGAACATGTGTTTCAGGGTTTTAGGGAAATGTGGCACAATCCTGATATATGACCACTTGCATAATTGGTCAGGATGACCCAGATCTCCAGAACTATGAGGGTTAGAAAGTTGGTTCCAAAGGCGAAGCTGTAGAGAATTAAATTTAAGCGAAAAGGTGTTTCTTGGTTTTGGTGAAATATGGCTCAATCTTCGTATATGGCCACTTCCATAATTGGGCAGGATGATCCGAATCTCCAGAACTATGAGAGTTAGAAAGTTGGTTCCAAAGGCGAAGTCGTAGAGAATTATATTTAAGCTAACAAGTGTTTCAGAGTTTTGGGGAAATATGGCCCAGTTCTGGTATATGACCACTTCCATAATTAGGTAGGATGACCCGAATCTCCAGAATTATGAGAGGTGGAAAGTTGCTCCCAAAGGCAAAGTTGTAGAGAATAAAAGTTTAGAGAACAAGTGTTTCAGGGTTTTAGGGGAAAATGGCTTAGTCCTTGGATATAAGCTTTTCTAGATTTGAATGGTCTGATACGTACTTCGGAAGGGCCTTTGACATTACCTTGGGTAATTTCTATGGATCTTTGAAATTCTTTCAGTTATAAAAGAACAGAAAACGTTAGATTGTTTGTTTATTTGTATATTTACGTGCGTTCCAGTCTCTTTGCCACATCTATTCTGATACGTACGGGTCTTTGGTTATGTTTCTTATTATCAATTATAATATTAAATACGATTGTCAAAATTGCACATATCTTCATTTTTTTTTTGTTTTATTCTCAACGCATAGCCTTTACTGGTCAAGTAGTGATTTCGAGACCATCTCGTTGACGAGTTTGGGCGGAGCAAAGTTTTAGTGTTAGTTCCAGCCCCAAAGAAAAGCGCCCCAGAAGCTCTATCAAGTAAAAACAAGTTATTTGAGAGAATCGAAAATCGGTAAAAGTTACCCGTTTTTGTAGAGAATATTGTGGGGAACACTTTTGTCCATGAAAGTATGGGTCCGATGCCTCTCCATAGGGCCGGTCCCACTTCGGGGAATTTAGTGGGTTTTGGAAAGGTTCTATACACAGTTACCTAGAACGGGTTCTTCAACATTGCAACATTGCTTTTTTTGGATAATTTCCACGTAATTCAATTAGGACGTAATCAATGGTTTGCGAGGGACGAAGGGAATCATATGCGTCCGCGGAGCATATCTTTAATAATGTTATTTAATGAATAGGGGTATATTGTAGTGAAGAGTAGCAGTGAAGTCTAGTGAAATGCGGTGATATGTAGTGATTTTCAGATTTTTATTATAGATAAGCTATTGAGACAGTTAAGTGTTTAGTTATAGTAAAGATACAGGTGATTTTAGCAATCCAACAGGCTTCAGTGTGAACTCTGGTGAAGAATGTCCAATCCAATATTGATGAAAAATTGCTTTGGAAACGTAAGTCTGTTGCGCCGAGTGTTTGTTGAAATCGGCACAAACATAAACTTCGAATGTTCCTGGATTTTTTTATTTTCAAATCATGCATTAAGTTGACTTTATATGGTCATTTTCATATTTATAGACTGAACATATAACCAATAGGTAGTCTCGAGTGTTCATTTATTATTATTTAATAGCTGCAAAAACTCTTTGGAAATTTATTATATCAAGTTTACGTTTTGCGTGCATGATCTCATATTACAATATCAATAAATATCAAAATGTGTCGCTTTAATTTATATCGGGTTTTCAAAGATATCGAACGAATATATCATTCCATTTAGTAAATTATTATAGAAAAATTAATATATTGCTGCAGAATTACAAGAAAATTGGCTATATGAGTATAAAATAAATATTTAGAAAAATATGAGTACTTTACACACCAAACAAAACTAAATCAACTCATTATTGAAAAACGTCATAACTCATATTTGTGAGCATATATTTATTTTCCAAGTTGGAAAGTAAACAATAAAATAATAGCCTTAGTTTCCTCAAAGTATTTACTTTCTTGATGCTCTTAGAGTCCATTTATCTACATTTAGACTTATATTTGGAAGAAGTAGCACGCCGAAAATACGGATGTTGTCGCTCTATATACGTTCATTACGTTCATTTAATCTTGCCATTGTATCTACAACCAATAAAGAAAGCTTTTAAAGTGTACAAAAGCAAGTACATTTTTGAAAGATCTTTTAATAAATACATTCCATCACTATTGATGTCGAAAACGTGAAATTACACAACAAATATTTTATAAAATCCGCACTACAAGCAAATTCATTCATTCAAATAGGACATTGAATTGCTTCCTAAAACATTGAGAAAATGGAACAGATTAATGGAACAAATCTTTAACGGCCCCTCGAGATCGAGATCTCTTGCATGCGCTTAAGGATAAAGGGGTTTCTTATTTAGTTAGCGATTATCCACCGACGACGTTTTAAATTCTCGCTACCAAACGTATTACTAATACTATTATTATTAAGAGTAAGTGGAACCTTACAGATATTTTCATCGGAAGAAAGTCGTTTTTCTTTTCATAGAGGTATACGTACAATGCAAAAGACAGGCTATTGGATATGTAGAAACCAAATTCCCTTTAGAGCTGGTCTGTAAGAATTCAAACACTGTTTTCCACACTGATTTAGACGAAAGGCTGAGCGGAAGCCTTCAAATTGCTCTATTTCCACAATCAATTCGTAGAAATGGGGCGGGTCATGAATTACTGTTTCATCAGTCATAATAATAAAGAGTCACTGAGTTCATTTTTTTATATAACAGCAATGGGTAACAAGAACTAATGGCAATTCCCAATTTTTTTATGATACTGTGGCCGGTTAAGGCTACCCGTTCTTACGATAGCAAATAGTTATTTGGATTACAAGATGTCCCTCGTCGACATTGTTTTGTTGACTTTACTTTATCGACTGCTTCAATGTGTATGCTGGTGACTCAAAGTCTATAAAAACAATTTACGTATCGACAACAAAACATTATTTTGTGTTTATCGACTATTTAGTTATGACTACTTCAGCACGCACACTGAAGTAGTCAACAGAAAATGTCGACTATTTTGTTGGCTACTTCAGCATAAACGCTGAAGTAGACGACAGAGCAAAGTCAACATTGTGTCTGCTGAAGTAGCCAACAAAATAGTCAATAAACATAAACACTGATTACGTACGAAAATTCACATGAGTCATTCACAATAGAATTTTTTTTGTTGACTTTTCGTGTACACTAACTTCCAACAGGTGTTGTACAGATGTATGACCAGTTGAGATGGTGTCTTATTACGTTCTTGATATAATAATTGCTGACAATTCGTGAGAAACGTTGGTCACCACGGCCGACACTGTAAAGCGTGAACTATTTCATGTTAAACAAACTTCACTGTCAATGTTTTATCTATGCTTTGTCAATACATATGCAAATAGATGCAACGAAGCTGTTCTAAAGGTTCTAGATGTACTCATATTTAAGATAAGTTTAGAAGCTAGTAATACACTTTTGGCTTTTCAAAATGCCAATTTTTTTTTTTACTTATTTTTCCTTTCATGTCTATTTGGCATAGGGCGACTCATTTTTAAAGCATATTTTCGGCAGATTCGACGGACTAAAGTTGCAGACAATTTCTCCACTGTGTCAGAATTAATACTTAATTTGTGAAATAGTATATTATAACACTAGGGGTACAATCGCGTAATTATAGACGAGGTTGGTAAAATTTCGAGGGGCGTGAGCCCCGTGAAATTTTACCTACCGATAATCTAATTGAGCGATATGACCCTTGTGTTATACGATATTTTATCACACCGAGGCCTATAATTGCCAATTTTGCACAAAACATAAAATTCCACTGAACATCCAAATTAATACAAAAGCGATCGTTACAATCTAGTAACCAGTTGTCATTGCAAAATGAACGGTCAGTCAAATAATTTTTTTCTCCAAGAAAACCAAAATAAAACACGATTTGATTCCAATTCGAATTAAATTCGTATGTTATCACTATTTTATTTTAATAAAATGTGTTAGTGAAACAAGTAAGCGCTTCTGGTGTGGAAGGTGATTCGAAAAAAAACGATATGATATTTTTCTACTATTTTTATCAATGTGAAAAACATTGGAGAGGACTATAATGACTTCATTATACCCCTCTTTAAATACAAGAAACTCGACTATAATAAGCCGATTACAGTCCTGTTTTCAGTGCCATAATTGGCATATTATAGGTCCCGATGTCATAAATGATACTTATCACATCAGTCAGAACAATAACAATTAGTTGTTGAAAGCCACTGTCCGTCTATTGCAGAAGTTATGCTTTTTGTAGCAATGCAATAAAGGGAAATGCAAACGATTAGCTAAATACATAATATGCTAATCAGTGACGTGATGTAAAATTAATTAAGTCCCAATAATGCCCAAAATGGAAAGAAATTCAATTAACTCATTTAAATATTATGATGAAATACAATCTCTTTTGAAAATGTAATTTTTTTTATAAATTTTATGGTTTTCACGTTTGCGTTTTAGAAAAACAAGAAATTGTTTATTGAAATCCGTCTGCGTAATAGGCATATTTAATTACAAAGATACCTGAAGATAATTTACATGAATTTTTAGCCGTAAGTAAGAAGTGCAAAATTACAACAATTAAAATATTAATATAACTATTAGTCTATTAGTTATTATTATCTAGATTATTATTCATCGTTCGCATTTACACGGTTTGTCAAATAAGAGCAAATCAAAATACAAAGAATTCAATTTAATTCCAAAATTCATCTCACGAACTCAATTTATCACCGCGTCTACTTTCCTTATACATTTTGCCAACCATTTAGATCATAACAAATTCAAAAGAAATTTTATGTGCTTATAATGATGGGCAATATATAACATGTCAAAGATATTAACACATTTCATGTTGATAATTCCATATTCATCATTCCTTAGTTCATAAATATCGTTGTTAGTATCTCTTTCGGTTTTGTGCGCCACAGAAAAAAGTTTGCTAGTCAAACCATGAAAAACCCTCTCATTATTTCATAAAAATAACATCTTCAATTGGCCTGAATTGGTCAAAAGTCATCTACCTTCCCAGAGGTAAATTATTTCTGACAAGGTAAGAAAGTAGCGGTGGTAAAATTGGCTAAAGTGGCTACCGCTAATTAATTACTTCGAAAATCCTCTGTCAAATTTTAAAATTGCTCATTTAATTCTGCACCAGCTGATGCACTCATACAAAGAAAAGTAGGTAAATTCGTAATTGTAATTAAAAAAAATTGGCAACAATGAGCTATCACATATGCACACTATTTGGCTTTGTGTGTGTTTTCGCTGTTACCAAAGTTGAGTTACAATTGCAATAACAATGGGTCGGGTGCATCAGTGCACCATCTGAAACATAACTATGAGCAAATTATACATTTGAAAATTGTCTATGATTAATATTAGAAAAAAATGAAAGTCAAACTCTTTAGATAAACCTTCCCCTCCCCCACCCACACACAATTAATATTTTCAAAATCTCCTGCCTCCTTTTTCTCGATAAAGCTTATGGGAAAAGAAGCGAGCAAGCAGCTGCAGCATTAAGGCCGGATGTAGACCCTATGTGTTTTAGGCTATTTTACCCGAGAAGCTTTTCGTACGCTTGAAAATTCTTTGGAGAGGAACAGGAAAGGGAAATACCCAAGAATATTAATATGAGGAAGTTAGGAAGTAAATTTGTATTTCCGGGTAAGAAGGGAGGGGAGTGGTTAAAAAATTGAAAATATGTGGGAAAATGGGAAAATGACCGAATTAATGGAAGCAACGAACGATCAGTAAATGCTGAAAATAAACTATTTGTGAGTAAGGATTCAACGAAACGTCAAGTAAAAATTACTAAATTTTTCCAGTCGTTAAACAGTAGCGTCAGTGGATCGCCGCTTAATGATAAAACTATTATGCATCGAAATAAAAATGCTACAAACGGTTGTGATTTCACTGATATTCGATATCTGCCAGTTTACTATCAAAATGTGCTAAGTATTCCAGCGAAAACCGATCTAAGATCTAGGATCAGTTCTTCATTGTATAAAGTGTTTTGTTTTACCGAAACCTGGCTGACTGCAGATCATGATGACGATGTGTACTTTCCGCAGATGTTTACAGTTTACAGAAATGACAGAGCAACACATGGAGGCGGCGTAGCAGCTCTAGTCCACAGAGACTTCAAAAGTTCGCAAATCGAAAGAATAAGCGATCTAGAGTGCGAGAGCGTATGCAAAAAAATCGAATTGCAACCGATTCCTTTAGTGATTTATTTGGCGTACGTTAACGATTCCGAAAGGAGGGACATTCTTCTGAAACATCATGCGTTAGTGCAGGAAGTGATGAGAACGGAAAGTTAAGCTCGAGTGATGGTACTGGGCGACTTCAATTTTCATGATATAAAGTGGAACTTAGATGAGTCTGATACGTACTACCTGCCGCAAAACGTTACATAGCACAGAGAATCCATCTATTTGCAAACAGCGTTAGAATTCTTGTATAAAATGCAAGAGTTACCTATGTATTAATTGTCAAATGCAAAAAATGTAGCGTCAAACGTATTGGATCTGGTATTTGTCAATGGCACAGAGGACATACAAATGTGCAAGGCGACGGTTGCAATAACCACGGTCACAGAGGTCGACATATTTCATCTATCGTTGGTAGTTTCGTTTGAATATCATATTGGAGAAACATCATCGTCGTCAAACGAAACTGTGGAAGTTTTCTCCTTCAAAGACGGTAATTATGAGCGTATTTCTCAGCAGCTTGAGGCCATAAATTTCGCCGAAATCTTCGATCAGATGGATGTGGATTCGTCATTCGAATATTTTTATGAGCTTATACACCGTGTAGTCAATGACAATATTCCGGTTATTCGAGTACAACGACATAACAACAGACCGAAGTGGTGGACTCGTGAATGGCAAAAATTAAAAAACAAACGGGATAAAATGTATAAGAGAAAACCACAGAATCACATGACGGACGAATAAGCCAATGCCTTAAAAAACTTTAACGAGTTAGACGAAAAGCTGCACAAAGAATACATCGATCGAATTCAAGACAAAATTATAGAGGATCCATCAGAGTTCTGGACTTACGCTAAATCGAAGAAGAAAACGTCAATGTATCCTCGTGAAATGCAATATGACGAAAGAAAATGCGATATTCCTCAAGGTGTAGTCGAATTGTTCGCTGATTTCTTTGAGAGCTTATACGTAAAAGATAAGGACCACCTAGTTTTTGACGAAGTGTATGGACAGGAACCTGACAATTCTTGGGAAGTGAAGTTGACGATGTTGGATATCGAAAATGCAATTCATTCATTGGATGTGAAAAACAGTGTGGGCCCGGATAACATCTCTCCGATCGTTATAAAGAATTGTGCTGGTGCCTTTGTATGGCCGTTATGGATATTGCATGAAAAATCAATGGAATTGGGAAAAATCGGGTCGCAATTAAAATTATCCAGAGTCGTTCCAGTCTACAAAAAAAGGGGAAGGTGACGGACATAAGAAACTATCGTATAACCGCTATTAGTTCGGTCATTATGCGAGTTTATGAAAGTGCCATGACACTGAAATTAATGGACCCTATAGAGCTGCAGCTATCGAACGCCCAACATGGCTTTCGTCCGAGGCGGTCAATCGCAACAAATTTGATGAATCTTAGCACATGAGGCAATGTCAGAGGGACATCAGCTTGATGTCTATTATGGAGACTTTCAAAACGCATTCTAAGCTTTGGCATCAGACGTTGGTATTGGCAATGAAATTGTTTAAAATAGGCAGAACAACAGCTTCAAAATGGCAGAAAAATTGCAAAAATCAGCACACTGAAATCGCTGCCAAAAGTCCGATTCTCCATCAAAATTCTCATGTGGATTGTCGTTAGACGGTAATGGACATGGCTTTCCAGTTAAATAATCTGAGATCTGATCTGATTGATTTTGTGGCAGTTGGTGATCGAAAACCCACCAAAATGGCCAAAAAAGCCTGTTTTGCGAGTTCGCGACCTTTAGAACACTTTCGAAAAATTCCAAAAAAAAATTTTTTCTAAGTTTCAAAAATATTAGAAACTTTTCAGAAGGAAAAACCTGTCGAAATCGAAAATATTTTTTAAAAACCAGCCCTAAACAAAATTGCACCACCTTCTGAGAGGTTAGGCCTTGAAATTTTTTACATTTCTACACCTAGAGCTTCCATTTTGGGATATTTTGTAGTCCTACCCTAGGCCTACATTTCCCTTATATAAGCAATGAGATAGCTATGCAGAAATTTTCCAACGGACTCCGACACTGCCGGCCACCACCTTGGCCTTTGAGTGAGACTCCACAGCTGCTCAGAGCCCAGACGACCCTATAGACATGTTCACCGTGTTTTCTGTACTGTTTTGATGTAAAATAACCAAACTTACCTTAACATTCGCTTTCAAGATCGATCTGGAACATTAAATTTGTCTAAAGTGGATAAATCTGAAATTTACTCCATTTTCGACGATTTTTTTCAGTTTTTCGATTTGAGCACCCCCTAAATCGCTTTTTTGAGCATCGGCCCCATAGAAACTTTTTCTCAGGGGACCATTTGGCACCGTTTTCCGGGCTAAGCCTACAACTTTTCGACAACTTAATTTTCTCATTCATTTTTGGACAGGTCTACTATGCATCCAGGATTTATGAGTCAACGTCAGGTGTATTGGGACCAATTTTGTTTGTTATCAGCATTGGCAATATCGTCAAATGCGTGGTGAATTCCTAGTCTTGTTGTTCGCCGATGACATAAAGTTAGCGATAATCGTTAGATCGGTGGCTGACTCAAAACGCCTACAGATTGACATCACCGCGTTGCAACAATGGAGTGAGAAAAATAGGCTGCCATTCAATTTGCAAAAAAGTGAGATTCTGACAATATCGAAACGGAATAACCCGTATCACGCAAAATACCGGATTGGCGAACATGTAATTGAACGGAAGCATGAAGTCTGAGATCTTGGCATTCCGATAAATTCACGATTTACATTCAACGAGCATATAGAGCGTAGTACTGTGAAAGCGCGACAATCATTGGGATATATAAAAATGATTTCAAAAGGGCAATTTAACGTGAGAACGTTGAAGGTGTTGTATACGTCATATGCTCGATCGAGATTAGAATTTGGGTCTGTTATATGGATCCACACCAAACTACATTGAATCTGTCCAAAAGCAATTTGTGATGTATGCGCTTGGTGATACTAACCGTATAGCACCGTTCACGCTCCCACCTTATGAAGCGAGATGCTTCAAATTGGGTCTAGATAGTCTAGCAATGCGAAGGAAACAGGCAAATTTAATGATGGCGTTCGATTTGTTCAATGAACGCATTCACAATGTCAATATTGAGCAGAGGTTCATTAGAAGAAATTACAAATATCCAATTAGGAAAATGAAATTACTGGTGGAAATTCGAAGTGTAAATGACTATATCTACTATCAGCCGATGGCAAAGATTATAAGAGTTATCAATGAATATGTGCAAATATTTTCCATGAGTAGAACTAAATTTAAAATAGAAGCTAAAAAGATTTTAAAGCAGGAAGTTGAAGGAGGTAGAGTCTGACAATAATTATCTGTGATACATTTAAAATTAGTACTTTTTGACTTAAAATCCATTTTTGACTTGTAAATATTGAATTCAGCTAATTTTTTGGCGGTGAAATAAATGAAATGAAATGAAATACCAATATGAGGAAGTTAGGAAGTTTATGGGATATTACATTTGAAAGTGGAAAAAATGTAATGTGGACAGCGAAATTTTTTGCTAATCTGTAGAAGATTCAGATTTTTCACGTTTCTAAAAATTACTAGCTATACCTGTATTATAAGGAATCGCTGTATTTATCGTACTTGTAAGTCTCTTAGTTCCCGAGATAAGTTGTTTCCCACGCTAAACCTTTGGAATGGTCCTTATACCTTCCGGTGTGAGGTCCTTACGCCCGGTAATCATGGACCATCCTCCTCCATACCCACATATCCTGTGCCAAGGAGATGCTTAATTCGCCCAGAGAAAGTCCTTCTAAATCTGATTTAATTGAGTCTATAAACCTTTTAATTGACCTGCCCCTAGGGCGCACACCCGGGACCTGAGCATACAATATCCTCTTTGGCAGCCTGTTGCTACCCATCCTCTGAACGTGCCCGTACCATCGCAGACGACTAACCCTTGCCGCCTATTCCACTGACGTAACTCATAAATTTTCACTGATGTCGTCGTTCCTGATATGATTGTCCCACTGTTCCCTCCGATTCACCTTTGCTATTCTCCTAAGAACCCTCATATCAGAAAACGTCCAAGTCATGCACCTTGCACATGACATCCGCAACTTTCACTACCATATAAAATCGTTGCCCTGAAGATTGAGCTGTGAATAGCTTACTTTGTGCCACTTAATTCCTTTTTATCGAACACATGCGACCTCAACTGACTGGCCAATGCGTTTCCCATTTTCGTCATTTCTTCAAATTCCCTAACTAACTTGCCATCATATGATAAAATGCATCCTAAATATTTGAACTCCGAAACCTGCTCCAACTGCTCCCCATTTACACTACAAGATACATCTATCCGAGATTTACCGACCTATATTTAGCTTACACTTATCTTCATTTCATACTCCTCACATTGATGCTGTCAATCACCTTCAGCAAATCATTGGGATTATCCGCCAACAGAACTAAGTCATTCGCATAGGCCAGGATTCTCATGATTACTTCCCCCACTACCACTTTCCCCTGCAAATTGGCCTGCTTGATGATTTTGTCCATGAAAATTATGAACAGAAGAGAAGAAAACAACCCTGACGAACGCCCTCATTAACCCCGAAAGCCTCGATATTTTCACCATCTATTCTTACCGCGGACCTGCTCCCTGATTAAATGCTGTCAATAGCGCCCATTAAACTTCCGTTAAGCACTCGCTAAACACCTCGAACAGCCTTTGCCTCGTTATCCGATCAAATGCCTTTTCTAAGTCGATGATGCACAAATATAGGTCAATACTCAAAGAGCTTTTCTATAGCTTGCCTGAAACAAACGATCTGACCCTGACAACCTCTCAGAGGTCTGAAACCACTCTGAGACTTCTAAGAACCTCTTCCCACCCCAACCCGATCTACAAGAATACTCGCATAAACTTTTCCCAATACGCTCAAAAGCGAAATCCCAATGTAGTTGCTACAAACTATACGGTTGCCCCAGGTGCCCTTCTTAAAAGTCGGAGCAATAACACCGAAACTCCAGTCAGCGGGTACGACTAAGGACTTCATGGCTAAATTCAATATCCTACGGAGCCATTGAATCCCACCTGGTTTGGCACGCTTAATAAATTTGTTAGTTTCTTATTTTATAAAAATAGTCAAAATTGTAGATTCAAGTTTAAAAAAAAAAAGCGAAACCTAATATGACCGAAAATCGTCCATAACCAAGCTTCGTACGGTGTCAAATAGCTCATAGGAAACAAAGCGTAAGCATAGGCTAAAACTCGAACTACTCGTAAAAAACTTAACTTTAAATTGTTATAAATAAAAAAGATATATTTTCTGACAATTGCTTGATTGAAGTTGTCAATTGTCAACCGAGTCATCGTGGACAAGTAAAAAGATATTAAAATTTTCATAATCTTATCGATCAATGTAATCTCTATCATGTGATGACCATATAAGCAAGAATTATTAACGAAAACAAAACAAAATTCATTCTGGTTTGTAGTCAGAATAAATTATTGTTTTAAAAGACCAGCTCCACAAATGGCTATAAATCGTATTCACTCATAAAATGTTTCGCTAAATGGTCTGTATATATTTAGTTGCTGAAAACAGTATCCTATCGCGAACTACAATCTTGAATCTTAATCATGCAATAAGTTGGTTCAGTTTATGATGATTTAAAGGGTGTGAAAATCTGTATTTTCTCTCTTTGAATTTCTAAATGAAAACATTTGATGGACTCATACGTGATTACACGTTGGACTATATGTATTTAGACCCGTTCAAAATACGACGGGCTTATGTCCTACTGTTTGTAACAATTTAAAACGACTACAAGATGTATTTGTAGCCGATAGGGGCTGTCCGCAAATACCATGCACCCAAACACCATACACGTCTAATTTTGTATACTCCACGGCAGATCCTTGCACATACGAATTGTTATTACTGAGCTGATTATTTATCTATTACCAAAGGAGATAAAGAACACTACATTTTTCAATAATAATTTTAGGAAAAAACAAATTTGCTTCTACTCCTTTTATTTGGTTTTACAAATTAACAATTGTGCTATATGCATTTCGGACGTTGTCCATGTCCATTCTCAATAGCTAATTTGAAACTAAAAAATTATTATTATTAACACTACATTTGTGAGAGATCTGTTACTCTAGTAGTCACGTTAATAATGTTTTTATAATTTTTCTGTGACTATGTGCAACTTTTGTTTCCCTCTTCCCCCTTCAACAATATTTCGATAATCAATATTTCTTCCAATTGAACGAACCTACTTCTCGCTTCTTTTTTTTGAGGGGAAAATAGAAGAAAAATATTTTTGGTCAGTCATCTCGACATCTCGAGTTTATTGTTTCGCTCATGTCGCCTGTTGTGACATGCAAAATGGTAAAAGAATTGAAGTAACTTCTCTACCAGATGGCTCTGAGAAGCCAGGTAGCGCTGATCTGGGTTCCCAAACATTATGGGGTGGATGGTAACGAGATAGCGGATGAGCTAGTGAAACATCACATTGCGAATCGGAACCGTTTATGGGTACACCGAGGGGTCGCGCACTCAGAGATTTAATAGAATTTAATGATATTCAAATCTTTAAATCATATGGAATTTAAAGATTCAAATCCATTAAATTTCGGAGTGCGGGACCCCTCGGGATACACTCAGTATGTGTAAAAGCGATGAAAAGTTGGGTGGGGTCGCAATTCGGTAACCATTGGAGCGCCTATGATGGAGAAATGCACACGAAGCGTAGAGAATTGCTAAACATGGACAGGGGATGCATCAAACGGGTGGTGGGTGTGATCACTGGGTATTGTAGACTGAGCAAGCATCTGGCTAAAGTCCGATTCTCTTACGATTCCAATTGCATCTGCGGCCTTAGTGAGGAGGCAAGCTCTCAAGTTATATGTGAATGCCTGAAGTTCTCTTCATTGGTCAAGTGGAAATTTATGTGGTCCATCCCGTAACGGTGCCCAGCACACCTGCCGCTCCAGACAGTTTTCTGGCTTGAACTAAGCGGTTCCGAAGATTGAAATGATGAACGGGTGACGAAACAAAGGATCACTAGATCCGACCCAACCTGATAAATCTAATCTAAAATTATTTCGGAACAGTTCGAAATTTGTTCAGGAAAATGGCAAAATAACTGAGGAGAATATAAATGAAATGTTGCTTAAGTTTTTCTCTAAAATGCATCGATTCGAGCGAAGTAAGCTCAAAAAACTCTTGAAATTTGGTCAAGAGTTCTGAATATTTAAACGTTTTGAATTGGATTTTGATGACGTTAATATTGACTGAGGTCCTGTGGTACGGGCCTGTCGTAGCATTCAGTTCATTCAATTTTTTCAGTTATACCTTGTAATATCTACAATTTTCTTATGGCTATAAAACATTTGTGCACGTCTCAAATTTTATCTTTTTTTGTAAATTTTAATGACATTAAGCAATCAAACGCAAGCAATGAGTAAAATCTTAGCGTTAACGATTATCTGAAAGTGACAGTACCATAGCCCAATTCGTCTTAAATCCAAATTAATTTATCAATTTGCACCAGCAAGCTAATTTATTTGAGTTTGTTTTCTCACCTCTGCACTAAATACAATTTGCATTTAAGTAATCGCTTAACGAGTGTTTATCACGCAATGGAAAATATAGTTTGTTAATTGGCAGTATTTTTATGGCAATTCAGAACGAAATGTGCATATCTATTGTGTGTGCATAAGGTCCACGTATATAAAGAGTAAAAATAAAATCGCTGCATAAGATTCGAATTAATTTATCTTTATGCATTTTGAGACAAACCTTCATTTCAATTAATGACGTCGGTTGATAAAATTTATGACACATTTATATTATTAGTCAATACATTTTCTGTGACTTTTGTCAGTCTTACTTTTACGTATAGGATTACGGATTTCGGTGAAAATAAATAAAATACTTAAAGTATGATTCAATAAAAATTTTATGTTATTCATCTCATCTTACATCGACAATACGACGTCCTCGGAGAGAGGCGCCAAATATGGCCTTGCCTGTTACGATATTGCGTTGATACAAAGCCTGAGAGCACTTCCTATGAATGCTCTGTAAAATTACAACAATAAACATTCTGAATTTTTTTTAAAGTCTTGTGTCGTATTGATTGAAGTATTGATCGCATCACGAAATTGTAGTTGTTGAAATTTATTTATTTTTACATGAAATGTTGAGATTATAGAATTTGCTACTGGAATTCATAGTTTTTTATATTTCTGGATTCTAGCTGTTCGTAGGTAGCGCTAAATATGAAGGAAAATTCCGAAAATTTTGGTAAAGTAAGAACGGTCAAAGTGTGTACTGCAGAACCAAGAGGCAAGTGCTAGATTGTGTTAGTGGGGGAGCGAAAGATTTACGGATGTGTTATGTCTCGCGAGACTTATGTGAATATTTAAAAGATTTTTTTAAGGCTTATCAGGTAAATTCAGGCCAACTTCGCTAAACGAGATCCGGTCATTTTAGAGTCGGAAGTTGAAGATCTGAATTTTTTGTTTTGACAATTCTAATAACGCCCAACGTTTTGAACGTCAGGTTATACGGGATGATTTCAGAAGGCAGTCTGGTGCAGCAAAAGTTAATATGACAATGTTGGATATGTGAACGAGTATATTGATATACACTCGGTTCCGGCTCGGCACCAGGCTGCCTACTTGAGATGCATTAATAGCCTCATAGGAGGCAGCCTGGTGCCTAAAGTCTGTTAATGCCATCGCAACGGCAGTAACGAATGCTATACGTTACGTAAATTTCAACTCGACACCAGGCTGCTGCTGCCCTATATATTAATGATAATGATATTATAGATATAACAAATCTCAAGTACACAACCTGGTCGTTAACACATCCAACATTGTCATAGAAACTTTTTTGGCATCAGGCTGCCCACCTTGAAATGCAGACCTCTGTTTGTTGCAATTTTTCTCCATTAAAATGTTCTAGACGACGATAATATACGCAGTTCAGGCTCTACACAAAGGATCAGTCTAGTGCCTGAACTCCTTCTTTCATCGTCGCTAGAACGTTTTTATGGAGAAAAATTGTTATAAACAGAGGCTTCGTTTAGACAACAGCACGTTGCGATCATAATCGAAAACTGCTAATAAAATGCAAATAACATAATCTGGTCATCAGGTCAGGTCAAAACCTTGATTTTAAGCCCTAATATTGGATTGGGGTCGTAATTGGTAATCAAATATAGCCTTTGTTTGCAAAAATGTTAAGATAATGTAAAGATGAGCTGCTAGAATGAGTTTTAGACTTTTCACTTTTAGGATACCTGATTTGGGGTTATTCATAAAGTATGTCACGCGTGACGACTATTTGCGTCTCTTTCTATTACATTTTTATGCATATCTTGCATCTCTTTCGCACGCGTGACATACTTTATGAACGATCCCTTTAGGAAATGACCTGATAGTAAGCCTTCTTTTTTTTAATTTTTCTTTCATTTTCTATGTGATTTACGAAGATTGAGTTAGCACAAAAGTTTTCACAACATCGTTTTCTTCCCGCTAATATTATGAAGTCGCAATAACATGAAGCGCTAAAATGATGTGAATATTTTAGTGAAAAGTCTTGTGAACAATATTTACTTCTACTCTCAAAGTTTGTGAAAAATAGTTAATTTGGCTTGTGGATGGGTCTTCATATTTTAGTGAGAAGCAGCGCCGCAGGTTGTAAACGAAAAAAAAGTAGGGTCATAAAGAGTGGGTCAAGGAGGAACATCCCCCTTGCGAGATCGAAGGGGCAGAGAAAGACTCATCCCGAAGTAAAAATACTTTTTTCTCACAAAAGTTCTTACATCATGCTAGCGCGATTTTACATTTAGCAGGAAGGAATAAATTGTTTGCTAATTTAACAGTTACGAGTATGTAGTTTTTCTAAAATTTTCTAGACGAATGCCAGTAAACTTATTAGGCGAATATAACAAACATCTTCGTTTGCTGATCAAAACCAAAGCCTTTGGCTGCATGCAGCCTAGCGATTCCGTTACGTAAACGTTCGTTTCGGGCAACACCTTTCTCCCTTAACGTAGACGCTATTTATGGACGGTCCCTATGCTGAGAGTAACATGAGCTCATTTGCTAGGTAGTCTTAAGGTCTGCCATAAGGCCGAAGACGCCAAGACGTAGCTTTTGGTATGCTATGTGAGCAATAGAGGGGAACTAGGTTGTAGATCTACGTTTTTAAATTTCTGGATTTTTTCAGGAATTTCAGTCTTTTGATAAGACCCGTATGAGGGTGAGGCCACTCCCTGTGATTTTTTCTGCCTTCTTAAGATTTACGTGTACAAATAGGGTAGATTTCCCGGGCCCATGATTTTTCGGTAGCCGGCCTAAATATAATTGGTTCGTAAGAGAAAATGCTCAGCTTTGGTGCTTTCACAAGCTACAATAGGTAGCCTGTATCCAAAAAATGTCCAAAGCATAGACTAAGAAAACTGAAAACATAACGAACCACGTCTCAGAGTAATGCGAGGTAAGCGTCTTATTCAATTACTCCAAGAATTATTGTGAGGCGCACGATTGGTATCTCGCCTAGATGTAGGCTTAGATATTTCGTACACAGATTCATAGTATATGGGTTACGTCATAGGATTTATTCAGCGTGTACGTCGTCATGGGCACCAAACACACCACAACTACCCAACTTTAGGACGCTATTAATGCGCTACACTTCATAGAAAAATTCCATGTAGAATTTTTCCGACACTGGATTTTAACCACGATCGTTTTGGTGGAACGTAAGTAAGCTAACCACTGTGCCAACCCGTCCCACATGTGTTTAGGTTAGCTGGTCAAGCACCACTTTTGCAATTCGCAAGTACGTCATTGTTTCTACTTTATCAATAATGACGCGTCTCTCTGTGAGAATTTTTAAACCACAGACGGTCATGAAAATAAACCACAAATCTCAATAGGATTGGCTTTAAAATTTTGAAAAGTTAAATTAAACGTGGATGAATACTTATGTATTTCTTTACTGGTTTTGCTAATGCAAAATAAAGATGACAGTCGTCTAATGAAATGGAATGCGGATTGAATCTGGAATGAAACTTTTCTAAAAAATTCATGAACAAATAGCGTTTCATGCTAGTCCTGTTTTCAAATAAAGATATCTTGTTCGGAATATGATATTTGCATTTTGTTTCTATAGTTGGAATTTCCAAAAGGAATTCTCGCTTGCAACGTAAAATAGTTGCAGAACCACATACGACAATGGAGATGTTAGATGTATCCGAAGTTTTTTTCGACTACATCAACAAACATCAAAACCTTTATGAATGAATGATGTCTTGGAAAAGATGAAGTGATTAATAAGCAACATCACTCAAACAATTATTTATGTCTTTACGTAACCAATACAACAGAGCCAATTCGAATCATAAACAACAGGCCCATGCATGATCTGCGATATAGATAGCTTCATTTAGCTCAACAAGTAAATAATTTATGTTATGTTTTCGTTAAAAGCAATTAATGAAACGTTTTTTGTGGGTCAAAGTGAAATAGAAAACAAAAATATTTGAACCGGAGTATAATAATCGAAGAATTGTCTCTTATAGTTATTGCTCTACAAAAAAAAACAAAAATGTTCAGAAATATTCACTTACCTTCAATATTTCGGTTATATCCACTTTAATGAAGAAAAATGTTTCTGGTTAACGAAAATAAGATGAAAAAAACCATCAAGCAAGAAAACGTTCGAAACCATTAAAATGTATGGTCATTACAGTCACAAATTACAGCTTATTATCGTAATGCAGATAATATGTAAGCTATATACACATGTAGAGTTTTATGCTGATAGTTTAACCATCTGACATTAAAAACTATCAAAAGATCAAATAATTATTTAAAATTATGCATAATTCCCACAGATTATTGCTACCATTTACATAAATCAACAAATGCACCAACTAGTCTGTCAATTCCGACATAATCTTCGCCCACAAAATGCAAGAAAAAATCTATTATTATTATTATTATGATCAACAATTTGATCGAATTATAGACTCGAATATAAAACACAACAAGAGCAACAACAACACAGTAACAGCAAACAAGCAAGAGTGATGTTTTGTTCGGCCTACGCGAAACGACGGTTAAAATGAAACTGCGGCATGTTTGTATTCTAAATATTGTGGAAACTCTGTTCACAACTTTATGTTTTAGTTGACTGATCACAGTTAGAGTCCAGGAGATGCACACGAAGTTAAAATATGAAGGAGCATAGGTATTTATTTCTATGCTTTAATATTTTCATGTTTGTTTTGAATTCGTTTAGAATTCATCGGTACGAATACAAAACGAAAATTGCCTTTAATTGATATTATATTTCTCACTAATTAATAAATTATCATCCAATCTACGGAATTAATTTGCAACAAAAAACCATTCATAATTAGAAATTAGTTGTGGTAGATTACAAAATATTAAATAATCAAAATATATTCATGTGGTCGTGGCACTGTGAACATAAATATGCGATAACAAAAGTTTGTTTTAACTTGTAACCTAATGATAGCTACTGCAACAAACATTTTCGATGTCAGAGCTGAACAGAATGGTGCGCTCTTCGAAATATGTCTGAAATCGGTTGAGTGGATTGGGCACTAGGGCCCATGGAGTGGACGAAATTCAGTCAGCTCGGCGATATACGATAAGAATTGTTTTTCGTCAATATTTAATTGAGTAAGACATATGGAGATTTACTTGCAAAGACTTAGTCGTAGAAAATTAATTTTGTTTTCGAAGAAAAATTTTTTTCATTGACCAACTACCTTGTTGTTGTTTTCGCACTTCACATCAACCGCCATAAATAGCAGCTATGCGGATTGGTCTAATCTTCGGTAACTGTTAAGGCTGCATTTCTTCCCCACTCCGAACGAGAAATGGACTAAGGAGCTCCTGACGATGGGCCGGGATCGCATAAGAAGGGTAGTTAGTGCGACGACCGGACATTGCGGACTCAACAAGCACCTCACGAAGATGAGAATTTCAGGTGACCCAGACTGTTCCTGTGGCTTAGAAGAGGAAACGGGCTTTCACGTTATATGTGAATGCCCTAAATTCCATCAACTAAGACTCAGGACACTAGGCGACTACGTCGTGCACCCTTCCAAAGTGGCCAAGCTAGGGCCTATCATATTAGACAGGTTCCTGGTCGGCACGCAAAGGTTTTCATGATTTTTTTAAATGATGAGCGGGAAAAAGGAACAAAGGGTCACAATATCTGTGTTCCAGACCACGAAAGTGATCGTCCCAAACTGATAAAAATCTAACTGTTAAGGCTGTTTTCTTTGACATAATATTTCATATATATTTGAGAGAAACCGCCCCCACATCATATACGAACGAGTAACTCAAGTTTTGTAGCCCATTGCACTTAACTCAACTTGTTTCCACCAATTTCCCCTCTTTTCGTATCTTTCATTTCAAGCATCGTTCATATTGAAACCGACTCTCGAAAAACTGCTTTTTCAGCGATTTTTTCGGTCATATTTTCGGCACCACTTCGATCAGGTAAAAAAGATCCCACCAAAATCGGCTGCTAAAATAGGAAGAGCGAAAGTGTGAGTCGTTTGACTACTTCATACGGTTTTGGTTGTTGGAAAAGAAACGCGTAAATAACTAATATCAACCTACAACACTACTAACATCTCAGCGGCGGGCGGACGGACGCCGCACAAATCTAGGGATGAACAATTCTTTAACAAAATTGCCAATTTTCTAATGAGTATTGAACATTATGAAATCTTTCAATGTCCTAAGAATTTGTTCAACTGTTTAAGGTACCCATATTTCCCAATTTGGAAGGAATTTAAATTTTGATTGATGTTCAATGTGTAACTTTTGACGTAGATTCATTAAATGTTATATGTTCCATTGTATCAATTTAGTTATTTATTTCGTTACAAAATGCAATATCTTAGACTTGTATTTTCACAATGTGGGTATAAGTGATAGTTCTGGAGTGGAGATTGCATGACAATCTGAATGTGTTTATGTACTTAATACGAAAAGTTAATCACTTCGCTATTTCAAATTGCGATGCGACACACTTTGCAGTGAATGTTGACTTCGTTGACTTTGACTCACCCTCAATCTGAATTTTTCTTAATGTTTTGTTCTTATGTGGACTTGCGTCACGGACGCATTTCTACCGCGCTCCCATAATTCCTTTCTTTTCTTCATTAAATTCCTTTGCATATTTAACGAGCTGTTACACATTCTGCGATTAGTTGGTCATATAAAACCGAAAAATTAAACACAAATTTTTCATTTGTTTTTGTACTATCGTGTCCAAATATTGATAATTGACACAATCCTTCCATTTTATCAACCTAAAAACAAAGTTAAGAAAATATTCCAGAAAATACATTTTATTCACGAGATTTTGTGCGCTACAATGTCAAATGTTATATAAAACATACGCAACGGACCCGTACGCATTAGAATAATTGTGGCAAACAGAAATGATGTTACTAAAAGACTCGAACGTGTCTAAGTAAATATTGTCTTAACTCTTAGGTGTATACAACTACGTTCACACTAAATTGAATTGGAAATTGCGAAAAGGGCAGTATTGAAAAACTCGTACGAAGAAACGGCGCTAAAAGCCTCTCCAAACTCTTAAAATAAGCCTTGAATTTAGAACCGACCTAGAGCACTTAGGAGAGGCATGGACAAAAAAGTAGGTTCGCCTAGCGTGAGTTTTGTCCACACTAAGGACACTACATCCCGAATCACTCAAGTTTTTGAAAATCGGATAAGATTTACACGATTTATGTAGAAAAACACGTTAGGCCCTAGTAGAGTTTCAGTTTTAGGGCCCTACCTAAATCAAAAAGCTCAAAGTTATAAAAAAAAACTTCTTCCATAAATTGACAGGCATGCACAGACCTTTATGAAAATCGGAAAAGATTCGCTCGAGTTATGTATACAAAAGATCAAAAACCGTTTAGCCGTTTAGGCCTTAGCTCATTGGCCCTCTCGGGCCGACAGTGCCTAGATTCGATCCCAAAAAAAGATTTTTCAATTACCTTTCGGTTGAGTTTTACTCGAGTTATCGTATTGACGGACGGACGGACATTTTTGTTATTGCTGATTCGTCATGTAAATACCATGATCGATGCTCCCCCATACTCCCGAATCGAAATTGGGGTGGTTACAAACGTCATGGTAAACGCATAAAATCCCTTTTCGAAGAACTTCGTTCTTCGTACGGGTCTAAAAAGTTCCATTAACCTTCAAAAAACCACCTTTTTCACCACATTTTTGACCGATTTTGCCCAAATTCAATCCCGTAATCAATTTCCGAGTAATCTCTCAGGAAAATAAATTGTTTTTGAAAATCGGATAAGATTTACCCGATCTATGCAGAAAAAAAAGTCTATCCGTAGTAAAGACTCAGTTTTAGGACCGTGACTCAGTCCAACGATTCGAAACCAAAAAAAGGTTTTTCCATAAATTGTCTCACATGCCTAGACCTTTCAAAAAACAACAAATTTATGAAAATCGGAAAAAATTTACGCGAGTTTTTTACAAAAGACCGAAAACCACTTAGGCGGCCATCCGCAATACCACACCCACTTTTGGTACTACCTTCCAGGGGAAAAAGAGATTTTTGAAAATCGGTTGTTTTACTTGAGTTATCGTGTTTACCGTTTACGGACGGACGGACAAAATCTTTTTTGCTGATTTGGCATCAAAGGACCATGATCGGTGCTCCCTACCTCGAATCGACTGGTTACAAATGTAGTGGTAAACGCATAGGACTCGTACTTCTGACGGGTCTAAAAACCATACATTTTTAGCACTTGAACTGTTAGCGAATATTTACAATCCTAGATTGCATAAACGACTCCTTTAAAAGATACGTATGACAGTTCACAATAGCAACATATTGTGAATCCGATTGCTGTGCCTACACATAGCAATGCGAAAATGACAGATGCGAAATTTTTCTAATATGGCAACACTAAATTTCATTGACAACTTTCGACAAGAGTGCTCAAAATGCGACAATAAATGTCTTGATGCTATCTCTTTTCCTCTCATGTAGATCAAGTGGCGAAAATATTTTCTCTTTTTGTGCATTTTCAGTCGCAGCAGCCAATAACTGCGCAAAACTCTTTTTTAACGCATTTTTTCGCATGTTGTGTTGATACTATGAGTTCTTAGACCCGTACGATGAACGCAGTGCTTCAAAAAGGGGTCTATTGCGTTTACCACGACGCTTGTAACCAGTCGAATTTCGACCCGGGAGTAGGGGGCAAGCATAGATCATGGTCCTTAGATGGCGAATCAAGAATAGAATAAATGTACGTCCGTCAACACGATAACTCGAGTAAAATCCAACCGACTTTCGAAAACTTTTTTCCCTGAAAGGTAATCAAAAAATCTTTTATGGGATTGAATCTGGGCACTGTGGGCCCAAGGTCCGCCGAGCTAGGGCCGTTTAAGTGGCTTTTGGTCTTTTGTACGATAGCGTAGTGGTTAACACGTCTGCTTGTTACTACGAGATTGAGTTGCCAGTGCGTTGGTTCGAAACTCAACCGCAGACGGATTTGTACCGATTGTAAGATTTGTAAACAAAACAAAGCTGATTGAATCGTTCAAGTCAAGTGAAGTTGAGTGTAGTGCCATCGTACGACTTACCGGAAAAGGCATTGTTGGGAGAACCGGTATACTACTCCTACTAGTTTCGCTCCTCGTTACATCTCATAGATGGCACTGGGCTTGTCGCACAGCTTACCACTGGCACAGTAAAACTTTCCGATCTCAAAAAATAGAACCACAAACAGCGAAACTGGTAAATAATGATCTAGCCTCCAACCCTTCATGGGTTGTAGGGCAGATTATTATATTATTATTATTGTTACATAACTCGAGTAAATCTTTTCCGATGTTCATATTTTTTGTTTGAAAGATCTGGGTATAGCCAACAATTTATGGAAGAAACTTTTTTGAGTTTGTGCCCTCGGACTTAGCTAGGGCACTAAAAACGAGTCTATGCTAAGGCTCTAAGTGTTTTTTGTACATAACTCGAGTAAATCTTTTCCGATTTTTAAGATTTTTTTGTTTGAAAGATCTGGACATGACCGACAATTTATAGAAGAAACGTTTTTGGATTTGAGTCCTTGGAGTTAGCTAGGGCACTTCAAACGAGTCTCTGTTAGGGCCCAACGTGTTTTTTGTGCATAGCTCGAATAAATCTTTTCCGAATTTCACAGATTCTTTTTTGTTTGAAAGATCTAGGCATGACCGACAACTTATAAAAGAAACTTTTGCCTGTGCTTAGGGCTCAAGTGGGCCTCTTGTCGGTCATAAGGTCGCCCCTAACAAAAAAAAAAATTTTGTTGCAGTGCAAATTGAGGGAAACATTTTTGTCTATGGAAGTATGTGTCCGAGGGCTCTACTTAGGGCCCTATGTCAGAGCTAAGGTCGGCCCCAGACCAAGAAATGGTTTTTTGCTATGTTGTAGAGGAAATTGAGGAGAACATTTTTCTCTTTTTGGGGGGGTCAATTTTGTGCTTTCGGAAAAAATTTTTACACCAATAATTCAATATTTTTTCAATATTACCCTATCTGCAATTTCCAATACAATTTAATGTGGACGTAAGACCATATTTACTTAAATACGTTTGAGTCTTTTCGTAACATCAGCTCTGTTTGCCGCAGCTATTCTGATACGTACGCGTCCCTTCATATGTTTTTTATCCAAAATTCATTTCGAATAAATCTGCCGAATCTTATGAAATTGCTTCTTCTTTCACACAAAATATTGTATTGACGAAAAAACATTTTTTTAAAATAAATAATTTTTTGAGAAAAACTTCTCCTGAGAAAAATCCAGAAAGTAATTTTTCCGCCATTTTGAGGGTTGATGTTGAATGTTACGTAGAATGGTGGTTGAATGTTTTTGATTTTTTTGCAACAATAACAATATTTTGTGTGAGAGAAGAAGCAATTTTTTTGAGATTTTTGAAAAAATAAGTAACCTAATGTGCAACCACTTTTTCGTCCTAAACGTAGAAATGTCGTTTGCCCAAGTTAGAAACTTTTTACTTCTGTTCAGGTTTTTCAGGTGTTACGAACCAGCGCAAAATCACAAAGCTCCTATTAATTTTGAACAACTTTATCAATTTCTTGTAAATTATATTCAAAATTCTAGTTATACATTTTTCACAGCAAAATATAGTTTTTTTAATCAATCGTTTCAACCATACAATTTTTTTTAACTAATCGTTTCAGCCGATCCAAGTTTCCTTTATAAAATTGATCGTTGATGCAGGTGTCATGAAATCCAATTCCGCTGATTTTCGGCATTTGATCAACTCTTTCAATATGTCGAATGTCTTTAGTAGTTACACCATTGAAGTAAAACAATGTCAGCTCCGCATTATTCTCGAAAATATTCAAATCAATGAAATTAAGTGGATTTCGTGAGAAGGAAACTTCATCGAGTGTATTCAACTTTGACAACCAGTTAGCGTTGATGGTTGAAATTTTGTTTCGTGATAAGTCTAAGTCTATGAGACTATTTAGTTCATCAAAAATTTGAGGAGGTAAATCTTCAATTTTATTGCCATTAAGCCACAGCTGTCTAACTTTCGATAGACCATCAAATATTCCTGATGGCAGTGTTTGCAATTCGTTGTCATTTAGGTGTAGCAACGCCAGATTCTTGTTATTTTTGAAAATTGAAGCATTGAGCTCTTGTATGAGATTTTTATTTAAGTGAAGAAAATTTAATTGAAGAAGTTTTTCAAATACGTTTGGTGGTAAATTGGTCAGTTTGTTATCTTCCAAATTTAAACTAGTCAGTTGAACCATGTCATCTAAAGAGTGTTCGTCGATTGTCTCTATCTGGTTTTTATTCAAATCAACCTGAATCATTTTGTGTAGGCCTTTAAAGTTAAGTTCATTGAGTGATTTGACAGAACAATCAAAGGCTTCGATTGAATATAGATTGGGAAATATAACACTAGTGTTTTCTGGAAGATATTCGATGTTTTTATTGTGTCCCATAAACAGTTTAGTAACATTTTCATTGAATAAATTAGACAATGTTGTTGGCTTTGTTATAGCAATGGAATCGTCAAAGTTACAGTAAACCGTTTTCGTTCTTATCTTTTCAAATCCACTGTCGAATGGATCGTCGTTTATTTCGACTTTACACTCGACATTATCTGTTGCGTTGATATCTTTGATCAACAAAAACAAAAAGAATGAACCAACAATTCTGCAAAATTATTAGGTATTATAATCATCACAACTTGTTCAAAGCCAGCACATTGTTTTAAGTTTTACCTCATTTTTGGTGTTGAAGAACTTAATATGGAGAACGTTATTGGATAGATGGACCGTTCTAAACAACTAATAGACACTACATTGAATTACTTCATTTCATTTAATGTAATTGTCTTTCTGACGAGATCTCTATAGGGTATTCAATGTTGATTTGGAACGAATCGCTTCAAAGTATAACTTCTCGTAATTAAATTATTTTCGATCATAGAAGAATAATATAGCTTACGTATCGGTTCTAATTTATTCAAATCACATTTTTCCAGAGCTGTGCGCGCTAGTTAATTTTACTAGCGTCGCTAGCCCTAGCGCTACCACCGTCTGAAAACTAGCGCCGCTACAGCTAGAGGCTTTTTCAGGCATTATTTCTATTTACTCCCCAGCTGGAGGAAGTCGGATTCATTGACCTTCTTCTGAATTATTTTCATCGTAACTTTTTTTGACAACCAATAACAATAATGATTTCTTATTAATCCTGAAATTCCCGAACAAACTAACTTGCCGAAATGTATTGGTATAACTAATCAGACAAAGTGTATGTTTGTCTATTTCGTTTGTAAATACCTCCCCTTTCAACGCTTTGGTGCACTTTTCGGTACGACAACCAGCACATTACAGGCCAATCAGTTAATTTCTCACAATAATTCACATAACAACAATTGACAACATATCCTAGAGGCATTTTTGTATATTTTGTATTAAATAAAGATTTTTCTCTCAGGACAATTATGGTTTCAACTGGGAGTATCCACAGCAAAAATTTTCTATTGAATTTCAAATCTGTGGGAATTTTTCACATCAATGAAAGTTCATTCGTCACATTTACCTACAAAATTATTTTATTTTCTAATTTTTTTCTGCACATCTCGGCACATTTTCACTCAAATTTTGTAGATGTGCAAAAATCGGATGAAATTCTCCAACAGTTTCGGTAAATGTGTCATTCAAAAATCTCGAAATCACAGATTTTCACAGATGTGATTCAAAGATATAACCACATATGTGATTTTTAAGGATCGCATATGTGTTCAACATTTACTCATGAGCTAAGCAAGCTGTGCCGATTCTTAGGCGAAACCAAACGGCTACGAAGACTCGGAAGTAATAAGTTCGACATGTACGGTATGTTAAAATTTCAAATTACAACGGAGTTCATTGGAAATTTTTGATGGAAAATTTTCATTGAAGTTAGTAGTATGTGCTCAAAACTCAAATTTGCCGCAACTCCTTCTTTTCAACATTCGGCGAGAAGCTTAAAATGAACAAAATAATACTCACCGGCGAGAAGTGTATGTACACGAAATTCTGCTTAAAAACATATACACATCTAAGCATTTAAACACATAATGTAATTGCAGAATAACTGGTACAATTAAACGTTTTTATTTTGTTACACAATTTCATTCCTTCAGACAAATCCAATTTTCAGGTCCCACAAGTTATATTCTGCATACAAAAGTTCTGAACCGCGCGTTAAAATTGGAAATTTTACTATACAAAATACAACTTGTGGGACCTAAAATATAGGTTTGTCAGACAGAATCAATTGTGTAACAAAATAAAAACGTTTAAGCGTATTTAATTTGCATGTATGAGTTGAAATCTGTAAATCGCGCACCGAAAACTTGTCGTTACATGTATATGTGTACCACACGGAAGTTATTCATTACATGCTATTCATTACATTTAACCCCCACCAAAAACTTCTCATTACATGCATATCTGCATGTAATGACGCGTTTTCGGTTGGGACACCGAGTAAAACAGCATACAGTGGGGAATGCTTAATAAGTCATCCATTCTGGATAATTTCGTGACACTCGCAAACTCATTCGTGTATTTTTAAGCAACTCGCTTTAAAAACTGTTTTTTGACTCTTGTAGTTGTATATCTAGCCTTCGGCTCGGGATACAAACTCTACACTCGTCAAAAAACAGTTTTAAAATCTTTTCGCTTAAAAACGCCCTCTTCAGTTTGGCTCATTTCACAAAATTAATCACTCATGTAATGACTTACTTCCGCATCCCCCACTGTAATCTACTATTAAGCCATATTTCGTGTATATAATATACACTTCTCGCCGGCGAGAGTTTTTTTTTAAATTCTCGCATGTTGAAAATAGAGGTCCATGACGTCTTCCAGTGACTCTTCACCCTTACAGCTTGTTCCACCTGGAGTGAGTGTGTTATCTATATGATTCTCTGTAAAAATCAGAAGGTAAATAAGCCTGATGATAACCAAATAATCATACGAAACCATTATTGTGTCATTTTCACATGGAAAATTCAGTAAGTGGTCAATTTTATTTAATATAATAGCGCTAGCGCTAGACTTTTTTCTAAAGGAAATAGCGGCGCTAGGCACAGCTCTGCATTTTTCAATACTTCATTATCCACCACAAAACGATTTTACTGATATTACGCTTTGAGAACGGTTGAACGCGAGGGAGAAACTACTCTGAAAAACGGAGAGCCATGACTTTGATCAATTTCTTGTAAATTATATTCAAAATTCTAGTTATACATTTTTCACAGCAAAATATAGTTTTTTTAATCAATCGTTTCAACCATACAATTTTTTTTAACTAATCGTTTCAGCCGATCCAAGTTTCCTTTATAAAATTGATCGTTGATGCAGGTGTCATGAAATCCAATTCCGCTGATTTTCGGCATTTGATCAACTCTTTCAATATGTCGAATGTCTTTAGTAGTTACACCATTGAAGTAAAACAATGTCAGCTCCGCATTATTCTCGAAAATATTCAAATCAATGAAATTAAGTGGATTTCGTGAGAAGGAAACTTCATCGAGTGTATTCAACTTTGACAACCAGTTAGCGTTGATGGTTGAAATTTTGTTTCGTGATAAGTCTAAGTCTATGAGACTATTTAGTTCATCAAAAATTTGAGGAGGTAAATCTTCAATTTTATTGCCATTAAGCCACAGCTGTCTAACTTTCGATAGACCATCAAATATTCCTGATGGCAGTGTTTGCAATTCGTTGTCATTTAGGTGTAGCAACGCCAGATTCTTGTTATTTTTGAAAATTGAAGCATTGAGCTCTTGTATGAGATTTTTATTTAAGTGAAGAAAATTTAATTGAAGAAGTTTTTCAAATACGTTTGGTGGTAAATTGGTCAGTTTGTTATCTTCCAAATTTAAACTAGTCAGTTGAACCATGTCATCTAAAGAGTGTTCGTCGATTGTCTCTATCTGGTTTTTATTCAAATCAACCTGAATCATTTTGTGTAGGCCTTTAAAGTTAAGTTCATTGAGTGATTTGACAGAACAATCAAAGGCTTCGATTGAATATAGATTGGGAAATATAACACTAGTGTTTTCTGGAAGATATTCGATGTTTTTATTGTGTCCCATAAACAGTTTAGTAACATTTTCATTGAATAAATTAGACAATGTTGTTGGCTTTGTTATAGCAATGGAATCGTCAAAGTTACAGTAAACCGTTTTCGTTCTTATCTTTTCAAATCCACTGTCGAATGGATCGTCGTTTATTTCGACTTTACACTCGACATTATCTGTTGCGTTGATATCTTTGATCAACAAAAACAAAAAGAATGAACCAACAATTCTGCAAAATTATTAGGTATTATAATCATCACAACTTGTTCAAAGCCAGCACATTGTTTTAAGTTTTACCTCATTTTTGGTGTTGAAGAACTTAATATGGAGAACGTTATTGGATAGATGGACCGTTCTAAACAACTAATAGACACTACATTGAATTACTTCATTTCATTTAATGTAATTGTCTTTCTGACGAGATCTCTATAGGGTATTCAATGTTGATTTGGAACGAATCGCTTCAAAGTATAACTTCTCGTAATTAAATTATTTTCGATCATAGAAGAATAATATAGCTTACGTATCGGTTCTAATTTATTCAAATCACATTTTTCCAGAGCTGTGCGCGCTAGTTAATTTTACTAGCGTCGCTAGCCCTAGCGCTACCACCGTCTGAAAACTAGCGCCGCTACAGCTAGAGGCTTTTTCAGGCATTATTTCTATTTACTCCCCAGCTGGAGGAAGTCGGATTCATTGACCTTCTTCTGAATTATTTTCATCGTAACTTTTTTTGACAACCAATAACAATAATGATTTCTTATTAATCCTGAAATTCCCGAACAAACTAACTTGCCGAAATGTAT
>CM055404.1:99008151-99107306 GCA_029228625.1 Pseudolycoriella hygida | reverse complement strand
GATACAAACTCTACACTCGTCAAAAAACAGTTTTAAAATCTTTTCGCTTAAAAACGCCCTCTTCAGTTTGGCTCATTTCACAAAATTAATCACTCATGTAATGACTTACTTCCGCATCCCCCACTGTAATCTACTATTAAGCCATATTTCGTGTATATAATATACACTTCTCGCCGGCGAGAGTTTTTTTTTAAATTCTCGCATGTTGAAAATAGAGGTCCATGACGTCTTCCAGTGACTCTTCACCCTTACAGCTTGTTCCACCTGGAGTGAGTGTGTTATCTATATGATTCTCTGTAAAAATCAGAAGGTAAATAAGCCTGATGATAACCAAATAATCATACGAAACCATTATTGTGTCATTTTCACATGGAAAATTCAGTAAGTGGTCAATTTTATTTAATATAATAGCGCTAGCGCTAGACTTTTTTCTAAAGGAAATAGCGGCGCTAGGCACAGCTCTGCATTTTTCAATACTTCATTATCCACCACAAAACGATTTTACTGATATTACGCTTTGAGAACGGTTGAACGCGAGGGAGAAACTACTCTGAAAAACGGAGAGCCATGACTTTGATTTTCAGTGATTTTTTTAAGTTTTGTGACTTTTTGATTAGATCCGGATTTTTCCGAATGTCGCTGAATTTTGATGACCTTGTGATTTTTCTTTGACTTTTATGATTTTTTGACTTATTGTCGGACCACAATTTTTGCAATTCTCACGATAAATACTGGTTCCATGGGAACATTTCGAACGTTAATGCCGAGGGACAGGCCCGTAGCCAGTTAGCGCCCCCCTCTATTGTAACAATGATGGTACGTTCAATCGCCTACTACTCTACTACTACCCTACTACTCTACTAGTTAATGGTACAAGAGTGGGAACTACACCGAGGTTGAAACAGCTCCGGAAAGTCGTGACCCAGGGTCGAAAAAATCACATTATATCCGGGAAATCACAAAGTCAAAAAAATCAGAAGAAGACACGCACGATCCAATGTAGAAAGCTATTACATTTTTATTAAAAACTTTTACATGCCAGCGGGCGGTAGAGTGCACTTTACCTCACTGTCTAGGGCAGGGAAAAAATGCTTACCTCGCGCTAACATGTAAAATATGTTTCGTGTCTGTTTGTGAGTGCTTGCTCCGCTCGCCTTCGGCTCGTTCCGCAATCGTCACACTTGCCAAAACAATATTAACAGACAGTGCTAAACATACTATTTCTTATGAACTCCTAAGGTTCATAAATTTCGTTAAATGCCACCAAATTGCATGGTGACCTTTGAGTGAATGAACGTTTCATATGAAACACTTAGTTTCTCGGGTTTGTGTCTAGTAAAAACTCTCTTAGTTTTAAATTACCCTTCAAAATTTGTTTATATGCCGATCGGTTCGTTTATAGTTGTAGAGGCATATAATTGTATTTTATACTACAAGAACTGTAAAGGGTATTTTATGTTCGAAAAATGGTAAATGGTTCGAAATTGCTGGTTGTCGTACCTTGAAGTACACCAAAGCGTTGAAAGAGGAGGTATTTACAAACGAAATCGACAAACATGCACTTTGCAAACAGAAAATACTGGTACAGTTTTTGCAACGTAAATAGTTTTATATATTTAGCGCTTAAAAGCACTTTATTTGATCGAAAACAGAACACACCTTCTGTTTGCATATGAACGCGTCATCTATGTAACTTTACAGTTCTACTGTAAAACTTATATACTTTTACAGTTCGAGTGTAAAGCTTATATATTGGTGTATGTATATTTTAAGCGGTGATGTTTGTACACGAATTGCAAAGCCTTCTTTATATCGAGTTTTTCGCTCAAATAAAACGCACTTTTCATATGCGCGAAACATATAAAGTATATTGTTTCCGAGCTTCAAATGTTTGAAAAATTGAAAAAAAAAATATGACTGACTTTCTGATAATAACTTAGTTATCGCAATTCCGACGGTGATTTTAATGATTTTCCGTCTGATTTTTCGTAAATTGACTTTCCGGATGAATTTGTGATTTTCCGGGTAAAAAAGTTATTTTTTTTTCGGGACTTCCCGAAACTCCTTCCCCTCGGTTGAACGTTGAAATTACAATATAGGCAGTTTTTAACGAAAATAGATAGTACATTCTATACACTTGACATTTGAAGCAGACTAACTTATTTGCGATGTACAGTTTGAAAGTCATCCAAGCGTACGCACCGACGACGGATCACGACGACGAAGAAATTGAAAGCTTCTATGAAGATGTCTCCAAAGCGATTGAAGAAAACAGAGCTCAATATCAGTTGCTAGTCGGCGATTTCAATGCCAAATTGGGAAAAGAGAAGACGTTGCAGAAACTTCGATTGGAACGTTTGGTTACGATCAGAGGAACGAACGAGGAGATACTTTGCTGAATTTTCTCCAACAACAAGGAATTTTCGCAATGAACTCATTTTTCTCCGGTAAGGTTCAGAGGAAGTGGACTTGGGCCAGTGCAGACGGCAGAACAAAGAACGAGATCGATTACATCATATCGAACCGCAAATCGATTGTCAAGGATGTTACTGTGCTTAACCGTTTCACAACATGCAGCGATCATCGAATGGTGCGAGCCAAAGTCGTCTTGAACACACGGACAGAGAGAGAAAAGTTGGTCAAGAAAAAAGTCGTTTTAGACATGGAACGCCTGAAAGAACAAAGCGACGCATTTAAGGAAGCTATGGACACCGAACTGAACGGAACGAATTCACAAACTGCAACGATTGATGAGCTGACAGAAAGAATAGTGACCTCAGTGAGAAGCTTCCTGGAAACCAGATGCCGATCTACATGCACTAAAGAGTCGAAGCTCAGCAAGGAAACGCTAGACCTAATAGCAGAAAGACTGGAGTTGGTGAAAGGTGGAAAGCGAGACACTGTTGAATACAGAGACAAAACGAAAGCCATCAACAAGAAAATGAAAACCGATCTGCGACAATACAACGTGAAACTGGCCATGAACGCTATCGAAGCAAATGGGAATATGAAAGTATTACGAGCGAAACGGGCGAACGGGTACAGACAAATTTTTAAATTGCGCGATAAGGCGGGCGTCATACAAACAGATCAGGACAAGGTATTGGACATCGCGCGAGAGTTCTAGGAGGACCTTTTTACGTCGGTTCGAGCCAAACTACCGGCAGAAAGAGCAAAAGCGAGACCGGTGATAATGAACGTTGGTTCCGAAGATTTGCCGGACATAACGATTAACGAAGTACAGGCTTCGTTAGACGAAATGAAGAACAGAAAAGCTCCAGGTGACGACGACATTCCGATCGAAGCAATCAAAGAAGGCGGACCCACACGGCTCAAAATGACAACGGATCTGTTCAACAAGTGTCTCGAACAAGAGAAAATACCAGAATCATGGGAAAACGCAGTCATCACTTTGCTGCACAAGAAAGGAGACATCACGAAACTGGAAAACTACAGGCCCATCAGTTTGATCTCGCACCTCTACAAACTGTTTATGAAGGTGATAACGAAACGGATCACAAAGAAGCTAGACTTCTACCAGCCGAGCGAACAAGCAGGGTTTCGTTCCGGATTCAGCACAAATGACCACTTGCAAGTGATGAGAAGTCTAATAGAAAAATGCAACGAATACAAAATCATCATCGCGATATGCTTCATAGACTTCGAAAAAGCGTTCGATTCGGTCGAATTATGGTCGATTTTAGACTCCTTGGACGATTGTCGGATTGACTCGAGATATACCCGGATGATAAAACATAACTACGAGCACGCAACGTCGTGCGTCAAACTGCATAAAACCACCGATAAATTTCGAATTGGAAGAGGAGTCCGTCAAGGAGATACCATTTCACCGAAATTGTTCACGTCAGCTCTGGAAACGGTTTTTAAAAAGCTTGATTGGAGTGAACTGGGAAGCAACATAAATGGGAAGTTTCTGAACAACCTTCGATTCGCCGACGACATTGCCCTGACATCAACGACTCTGGAACAGATTGAAGCGATGCTGTTGCAGCTCAACGAGGAAGCCCAAAAAATCGGTTTGAAGATGAACATGTCGAAAACGAAAGTGAGGACAAACATCGATGGTGCTACACCAATCAAGATCGGAGACGAGGAAATTGAAATCGTGAATTCGTACAAGTATCTCGGCCACGTCATGAAGCTCGGTCTCGACAACCAAACGGCTGAAATAAAGAGAAGGATCGGTCTCGGGTGGGCGGCGTTCGGCAAGTTACGGTACATCTTCAAGAGCAACATGAGCAACAGTCTGAAGAGGAAAGTGTTCGATATGTGTGTGCTGCCGGTCCTGACATACGGAGCCGAGACTCTCACGATCACCAAAGCATCAGCGAACAAATTGAGAGTTGCACAGAGGGCAATGGAAAGGGCAATGCTATGAATCACACTCAGGGACAAAATGACAAATGAGTGGATCCGGCGACAAACAAGAGTCATCGATGTCATGACACGAATAGCGTCGCTCAAGTGGAATTGGGCTGGTCATATTGCCAGAATGACCGACGATCGATGGACGAAAACTATAATGCAATGGCGGCCACCAACGAAACGACCGATGGGACGCCCACCGGAAAGATGGACCAACGATATCAAAAGAACGGCAGGCACGACGTGGCAGCAAGTGGCAATGGACCGAAAAAAGTGGCGATCTATGGGGGAGGCCTACATCCAGCAGTGGATATAAAAGGCTAAGGAAGAAGAAGAAGAAGAAGAACTTATTTGAGAATTTTGACATTTGGAGCAGACTTTCTTTAGTTCATTGACATTTGAAAATTCAAGAATCTCACACCTGTTTTGACGAATTTCTTTAAATATTTAACGTCAAAATGTGACAATTCAGAAATGTACTAAATCATTATCTTAAATCTTCATACCTTCTTATGCTTTTTAGTTCATAAAGATACATTATTATGTACAATGTCAAGGCGACAAGGAGGGTAGTTTAGTACGATTTTATGGCATTTCATATATCATTTTTGGTGCCTTAATGCTTCTCTGTTTCTCTCCACGACCAAGGGAGGCAGTTTTACAATTGTTATTATTGTTGATGTTACAATTATCGTACAAATTAAATTATATGAAAATTGAAAACGGCAAATTAAACATTGTTTCCAGCGAATTAACTTCATTGAAAGGTCAATTTCAAATTCGACAAAATTATATTTTTAATTTAAAATGCAAAAATGAGGGAAAATTCGTGCATAATTATGTAAAATCTATGTAGATCATGTAAAAAAGATGTACAAAATAATAATAATAATAATCCGCCGTTAAAACCCGTCCGGGTCATTTTATTTACTAGTTCCGCATTTTTTTGTGAGCTTTTGCTCACATGGATTCTCTTAGAGATCCTTTCGTCACCGACGTTTTCACTGTGTCAGTGGTAATACACACATACCTAGTGCCATCTATGATGTCCTAGGGCGGAAACTAGCAGGGCTTAGTAGGACTTGCCCCATCAATGTGTTTTACCGGCAGGCATTTTTTGGACCACATGCTTAACGTGAATTCCGAACCACGCCTAACGGTAGCTAGCATTTTACCATTAACGGAACTGTGCCTAGCGGTCCTATTTCTAGCGACGCTACTAGCGAAGCTAGTTTTCAAAAAGTATTAACGTTAGAACTAGCGCGCTGTAAATTTTAGTAAAGCGCTAGCGCTAGTATAATGTATTGTAAAATTGATCACACATTGGAGAACGCCAGCACTTTGAACAAAACCGGTAATTTCATACGAAAACGGAAACGATAACGTTAAGTGACATTGTGAGAGAAATCAGAGACTTGATTTTCATGACCAAATTTAAACCAAGTTGATATGAAAGCAAATTCGTAAATTGTTGGAAAAAAAAAGAAAACATTTTTTCTGTTGATTGTTTCTGAATTTATTCAGAATTTTTTTTTAAATTTTTAGACACAAATTCAAACATTAAATTGCTCATTTGTTTTCTTTCTTCCAACTCAGCCTCCGTTCTTATCCGTAGGATTTTTAATTCCTCAGTTTTATTTGACGCTTCTATTTCTCGAATCCGAATTTCTTCTCTTCGTAAGTCCATTTCGTTCTAGTATACAAAAAATGTTTTAAACGTTATATGATTGTTCTAGACGACGAACGCTCTGAACGAATTTTTCAGTAGTACGACAAAATTTGCTTAAATCTTATATTTTTTTTCTTAATTGACCGACACGTCAATATGCATTCTATAAGGAAGATATCCGGCAGTTAGTGAAGTTGCTCAATATACCACAAATAATATTTTTGAAGTCGAGGGTGAAGATATCTGGCGAGGAGGCATTATGTATTTTGCTTAAAAGACTAAGCTATCCGAACAGGTACCTTTTGTCATTCGTACTAAAGGGTTTCAAGCATGCGTCACTTTGCAACATAATTTATTCCATAGATACGTTGATATGATGAAATACTTTCCGAGAGGAAGAACTGTATTGAGTGGAGTGTTTAATTATATGGCGCGACATATTTTGAAGGAGAAGGGCCATGTTCTAAACAATTTAAATCAAGCTCATCTGTCGCGTGACGGTATCGATCAACTTTGCGAAAGTATATGGTTGAAAGGATCACCATACAGAAGATGTTTTGGATTTATAGATGGCACAGTGAGACCGATATGTCGGCCGACTCGAAACCAAAGAAATGTAATAAATGAATGAAACCGTGCGGTTCACACTTTAATTGGTCTTTCATTTTCAGTTTTACAACGGTCACAAGCGCGTACATTCGATCAATTTTCAGTCGGTTGTGCTTCCAAACGGACTAATAATGGACATCTTTGGCTATGTTGTTGGCAGACGTCACGATAGTTACATGTTGGCTAGGAGTCGCTTACGAGAAAAATTAAAATGTGCTTTCAATGGATGGTCGAATCCACCATTCCTCTATGCAGATTCTGCTTATCCACTTTCAAAAAACATAATAACACCTTTCAAAGGAAGATTGGATCGACAAAAGCAACAAGCCAACAAACTCATGAGCAAGCTTCGGGTTTCGGTCGAATGGGGCTTCGCTAAAATAATTGCATTATTTGCTTTCGTTGATTATAAAAAAAATCTGAAGGTTCAAAATCAAAGATTAGCGACATATTTCAAAGTGGCAACGATCCTGACTAATTGCCATACTTGTTTATATGGCAGTGAAGTCAGCCAATACTTTGAATGTGAGCCTCCCGAACTCCATTTATATCTGAATGAACATGTTTGAAATAACAAATATAATACATTGCAAAATGAAACACATAATCTGCTCAACTTTATTTTGCACCGTCATTCAAAACTTAATTTAATTAAGTTCTGAATCTGAGCTCGACATCAGAAAAATATAATAGCTGAAAACATATGTCTAACATTACCTAAAATTACCATTTCTCTGATCTCTTCCAATGTCACTTAACGTTATCATTTCCGTTTTCGTATGAAATTACCGTTTTAGTTCAAAGTGCTGGCGTTCTCTATTAGAAAATGTCTAACGAAATTGTACCAACTAGTAACAAAATTTACAATTGAACTTTAATCACATACATTTCGTTATTCAAATTACTCTATTCTCTGCAATTTTGTTTCATTCAGTCTCGATACCTTTGTTGTATAAACATTGTAAAGTCATTCTATAACAAATAGAAAAGTTTTACTTCTTTTTATTTTCTGTGACGTATAGGAACTTTTCAGAGAGCCAAAACAGCATAACAGCTGATTGAACAATGTCATACGTGAGCGGTAAAAATTGCTCTAAGCCAATCAGATAATAGTATTTGTCATACGTGAGCGAAACAATTGAAAATGATGTGCTCCGACTCTCTGCATGAAAAACTCCTATAATGACCAGCCACTCTAAATGTCATCAAAGCTGTACTGCGCATATATACCACATACATATGACTTATGGTTGTCTCTCTCACGCGCACGCATAAGAGCAATAATTCCGAATAAACAATTTTCAATGAAATCAAATGAAACATGAATCAAACACGATTTAGTGAATATTTTCTATTTAAAATAGAATTAGTTTATTAGGCTCGCCCTGTGGCCTCGACTCATAATGACATTTCTAGAGCCTAACAAAGTACATTCATATTCAACATTTTATGCAATTCTATGCCGTGAATCAACGCAAAACATTAAATCGAAGTATTCATCAGAAAACAATCTAAAGTCGATCATAGCACACAATTGGTGCAGTATTTACATTGAATTTTATTTCAAATGAGCTAGGCGCAGACGATCTGTTCATCGAAGTATGTTTACGTGGAAACATGACTATTTCTGCCCTTGTACATTCCTCTTATTATGCTTTATTGCATTGTTTACATTTTATGTGCAATAAACCGACTCGATATGATACTACAATGTTACTGTTTTAGGTTCTTTAGTTGGAATTTCTGAAGCAATATCTAGAATTTCTGAAGTAATAACTAGCGCCAGCGCACTAGCGCGAATCGCTAGTTTCGACCCAAAAACATCGCTACTAGCGGTAGCGCCGCTAGTTTTCAGATGGCAGTAGCGGTAGCGCTAGCGCCGCTAGAAGAAATCCCTATCGCGCACAGCTCTGACCATTAGGATTCCTTCTGGTGCTAACTATGTCTACGTCCAAAGTTAGACTCAGATATTTGAACACAGAATTCATCGAATATGGGTGACGTCATATTTGCCATTAATAAATTGTGAAGCCTGGAACGTTAATTTCATGCTATACATTGAAGAAAAATGCTATACAGAATTTGTCCCCACCAGGATTGAACCCGGATATTCTTGGTGGAAAGCCAGTACGTTACCACTGAGCTAACCCGATGTACAAATGATGGATAATGAATGTAACAACGATGGGTTTTGCTACATTTTTTTCTATCTACATTCCAAATCAGAAAAGCATTTACATGCATCATTTTAACATGATGAGTTTCATTATTGATTTGATTTCAGTTCTAATTTTTTTAAAAATAATAAAAGATTAGTGTGAATAATAACACAATGAATGGATCAATAATAATATTTTGATCCAGAAAAGTTTATTCCAGCAATTTGAAATTTTTTTTTTAAAAAGACTCTGATTAATGTAATGGTATAGAATTCAGTGAATACTTAATCTACTAAGTGTTCCAAATCGTCAATGTATACCCTACCTAAAAAAACTTGTTTTCTTTGATTGAAACTTTTCAAGGTTGGACATTTTTAACATTTTTTAGGGATAGAAGAACTAAAACTTGTTTTCGACAGGTAGAACAATGAAGCATGTTACAACATTTCTAATTCAATTTGATATAAACGAAATAAGACACTGCAGAAGTTTGAATAAAGTAATAATTTGTTGTAACAAATACAGAATTTTCTTTACTTGATATACAAAATAAATGGTAATGAATTATACGTTACGGTCTTCAATGAAGTCTTCTCAGAAAAATCTTTGAAAAACATGATTTATCAATCATTTCCCGCTCTTCGTAGTGGCTAATTGACCTTGTAAATAATTTTACTCGTACGAATTTTACATTAAAAAAGGGCGACAATATTTTGATGCGAGAAGTTATCTCTGAACGAAACTCATTTAAATAAAGTAAGTTTGTTTCCATTCATTTTTCATCGAACGTAATCCAATTCAACAATGCAAGCAAAAAATGTAACAACTTTACGTAACAAATTCCAAAATTAATCCGTACGTCTGAATTTTAAATTAAATTAAGAAAGAAAAATGCCGACTATTTCAATTAATAGCATTAACAAATAATCTCTCCAAATCAGAATATCAATCGCAAGTATTAAAGAAAAAAATACATGGACATCTGTCCAAATTCATACTCATCATAATTAATAATTATTGAAACGATTAACTGTGAGTCCAATTGGAATTGTGTGTCTTGAGTAAGTGTAGTAGGGTGGTCCGACCGACGCGATGCTAAAACGATTCTCACAAAACATTTGACATATTTGACATAATAATTGACTACTTTCCCAGCATTTTGTTGTCGTCTTACTAAAATGGTTGCTAAATATTTAATTTTTCAAATGTTCTATCGAAACTTTCAGCCAGTGACTCATAATTTTGAATCGCTTTATCGCTGGTGCCCCACTTATCTTTTTAGGACCACCCTAAAGTGTATGTACCGCTTCGAACTTTACATTACATTGATGGAGAGATTCGAACATAGTGTCTACAATGTTTATTAATGCAAAGTAAAAAATATTTTCAATTTTAAATCGATTATGATGTTCATCTGATTAATGAACTAGATATATTTAAATGACTGTGGTATGAAATAAGTATTCAAACCGTTTTCGTAATGGACATTGGACAATGTTGTGCAATTCGTTTTTCTCTGTTAAACCACCAAAAATGTCCGTAGTCAATAGGGAGCTGTTTGCTTAGCTTATGGCACAAGTGTGCTAATTGTCTGCTCCTTTTCTTTCGATTTGTATGTTAATTTGCCTTGCCAAACTCTTTGATTACGAGGCAAATAATTATATTTTGTATACAGTGTATTGTACTACGTTTATGGATGTATATATATAAATATAAATATATGTATATTGGATGAACAGTAACGACAGCAACATTTAACGCCATACGGAGCATCTAACTTCCTAGAAGCTACTTCCATGTATGAACTTCACTCGTCAAAATAAAAGGTTGAAATAATCGTGATATGCCTTACTTTCGTACAATGTACTGTAATCTACTTTACTTTATTGACTATAACCTACAATGCAGTAAGAAAGGACAATTGACAGGAAAATAATTATGCGTCAAAATGTTTACTATAACTTAAAATCTGCAGAAAAATGTATGTCGTTTGTAAGAATGGCGACAATAGAGGAAACATTCTCCAAAAACTAACTACAACACAAATGAGAGCAGAAAATTCCACTTTGTAAACATTTATAAAAACAGTCAAGACAATTTAATTCGTATGTAAATGCAAATTGATGAGTCAAAAACGTTTTTGTGATGTTATTATTGTGTATAATGATGTTGTTTTGCATATAATTATTAAAAAAACACGGTTATATTGCTTTTAAAGGTTATAAAAAAAATGTAGGTCTTCAAAAGTAATTTTCGTTAAATAAAATGTTCGTATTTTGTAAGGATTTTAATGATGACAGTTTATTTATTACAGTCGGTTAAAAAGTAAAAAGATTTTTTAAATTTCACTGCTTTTTCACGTTCCACACGATACACTCAAGCTGTGATCATAAACGCAACAAAAATGTGGTTATCTCTCTAATGCGCAAGGTGGTCGAGAGATATTTCGGCCGCCAGGGAGTTAAGGGGGAATAGGGTTGGCGAAGCGGGAAAGACCTGTAGCTTCGAAATTAGCAAACGGGCTCTTATTAAAATGACGTACCCGGAAGGAGAAAAACTAGATACAGGGAAATTAGAGGAAAAAGGGTAGAGAGTAATCTTTGTCATTTTCAAAAAAGTACCTAAGTAGCTGTTTACACTCATCTTTCATTAATCTACTCTCGAGCTACTTTTTTGTGAATGCTTTGTTTCGCTAGAAGAAAGGTCTGTATCTCAGACTGGGCAGCCTGATGTCGAAAAGGTGTCTATAACAATGTTACATGGTGGAATAGGTACGCAATTGTCTGCAAGTTTCGAACTCGGCACCAGGCTGCGTACTTGATAAATTTAATTGACAATGTTGACGGCAAAACAAATTTAATTAAGTAATCTCTTTCCTAAATATTTTGTCACTTGTTTGATTGATCGCTATGCTGTGTATGTTAGCAACTCTTTGTAAAAGGACAGCACACTACTTACTTACTTAACCGGCTCTACAACCCATTAAGGGTCTTGGCCTTCTCCAACATGCTTCTCCAACCCGACCTACCGGCAGCTAACGTCTTCCAGCTGGTTACCCCCACAGCTTTCAGCTTGGCAAAAGCTGCATCGCACCATCTGGATTTTAGACGCCCTGCACTTCTTTTCCCTTCTGGTTCGGTTTCGAGAAGTTTTTTCGGAACACGGTTGTCGACCATACACTGCACATGACCAAGCCATCGTAGTCTTTTTATTTTTGTTATTTTAACTGATAAAGCTCCATAAGCTCATGGTTAAATCGTCTGCGCCATCTGTTCTGATTCTCGTCATATACTGGTCCAAAAATTGTCCGCAGTTTCTTACTTTCGAACATGAGCAGCGATTGTTCGTCTGTCTGAGTCCGACCTATACGTAACTATTGGTCTTATCACAGATTTGTACAGTGCGCATTTTGAGTTTCGGCTTACTGATTTGGACTTTAAAATTTTTCTCAGGCTGTAATAACTCCGGTTGTCAAGAGTTATCCGTCTTTTGATTTGGTCCATGATGTCGTTGTCAGAATTGAGCTGAGATCCAAGGTAAACGAACTTGTCTACCACCTTTAATGTGTGTGTGCCAATTGTTACGTTTTGGTCATGTTGTCGATTCGATGGGGAGATAATCATGTATTCGATCTTTGGGTCATTGACTTTCAACCCGACGTCGGTACTTTTCTTTAACAGCTTCCATGTTTCGGGCCAAGATATCCAAGTCATCTGCGAAGCCCAGCAATTGACTGTATTTGGTGAAAATGGTGCTGCTAGTGTCGATGTCCATAGTTCTCACTGCTGCTTCTAGGATCAAATTAAATAGCAGCGTCGCGAGTGGATCTCCTTGTCATAGTCCTTCCTCAATGTCGAAAGCGTCTGAAAATTCGCTTCGGATTCTTACTCGACTGTCTTCCACTCTTCCGGCAACTCCTCAACATTCCAGATGCGCTTGATGACCTCATGCAACTCCATGCATATTACATCGTCACCGTGCTTGAAAAATTCTCCAGGTATATTGTCGGTTCCCGGGGCTTTGAAATTTTTGAGCTTTAAAATTTCATACTCCACTTCCTGTAGCGTTGGTTCTATTTACAATATGTGTCTGCGCGGTCTGAAATGGCAAGTCGTCGTTGGTGTCTTTCTGGTTCGGTGGTCTGTTCGGGTTCAGCAGTTCCTTATAGTTCTCCGCCCATCGTCTGATGCACCTTTCCTCATTTGCTAAGATCAACCCATCCTTGTCCTTGCACAATAAAGGTTGTTGACTGTAACCTTTCCTCGATTCTATACTATACGCCATACAAATTTCAAGTCGGCACTAGGCTGGGTGCTTAAACTTTTTTTTATACATGTAGGTGGCAGCAGCAGCCTGGTGCCAAATTAAAACTTATGTGACATATATGATTCACTCCTGCCTACATTTTGGCGTAAACAGATTTGCAGCACCAGGCTACCATCTACATTTTCAGCCGTAAGTACGCAGCCTAGTGCTGCAAATCCGTTTTTGCCCAAATGTAGGCAAGAGTAAATTATATTTGTCAAATAAGTTTCAGTTGGGCACCAGACTGCTGCTGCCACCTGCATTTATAAAACAAAAGTTTAAGCACCCAGCCTAGTGCCGACTTGAAATTTGTGTGGCGTGTAGTGTTCATTATTGCCGTTAGGATGACACTGATCGATTTTCGGCACCAGATTACCTTCCAAATTGTCAATTAAATTTATCAAGTACGCCTGGTGCCGAGTTTGAAACTAGTGAACAGTTGCGTTCTTTGTTATAGACACTTTTTTGAGTGTAAACAGCCATTTAGTTACTGTTTTGAAAATGAAAAATTTTTATAACAAAAGTATAGCTAGAGAACCATCGTTTTTGCAGAGAGAAAATTGAGAAATGGCTAAAAATCGGGAAAATGAAAATATCGACAAATTACTGAAAATTAGAAAAACGCGGAGTACCTGAAAAACGTGAAACAGCTCAAATTATTTAGATTGTGTTATTGGTTTCATCCTAGCTGTCATTTAGCTGTCATTTAGAAAAAGTGATAGAATTCAAAATTCTCATACATTTTGGTACAAAATCATGGAAAACATGATTTTAAAATAGAAAATGTAAGAAATCTTTTCAATATGTTTTGTGAATCAAAATTTGTGTTTCCATGTGTGTTCCATACATTTTTGGATCGCCCTAATGTGCATCATATTATTTGTATTAAGGGTACGGACCCTCATTCGACATTCTAATGTAGCACTTTTTGGGCAAGTCGCAGCCAGTGTGGTCTGAGATTCAGGAATAATTTGAACAATTACATAGATAACACGAATCAATAGAAAGTTTCTCCCTAAATACCCGTTCGAAAAAGACTTTTTTTTTTGAAAACTTTTATTCTAACACTAACATCAAAGTCAACTTACCTTTAAAAAGTCTCTAAGCCATACAACATCTGGCTTCGGATCACCGATCACTTCACAGTAAATGATGACGGTATCACCTTCAAATGCTTGCGTGGAACGTGGCTTTGTAACGAACATTGGCTCTTTGGAATATCTAATGAAATACACAAAATCAGTCTACAATGTTTAAAAAATAATGAGAGAATTCTTACGGTATATTGGTGCGAATATCGGGAGCTTTTATTTTATTTTCTTCATCCAATTCATCTACAATTACCCGACAGCTACTTTCGACTAGACCAACTGCATTTGAGGCAATGCAAGTGTACACACCTGCATCCCATTTCGCTACATCTGCGATGACCAACTCTACAAAACCTTCCTGATCGAGAGTGACTGTTATTCGTCTGCTTGGTCGAAGTCGAATACCGTCTCGGTGCCATGTGACTCCAACCGTTGGATATGCCTCGATTTGACCCGAAATTCTAATTTCATTACCGGACTTAACTTTGTATATTGGATCGAATGAACAATAAAATTCCGGTGCTATGTATCCACGGATGCCTTTGTCAACATACAGATTGCAGTGGCAAGACACCTCACCGGATTCATTTTTTGCACTTGCTGTGTATGTTCCAGTGTCACTAAGAGTTGTTTTGGAAATTTCCAACGTATTAAATTGACCGTCATGGAACATTTTTATTCGGTCAGATTGTTCGATTTCAACACCATCTTTCTGCCAAGTTATCAATGGAGATGGCCATCCTACTGCTTGACATGTTAGTCGAACCGGATAAGTGACTTGAATTCGACGTTCCCGTAAACGCATTGTAAATTGTGGAATCATGTCGCCTAGGGATCCCTAAAAAATAACGGAATTGAAATAATTCGGAATAACGGAATTGGAATACATTTAGACGACTACTTTACCAAATCGCTTTCGATATTTCTTTTCAAATTGCTATCAGCTGCATAAATTCGTGGATCGGTTACAACCTGTAATCTTGCAAATGTGGAAACTCTTCCCTGACAGTTGGTCGCTTCGCATGTGTAACGCCCGGAGTTACGTTCTGTAATTCCTTTGATAGTGAGACGACAAATCGATCCGAATTGTCTAATCGATGTTTGATCATTTTGCCGCATTTGTACGCCATCGCGATACCAACTGATTTCTGGTTTCGGTGTTCCTTTCACCGAACATTCCAACGTGAAATCCATTCCTGAAAGTGCCTTCAATTGACCAGGAAGAATTTTTGTAAATTCTGGCAAACACTGAGCTCCACCCATCAAAATTGGTGAAGACGTTTGCACCGACTTTCCCCAGCCATATCGATTTTTAGGTGTAACTGTAAAATATTTTTTAAATGAGAAGCGAATGGAGCACTCCATATGCAATGCACTGAGACACTAACCGCGAAAATGATATTCACACCCAGAACGTAAGTTAAAGGCGTCAAAGCTGGTTATAGGTGTTATTCCTAGTTCTTGCCAACGAGCTCCCCCATCGATGCCAATTAACCATGCTTCCACCTTGTATGCAAGTACTGGTGCGGAATTGGTCTTATGCGATTTACCCCACGAGAGACTTATGTGATTCCTTCCACTATCTACGCAAATCGGTTCAGATGATATTGGATCAGGCGGATCTGCAATAAATTAAAAAATCTCAATGAAATTTTGAAATTTTCGGTCAGCAACGTGGATGTTCCGTTATCGTTGTTAAATCTTTCAATTTAATTCGGACCAAACTTTAAATCTAAATTTTCGGACTTGAACACGGACAGTCTTTTATAACAAACATTTCGGCCCGCGCGAATATTTTTACATGTAGGAAGGAGTTTGTAACATAGCTTCGATCTTAGAGGCATCGATTGTCAGCTGGAAATAAAATCTAATCCGATTTTCATAAACCTTTTTTTCCTGAAAGGTAATAGAGAAACTTATTGTGAAATGCAATGGGCAATATCGGTTGAGAACTTTCGAAGTTACAGTCGAAAAACGTGGTTTTTTTAAGGTGGGTCGAACTATTTTATGAGAAATTAGCACGGAAATCTTTCTTAAGGATTTTGAATGATATACATGGTTACAAATCAAATTATGAAAATCTGTTGATTGGTTCGTGTTGTAGGGTCCATAGTGTGGACCCAACTTACGCTACGCGACCCTACACGGTAGTTTTTTTTATTTTATTTCATATGGCTTTGTTACAATTCAGATGACTTAAATAAATCGTGAGGCCTAATGCTTGCTATTTTTGTTGGGCACCAACAATTTTTTTCTGGCAGTGTTGTAAAGAAAAAAGAGGAGAACTCATTGGTGCTCTAGATGGGTTCTGGTACAATTTTTTTTTTGTGGGCTGTACATGTTTTTAAAGGAACCAAGTCTTTCATAGCTCAGGTTAGGGACCGTCCATAAAAAACTTCTGCTTTTTTCGACTTTTTAGAGACCCCCCCCCCCCCCCCATCTCCCGTTGTCATATTCTGTCTGTTTCCCTCGAAAACAGACGTCGTCATATTCAAATTATGTAAAAAAAACCCAAATCATCAAAAACTCAAACATTTCATTTTATGAGGTTTAAAGAACAGAAAGTTTGATGAACGTTGACCTCAAATCAATTTTTGATATTTGACTAGAAGTTTTGAAATTATAACGGAACGGGTTAGATCAGTGGTAACGTACTGGCTTTGCACCAAGAATATCCGGGTTCATTCCCGGTGGGGACAATTCCTGTATAGGATTTTTCGTCAATGTATAGCGTAAGGGGCACACCCAGGCTTCATAATATGGGTAGTATAGTTGTGAATTTGGTGCCGCCATAAATCGTACATAACAGAATGACAAATATGACGTCACCCATGTTCGATGAATTCTGTGTACAAATGGCCCATTCTATGCAAACCGCGACGCCTGTAATGTAAGGAACGGAAATACTGCCTAAGCCGTACGAAATAACGAAACTATACTAGAGCTCGCAACGTTCCAAAAAATCGTTCCAAATCGTTTCAAACATTTGTGTGTGTGTTCGGCAGAAAATTAGATATTACACTTATGCTCAATTTTTTCATAGAACACAAAATTTGGACCCTTGGATGACTCACGAGAAATTTCGTTCCTCACATTACATACATTTGGAATGGCCCAAATATCTGATGAGTCTAACTTTAGACGAAGATATAATTAGCACCAGAATAAATTCTAATGGTGAAATGCTAGCTAGCGTTAGGCGTGGTTAAGAATTCACGTTAAGCATGTGGTCCAAAAAGTGCCTGCCGGTAAAACACATTGATAGGGCGAACCGGCATGGCATAATGTGATTGTTAATAAATGAATGAATGAAATTTTAAGCACTACTAGTTTCCGCACCTAGTACATCATAGATGGCACTAGGTTTGTGTGCAATTTACTACTAACACATTGAAAACTTCGGTAACGAAAAGATCTCTAAGAAGAATCCATATGACCGAAAGCTCACAAATGTTGCGCAACGAATTTGTAAAAATAAAACGATCTAGCCTCTGACTCGGACGGGTTATAACGGCAGATTATTATTATTTATTTGAAATTATAATTACTTCCGATATTTCGACATTGTTTTAACTAGTTTTGTTGCTTTACGGTTCTTTTCAAACCTAGTGCCATTCATGTACTACGAGTGAAACTAGTAGGAGTCGTCGAATGTCGGCCCTTCCAACAAAGCTTTCAACTGATACTGAGGCTTCATCTAGGATTTCATCTGGCCTTAAAATTAACTCAGATATCTGTTCACAGAATTCGTTCGTGCATGGGTGACGTTATGCATGTCAATCTACTGTGTACGCAGAATTTGTCCTCAGCAGAACCTCTGAGCCAACTCGTACGGGTCTATGTTTTATGTGGTGAACGTGATTTATAAAAAAATTCTTCTGTTAATTTCAAAAGTAATTCGCATTAGATACACCGATACGACAATTCAAAGTGGAGGGAACAGCTTTCGGAAATCGAAATTCTAGACGTTTAAAAATTACCAAGGTGGAACCAGCTGTAGATACGACCGACGTGTGTTTTTTTCCGTCAATTATTCAGTAGGCTTAGGGCACAGAGCATGGTTTTCAAAAACATTAGTTAATGTTTTTGCAGGCGCAGATTTTTACAGCAACAACAAAAAAGGTTTTTTCATGAATTGCATAAATTATTTTATGGACGCGTGTGCAAATAGCCAGTCCACACTGGAGATGCTATTGGCCCGCGAGGGCAAACAGCCATTTGGAACTGGAGCTGCTATTTACCCGCGATTTGTGATTCAAATCAAGTTTTATAAAACAAATTTTCATTACATATTATGAAAATGCAACGTCTGCTTGCCTGTTTGTGGGTATTTCAATTTGGGATTTTGGAAAAAGTGTGTCAGTTAATGTTTTTTTTTTTTGAAATTATATGAGATGTTTAGAGTTCCTTCCGAAAAATCTGAAATTTTTTGAATAGGAGCGACGGGAGTGAAAAATGTTGGGAGTTTCAAAATGTATCAATTTTTAATGTTTTAGAATTATGGGTGAAGTTATGGGAGAAAGAGTATTGGTTTCTATGCTAATGTTTTAGAGTGTGATCCTGTTACCGGACAAGAAAAGCGACGCAGGCATGGAAAGTGCCACAAGCATGGAAAGCGGCGTAGGCATTGGAAACGTCGCAGACATGGCAAACACCGCATTTATGTTCTCGTTCTCTTTCGCCTGGCGGCTCGTCGTGCAACTATTCGTAACAAGGTAATGACTCGTTTTCTTAGCAAGCATGAAATCTACTATACTTGGCTTAGGTAAAGAGGGGGTTTCGTCATTTCGACGTTTGTTTTAGTTGAATTGTTTACGTATCTTTCATTAAAAAGTGATGCAATTTGTATCAAATTGAATGTCATTCCATTCAATTAATTGAATAATTTATTTTATAATAAACAAAAGTATTGTTTCACGTGTCTACAGGAAGTCATTATAGAGTACGTGGCTCTACGCAGAAATTGATAATAGTGTTTTTAATGAAGTGAGGTAGAAATGTAAACAAATACATTCAACGTTTTTGATTTTTTAGTGGTCTAATTTGTGTATCTTGAATTATTTTTAATAACAAGGAAGCATAGGAACATAATTTATTTGGCTTTCCTCACCAACAAAAATCAGTTTGACCATACTTTCATAAGTTGTTGAAGTAAATAAAAGCCGTTTTTCGCGAAAAAAAAGTCGTTATGATGATGATCTATTTTTGATTTTGCCAATTTAAAATAGCTGAAACTGATTTTAAATATAGTGCTGTGATTGGTTCAGTTATTAAAAAAAATTCTTCCTGAAAAATTTTGTGTTTGTTGATGCACTTACACATTTACGATTTCTGCACGAATGCGTTGCGCCAACATCATGTTGTGACTCGGTTCAATATATGACATACTGGCTCGAGGAAGATAAAGCAGGATATGCATAGGTTACAGAAAGTTATATTTAATCTCGTTATATATTACACATACTCGTTAAAACTCGTACGTATATTACACGTATACTCGATTAACATATGATTTTCTGTCGCCTATCCATAATCTACTATTATGCACCGAAGCAAGAAATCAACAAAACAAATTTTGATACAACACAGTAATGTATGACTTATCTCCCTAGACAGCCACTGAGGTGTATAATGGTACATTACGTATGTGCTTCCAAAGTGGTTGTTTTGACTCGTAGGAAGGTTGGTGCATGAGCCGAATGCGAATGCTGTAATCCTACGAGTTAAAACAACTATTTGGAAGCACTTACGTACTATATTTTACATGTTGGTGCTCGGTAAATGCGTTTTCCGAGTCGCTTGCGACGAGGTAATGACACATGTACCGAGCAGAAACATGTAAAATAATTTAACCATGACGTAATCAGTGACATGATACAGTTCTATTACATTCCTTGATATTGAAGTACACGAAGTTTAATCAAATCTAATAATTTTTTTATATAGACGTTTATAAACAGTCGTACGGGTCTGCGTAGCTTATGTTTTATTATAGTTTTGTTTTTAAATTCCGCTGATATACAACTAAATGATAAAATGGCGACAAACTTCATAACTTTTCGAAAACTTTATTACCAAATTACCGTTAATATCAGAACGCAGCAACCATTGCTGTAAATGGTTGAACTACACCACAAGGTAAGTATATTCGAAAAAAACATTCAGGTCTTCTGACATCCTACTCTACGAAAACGCTTTTCCGCATCAATTAGGAAAATAACCAACCCGTTGACCTACGGTTGAATGACCATTGAAAGGAACTGGCTGGCTATGCTTCAAGCAATAAATTCATAAAACGTTAAAGTGGTCAGTGTATTCTTATTGCTCTGTAAAACTGCCCGAAATTCCCCGGAGAAGAGTTTATTTAATAAATAATATCAAATTACATGTCATATACAACTTATAAAATATCAATCCCATCAATTTTTTACAATATTTAATTTGATATAAAAAAGTTTCAAATTAAAATTGAGAATTTGTTTGTAATGCAAAATCTTTTTTTTTTTCAACAGTCAACATATTTAAGTTTGTTGCTAAATTAGAAGATAAAACAATCCACTGATAGTCTAGTTGAACATCTAGATAAGAAAAGAAATTTGCAGTTTTAGTTGAAAGTAACAATTAACGAAACATTTACAAAAACCATAGAGTTCAATGAATGGAAAACAACGAACTTTAACGCTTGAAACAATGAACTCAACTTATGGTTTATGAGCTTTGTGTGAGTGATGATTTCAATTTTCGTATATAATTTTCACGCAACTCGACACGTTCGTTTTGAGTTCAGGGTGTACGGATCTTGCTTTTCATCCGTTATGCGTTTATTTTTAAATTTCACTACAAATCTCTTACTGGATATTTCCAAGCAACGCCGTTGCAGACAGTGCACACGTTTTACAAATCGTATTGTAAAGCTCATTCTACCATTGTAATCAATGTAAACGTTAAACACATCGAACGTATCTTACTCTTACTCTTACTTTACATTAAATCAAGAAACGGAATTCGTTACGGCTTACATTTTTCAATAAAAGAAACGCTAACAGCACGCAACTGAAATAGTCAACTATGAAAATTGTGCGTAGAACGTCAAGTATCTCTCCTGAGAAAAGCGAGGGGAAGACTACTCTTAGAAAGTCCGAGAACGTGAACTGCGAATAGATTATACTAGTAGCACACAGAGAAAGTTAATGGATTTTAATACTTCTGGAGAAGTTATTTCACAAGTATTTTCATATGTTTTACTCATTTTCAATGAAAACGACATTACACTGTAGAATGAAGACAAAAACAATTTTCAGAGCCAACAAGAAATGTGCGCGTAAAATGAACGAATAATAAAAAAAACGTAAGAATTTAACTTACTTTTAAGGTATGATACATCTGCAAGATCATCGATGGGGTAACTCAAACTGCTGTACGATGGAGTTATTGATCGCGCTCGTTGTTTGACCTGTCATTTTCAACATTAGGAGCTTTAGGTTTTTTCGGGGATTTTACCTTAATTAATTTATTAAAGCAAATTACCAACGATAAGCATAAGCAGTTCAATAAAATTGATTTAAAATAAGAAAGAAATTATTAACGGAATGAGGTGAAGTTGAGTGAAAAATAAAAGTGAATGGAACAAGCGTATTAGCCTGGTCTATGTTCATGTTTAAATTTTTTTACCGTGATTGTGACAAAGGCCCTATCACTTCCATGTTCGTTTCTGGCAATAATCCAGTAGGTACCAGAGTCTCCTGGAGTTGATCGTTGAACGGTGAATCGGATGTAGTCGTCTTGTGTTTCCTTAAGTACCCGATCGCTTTGCGTGATGTCTTTAAGTCCTTTCATGAAAATCACTGTAAATGGCAAAAGCGTTAATTTCGTTGCACATTTCAATGCATCTCACTTTGCAGTACATTTTGGTTTTGGTTCTCCAATTATGCGGAACGATAAAGAGAATGGATCGCCAGTCATAATTAACATTTCTGTTTCAGGTCTGGATTGGAACAAAGGACATTTACCACCTTTGACGGATGGTCCAACAATATGGACATGTCCCACTGATTCAACTTTGCCGAATGCATTCGATGCAACACTAAACAAAAAATGTTGACATTCTTTTGACTTCGCCATCTTCTAACGTTTACAATAAAAAAACTTTACCAAGTGTATGTTCCACTAACTTCGTGCTTGGCATCTGGTATGATCAGCGTATGAACACCATGATCTTGGAAAGCTCGTATCTTATCACTCGGTAAAATTTGACTGTGATCTCGATACCATTGAACATCGACTGGCCCATGAAGAATGTCAGCTTGCAAAGCAATGACACCGCCTTGAGTTATCATGTGATCTCCAATAGAATTTTGGAAATGTGGTTTGTTGATATCACGATGGAAGTACCCATGCGTCTTCTCAAGGATATAAGCGTCACGACCATTGAAAACCACATTATGTATGACTTTATCGCTGGACACAGAATTTTCAGCTTTGCAGACGTACGTTCCACTGTCTCTTTCCTCTGGATTGTTGATGATAAGTTTGCAGTAGCCGTCAGCTTGATCGAATTGTTGGTACTTTTGATTGCTTTCGATGAAATCGTTGTCTTTCGTCCATGTTATGCTTGGCTTGGATCCACGGACGCGGCATTCCAGAACCAATTCGTCGGAAATTAAGTTATAAGTATCTGGAAGTTTGCATTAGTTTTATTATTTAATTTATTATTTTTCTACATTGGACAGTGCTAACAATGGTCGCCAGTCTAAATTCGGAAATAATTCTTACCGAACGCACAAAAACCTTGTACTGTGAGAATTTTTTACCTTCCGAATTTAAATTTTGATATGGAACGCGTCAATGTCTTTCCAACTATAGCGATGTTTTAAAAGCTTTGATTGAAGCAACAAATTGAATGGACAGAACAGAACGACATTAAAGAACAAATAAAAAAATCATTCACCGAGCATAAGTTTGAGAAATAAGAATGTTGATGTTTGAATTTCTGGCATGTCACCTACCTTTCATTGGTCGTGTAAATATGAGAGCCTTCGAGCTCAGCTCATATCCTTGGTATACCTTCAAATATGCCGACGATGACACTTCACCGAATTGATTTCTAGCAACGCACGTATACTCAGCTGTGTCATCAGGTCTTGCTGAAAATATTTCCAAAGTAGCGAGACCATCTTCGAATCGTGTTACATATCTGGCAGACATATCCATCGGTAAAGAATTTCTGAACCATCTGACCGAAATGTCGATTCCAATAATATTACAAGTCAACTTAATTGTCGAATTTTCAGCTGCAGTTCGGTCCATAAGTTCTGTAGTAAATACAGGTTTCTTCTTGGCATCTCTATGCATTGTTTCGTCGGAATAAATTGACATTGATTTACGCTCTTGTATCCTACTGCGACTTCTTTGTCGATCGGAGTATCGACCTATGGACTGGTCTTTTGGTTTGATAGGTGCAACATATTCAGCATTTGAAACACGTAGTGAAATTTCGTCAATTTGATTATTTTCTTCGGCTCGGCAGGTGTAGACACCAAAGTCAGTTGGCACTGGATCTTTTATAATTAACCGACGAATGCCACCAATTTCCTCGATGGGTGTGTATCGATTGCTTGAAATGTTGTAGTTATCCTTAAACCAATGAATTTTCGGATGACCTCTGACGATACAATCCAGCACAAGTTCATTCGTGAATGGATCAAATGATTCTGGAAATGACTTTATGTAATGTATGTGGGGAATGAGTGATCGTACACAAGGAGGCAACTACCCACTAGATTGCTTTGTAATGCTTCTGCGGAGGTAGGTGCCGCCTCAAAATGTTTTCGGCTTAGATTTAAACAAAACAGTAAATGTCGTCTAAGCCAACAACACGCAATTTCTGACTTTATCATTCTAACCTCTTAGTGACCTTGAAAACGATGGAGGAACATTAAGTTTGCTGTTCGTTCGATCGCAAACGTTCAGTTTGGCTGACGTTGTGATTTCACTCTTTGAATTTTTCACCAGACAAGTGTATTCACCTGTGTCACCAGGCATTGTTTCGGTTATTTCCAGTATAACCAGGCCATCGTTGACTGAACTCAAAAAACGTGAATCTCGTCGAATCGGTCTACCATCTTTCAACCAAACAACATCGGCATCTGGTCCACGTACACTACATATGAACTTTGCCGCATTTCCCTCAATTACAGTCACATTTTTCAAAAAAGATTCGAAAATGAGTTTCTGTCTGAATTCCAATTTTGCTTCTTCAGACTCTTGCTTCGATTGACGAATCTTCTTCTTTAATCCGTGCAACTCCTCGCTGCCATTTTTCATTCGATCGCTTACGTCGACAATGTGGTTTATTTCAGTTGACTTGGTGGAATTCGTCGCTTCACATTTGTAGCTTCCGTTGTCCGACCAGCACGGATCGGATATTATTAATTGACGCACTCCGTCGATACTCTCCTTGAATGAAATGCGTTCGCTCTGCGTCAATTTGGCACCGTTTTTGTACCAGTCAATGGAAGGATTAGGATCACCATGAACTTTACACTCAAGTATGAGTTGATTTGAATGAGCATGATAAGTGTCTGAAAAGAATGAATAGTTTTTCGTTGTTGCAGTTAGTAAATATGCGCGAGTGTGTGTGTGAATGTCACGATTTCAAGCAAAGAGATGCAAAAACAAACTCTAAGAATTATTTACCTTAAATGAAATGTCGAAAAACACGATTGATGCCAACATTACGTGACAAGTGTGGAAAGAGAATAATCTAAACTCTTACCTTTGATCGGCATGGTAAAGAAAGGAGCAGTAAGATCTTCTTTAATGGTTTCGTAAACCATCAACCTACAAGAGCAACTAATCTCTCCGGATTGATTACGACAAATGAGTTTATAAACACCCGAATCATCAGTTTTTAATTGATTCAAATCTAATGTTACTAAACCGTCACGCAATTGCGACCGACAATTTGACCCTAACACAATCGGATTATCATCCTTCAACCAGCGTACATTTGGATCAGGACTGCAACATAAAAGAGAAGAATAAAAAAATGAAGTTTTTAATTTCCAATACAAGTGTTACCCTTCAACATAAGCGGAAAGCTTTGTTTTTCCACCTTCAGCCATTGTTCGGTCGGTTAAGAACGCAGCGAAATGGAGTTTGGTCTTTGGATCTATTGGAGTCTCATGATATCTTGAAACCCAATTTCCTTCTCTAACCGCAGTCGAAGCAACGCTACTTTCTCGTTCCCCTTTACCCCTTTTCTTTTTATCTTTGGGTGGTAGACCATCTTCCGCACCATTGGTTGCGCTGGTTTCAGTTTCCGACGCTACTTCCGGATGCGGTGGTGGCAATCTGGATGCATTGTCTTTTAACTGAAGTTGCACAATGTGTGAAATTTCTGCTTTTCCAGCTCGATTTTCCCCTAAAAATATTTACTTTTCATTTAATTTTTGAATTCGAAGAAATTATTAAAATTTGTAGACCTTGAAGAACATATTTTCCGTTATCTTGCCTCGTCGGATAATTGATTGTAAGCTCACACGTTCCGTCATCTTTATCAACAATTTGATATTTCTCGCTTGGTTCAATGGTGACACCATCCTTCACCCAAGTTATAGCTGAAAATGAAAAACGGTCGCATCACTTCGGGCCAATGAATGAATGAGGAAGAGTTTGTTGTACCTGGAGTAGGAAGGCCACGGCAATGACAACTCAATTGAATTTCATTCAATTGTGTGTGATACGTGTCCTTTAGGGATCTCGTGAAAGTAGGTGGTGAATCTGGTGAACCAGGATTGGGGAACACTTCCAATTTGGCTGAGGTCGTAACATCGCCGGTTAGATTCCTTGCAAAACATTTATAGACGCCACTATCTGATTCAGACACTGCTGTGAATTCCAGAGAACAAACACCGTTAAGATTTGACTGACGACATTTTGCCGAATAGACAACAGGTTGATCGTCCTTCAACCATTTAATGGACGGATCGCTGGAATAGAAACAAAATTGAATTGCTAACTCCAGCACAAATCTCTTAGATGACATCTCGAGTACCTTCCTTCCAAATAGCAGGTAAGCTTAACCTTGGAACCTTCAGCTACGACACGATCGGACAACTTTGATGCAAAATAAATACTTTTCTTTGACTCACGTGGCGGTTCCTTTTGCCGTGTAACAATTGTCACAGGTTCAGGAGCTGGCGATGATTCGGTTCTGGTATTTTGAGCTGAGCCAGTTCCTTTCGAACCTTTGCCACGTCCTTTGCCTTTTCCCTTTTCTTCTTCTGGTTCCGGTTTTTTTTCAGCTACTCCATTCTCGTGCTTCTTTTCCGGGAACTCGGATTTAGCCTTTGCAAGATGATCCGGATCGGCATGATAAACACGATGCCTGTTGTCAATTATATGAGCTGCTTTGCCTTCGAACAAAACTGTGTGTTGAACACTCGAATCACCAGCACGGTTACTTGCTTGACAAACATATTTGCCACTGTCGTTTGGTCGAGGATAATTAACAATTAACTCACAAGTGCCATCGGGGTGGTCGATTTGATGATATTTATTATCGTCTTTGGCTATTGTAACCCCGTCCTTCACCCACTCAACCTTCGGCATTGGCTGTCCTCGAACATGGGTTTCTAAATATATTTCGTTGGTATTCAAATGGTATGTGTCTGTAAACACAAAGTAAGAATGTTAGCCAAGCGCTTGCCAAAAATAATCTATTTTCATTTCAACAAAACTTACTCTTAAGCGCCCTTGTGAATGTCGGCGCAAAATCGGAGGATTGAGCCACTGCATACACTTGCAAGGTACAGCCGCTTGAAATGTCACTATCTTGGTTTCGTACAACCAATTTGTAATCCCCAGAATCCTCCGGGGTACACTTGTCAATTTCCAGCACGCAAAAGCCATCGCGACTTAGATTCTTTACTCTTTGTGAATAAACAATGGGATTTTCGTCTTTGAACCAGCGAACATTGGGATCGGGTCCTTGAACCACGCAAGATAACTTGACTTTTGATCCTTCAGCAAACACTCGATTGGTTAAATGTGTAACGAAGGATAATTTATTTTTTGCTGCTTTCAGAAGTTCTTCAATTGATGGAGCAGCCGATCGACGAGACATTGTTTCCTGCACTGGTTCCGCTTTGGCACGTCCGCTAGATGGTGGACGTTTACCCTGTCCGGCTGCTTGTGGTGTACTACTTTCAGCACCACTTTGAGTTCCTTTAGCATCTCTCTTTCCCCTTCCCGATTCGCTAGCTGTTTCCGAAGCCATGCCCGAATCACGACGACTCGACGGCTGTGGTACGAATTCCACTTTGTGAGTCGTTTTCTGTTCACCAATGGCATTTGATGCGGTGCATGTATAAGTACCACTGTCCTTTGTCGTTGGTTTATTTATAATCAATTCGCACAAACCGTCACCATGTTCTATTTGTTGAGTGCGTTCATCAAATTCAATTGGTAATTCGTCCTTGTTCCAAACGATTATTGGCCTGAAATTATTTTTAAATTTAAATTTCAATATCAACCGGCCGTTGTTACGACGATTATTTACCTTGGATTACCACGCACTTTACAATCGATTACCAAATCATTTTCTTGCGTATGATAGACATCTGAAACGGAATTTGATTTAGAGTAGCATCAAAGCGTTAGGTCGAATAGAGGGTTTTCGGTATACCTCGAATGGACAAAACAAAGAGTGGGGCTTCTTTATCTCCAGCGATCTTTGCATCGTATATTTTTAAATAACATGAAGTAGAAACTTCCGAAAAGTCATTCCTAGCTACGCACTTATATTCACCAGTTTGGTCGGCGGTCAAGCGGGTCATTTCAAGGACACTCATTCCATCAGCAGTTGAATTGCGGATCGTTGGTCCATAAACCAATGGATTACCTGTGCAGACGTTTTTAATGTTGTGTTAAAATTATTTTCCGAATAAAAATGTTTAGTCTTACCGTCTTTAAACCAGCGTATGTTCGGGTTGGGTCCTATGACAGAAACGGTTAATTTGACTTTGTTTCCGACGATTGCTGTACGGTCCCGAAGTTGAGTTGCAAATTTGAGTCGATCTTTTTGTGAACACTTTTGTTCAGGTTCAGGTCGTGACCGTGGAGGTAGCTTACCCGTGCGTCTCATTTCATACTCTTCTTTGGCTCTTAGAGCTTCCTCCATCGCACGTTTAGCGGCTTCTTCCTTTTCTTTCAACAGTTCGTTGTGCGCGTGATGGATACCTCGGATATGGAAGTGTTTCGGTTTAATGAAAGCAACGTCATGACAGATTTCTTCTTCGGCCATTATATTTTCAGCCCGGCAAACATATCTGCCGTTGTCTTTGAACGACGGTTTGTATATTTCCAGTTTATAAACACCATGAGCTTCTTCGAGCAACGTATGCTTGTAACTAGGCACAACTTCTACCATGTCTCGAATCCAAGTAATCTTCGGGCGAGGAGTACCTGTACAATGCACCTCGATTCCAAGTACATCCTCATTTAAGTGGTAGTAGTCTAAGAAATAAAAAAAATTATACGAGAAAAATAATTTGGCAGAACTTTACCTCTGACTGAAGTGAAAGTGGGTGGCGTCGGATCATCCTTAATAACGTCGTAAATGGTAACAATAGCTGTAGTGCTCGCATCGCCATTGTTGTTTGATAATGCGCAAGTGTATTCTCCTGAGTCGCTGGGCAACGTTCGTAAGATTTCTAAACTGACAATACCTTCGTTGACAAGTACACGATACTTTGGTGACTTCTCCAAGGGATGACCATCTTTAAGCCACTTGATGTTTAGCTCGGGACCTGACACAGTACATGTCAATTTTATACTGTGTCCTTCTTCAATGGCGCAATCCTTCAAATGGGCATGAATTCGTGGATAACGTGCTGCTTCTCTTGCCTTTTGCCACTCAATATCACGTTCACGTTCACTCATTTTCTTGTGCTTCTTACGTTCGTATTTAGATCTAATTACACCCTGCTGATCGTCGTATTTTTCCCACTCACCATAGTCATTGTCTGGTCGAGTGAAGTTCTCTACAGATGATTCTGTTTCGGCTCCACTATCATTTTCTTCACCATCTCCTTCCTCATTACTGCCTTCATCTTCCTGTTCTTCGTCATTGGAACCTCGCTCAGAGCCAGAACGCGACCCAGACCCAGATCTAGATCCGTACTCAGAGCCATCTTGACTTCCTCGATCTTCAACATCAGCACTTGCCCTTTCCTCACCTTCACCATCTTCTTCTGCATCTTCTTGCTCTTCTTCGGCACTTTTTTGCTTTTGTGACTGTTCTTCTTTCATTTTTTTCATTTTCTCTTCGATTTCTTGTCGTTGTAGTTCTGCTTCCTTTGCAGCAGCTTCTTGTTGTTGCATTGCAGCGAGTGCTCCTGCAAGTTTTCCACTTTTCTTCGGCGGTGGCTTGCTCAACGGAATTTCGTTAGCTGCCTTTTGTTGCTGTTCAAACAGTTTCGCTTTGTTAACTTTCGGTGGTGGTGGACCACCCAAATCAAGTTTTAGTTTTGGAGGCGACGGTTCCTTTTCCTTCTTTTCCTTTTTCTTTGGAGCTTTTTTCACTTTCTTTTCCTTTTTCTTTTTCTTATCGGGAACATCTTCTTCTTCAGAAACCGAAACAGCAGCTTCTGGCTTCTCGTCTACGACTGATGACTCCCGTGACTCTGATTCTCTAACGGATGAAACGTCAGATTCGCATTCTTCAAAATCCTCCTCAACGTAGATAATTTCGACCTGCGTTTTTTGTAAAAATATTTTATATGAAAATCATTTGCAATTTTGGCAGAAAAGTATTCAGAAAATTGCCATATTTATAAACTTACATTTGAAATATCCATCACAGCAGCTCTGTCAATAACGGAGTGTTCCGATATTATGTACTTGGCTGGTGGCTCCTCTTCAGCGGAAATATCCATCACACAGGCTTTATCAATGATAGCCTTATAAGAGGCCAGTTGCAAGAGAATGTTTGATCCAATTTCGAACGGAGTTTTCTCTACCTCTTCTCTCTGAATGAATGGGGTGATACTTCTCCATGTCATTGGATCCATAGGTGTAGCACTTTTTTCACGAAATCTCATCAAAGGTGTCATACTACGACCACGAACTGGCGTTTGGCTACGTCCGCGGAATCCCGGCGATGGGGATTTCATACGAATTTTCTTTTCAGTTGGTGGTGCTAACGCTACAGTTGGTGCGACGTCCTGTTCCTCCATTTTTATTTCGCTCGATTGTTAACGTCCGGTCGGTTTAAAAGTTTATCGAAGACTGATCTTAGAAAAGTTTCTAACTGAGGCGGTTCACAAAAAAGTCTCGACAATTTTTTACACTATGTTTGTAAACCGATTAAATATCGATTGAATTGAGATGAAAGAGTCGGTTGCCAAAAATAACACTTACACTAATCGAATTTGCTGCTTGATTTCCGATCACAATCAATTGCGATTTGTGTGTGACTTTTATTTATAGATTAATGATGATTAACACACTTACCTCAAGATCGTTGTCAATGAGATTGAACTGCTTTTGGTAAAATAGGTCATTAGAAGTGTGTCTTTAATCAAAATCAAACGAAAATGCAGCGATAGAAAGCAGGGCTTAAATAAAAACAAACAATGATGCAATCTAACAAAACAACAGAAACAATAAAAAACAATTGATCATTGCCCATAATCTCAATGGCTCTATGGCAGGAGAACTGTTAGTACATAGAGAAGTCGGACATATGAGCTTTCAGTATACGATTCTCGCTGCGGGAAACTATCTTAACCCCCTAAATTATTATCTCCCAATTTTGGCTTGAGCAAGAAAAATATAGTATGTAATAGTACATTATCACAAAAGGACTGTAATCGCCCCGAGGTCACTTCACACATAGATACTATGATCAAGCGATTTAGTACTTGTGTTATACGATAGTTTATAGCTGGTGCCTATAATGGCCAATTATGCACGAAACTGTGGATTTAACAACGAAGAAGTACTTGACGATTTATCAACCGATAAAACTGTCATACATACATTACAAAGGGAAATAGATAAAAAGTATTATGCGTTGCATCCTTGCATTTCAACATAACAATATCCACAACCACTTTTTATACGAAACGCCGTCACCGTCAAACTTCATGCAATTTCGATCCCAATCACTCAAAATGAACTTTAGCAACACATACTTGAGATTGACTTAAAGTATATATGAAATTCCATTATGCAACTTTAAGTCACTACCAAGTACTTTTTGCATAAAACGTAAAATGAAACACTTTGCGAAACGGAAAATTTTTGTCACACGATGAGTTTATCATACTCGCTAAGCTCGTATGCTAAATTCACATCTCTTGACAAAAATTTTTCCTTTTCGCAACTTGTTGCATAAATTACTAATAACTGACGTTTGGCCAGAATTTTATATCATTGGACGTACAGTCAGCAATGATATTTATTGCATATAATATTAATAATAATCTGCCTTACAACCCATGAAGGGTTAGAGGCTAGATCATTATTTACTAGTTTCGCTGTTTGTGGTTCTACTTTGTTGAGATCCTTTCATTACCGGAAAGTTTTTACTGTGCTAGTGGTAAGCTGTGCGACAAACCCAGAGCCATCTATGAGATGTAACTAGGAGCGAAACTAGTAGGAGTAGAATACCGTTTCTCCCAACAATGCCTTTTCCGGTAAGCCGTACGATGGCACTACACTCAACTTCACTTGACTTGAACGATTCAATCAGTTTTGTTTTGTTTACAAATCTAACAATCAGTACAAATCCGTCTGCGGTTGAGTTTCGAACCAACGCACTGGCAACTCAATCTCGTAGTAGCAAGCAGACGTGTTAACCACTACGCTATCGAGTTGTTTGCATGTTTATGCATACTTTACGGAAATCACCGACAACATGTATTCAACTCTTCTATAATTTATTCAACTCCACCATAATAACGCTATTATGATATATCGATGTATGAAACTCGACTGTAATCGACATATTATAGTCCTATTTTCAGCGATTTGAGTGCTATAATTGGTACGAAAAATATTTGGGCAGCCATCGAAAACCACTTAAATACACGTGTGATGCAGGTCTTTTTTTGCTTACTGATATTAGCGGAGCTGCGTTGTTTGTATTGTTAAATTGCGTCAAAAATATTCCACAAGATCCTAACTTAAGTCAAAGAATTAGAGAAAAATTCCCTAACTCAGGCCAAGTTTTGGTTTGCCAGATCTTCCCCAAATTCATCTTGAAAATAAGTCTGTTAATGTTATGATTCAGATGTTCAAACTTTTTCTTTTTTAGACAAAGCGGAAGACTTAACAAAGATGTTATCATACTACCTAGACAAAAGTCATGCAAACCAAAGTCAGTTGCGCATGCAAATCTATCTAGTCTTGGACCAGAAAAATAATATTTAACACAAGTACGTTGAACCCTTCCATTCTACAGTTTGGTGCAACATTCAATTTTTTCATAACATACATTTTGTATTGTGTGTAAAAATGTCTTTAAAGGAACGATAATGACAAACTCACCTCGTATTCCACATGAAAATATAGGTGGAGTCGTTAATACTGCAGAGGCTTTTTCGTATATCGTTACTATAGAGCTTGTTTCAACTTCTCCATTGCTGTTGCTAGCAATGCACACATAAATTCCAGAGTCTTGTACAGTTGAATGTTGAATTTCTAACGCAGATAAACCATCGTCATCAAAAATTGCATATTTTGACCCATGTTCGAGTAGATTTCCATCTTTTAACCAAGCAATTCTCACATTAGGACCGGAGAAGCTGCAAGTTAACTTAATAGATGACCCAGCGGCTGTAGTGCGATTTGTCAGTCGTGAATCGAAAGTTGGTTTTCGTTTTGATTCTCTACTTTTTTGGTCACTCCTAAGCTTTTTTGCTTCAGATAGTTCACTTTCATTACCGTTGTCCACTTTACCTTGTATGCCAGATCTAGTCTTCGAAATTTCTTCAAGAGCCTTCGTTTTTTGAACTCCGTTACGCAGCTCTGACACACTATCCATTGTTTGTGGCTGCCGATCTAGAACATTTTCCAATACACGTTTCGTTTGTTCGTCTTCGTTGTTTGGATCCTTGTCTTTTGCATTTTCAATAGTTTTAAATACTGTAACCGTGCAACTGGTTTCAGCTTCCCCATTTTCATTGTTGACTACACAAAAATATTTGCCAGAGTCTTCAATGGTTGCGGACTTGATTTCCAATGTTACAATTCCATCAGAATCTTTCAAAGTATATCGAGAATCTTTCGCTAAAAGAGCACCATTTCTTAGCCAAATTACTCTTGCGTCTGATCCGCTATAGCTGCAGGTCAGTTTAATTGACGATCCTTCACAAGCAGTCCGACTAGTCAAATTGCTTTCAAAGATTGGTCTTTTCTTAGACTTAACTTTCACCTTTGTATCCCTTAACTTTGCTCTTGGCTCACTGCCGTTTGTCTTGATCTCTTTCTCTTTCTTTTGAACAGCTCCATTATTTAGTTTTTCTTTTTCATTTGAATATATTTCAGCTGTCTTTTGTTCTGTTATCAAATTTTCTGTAGCGCTAATTTTTGGTTCTTCTGCTTCCTTTTCAGTCAATTTGTCCTTTTTCACCAATTCTGTTCTGTTTAACTCTTCGTCAGTCTCGTTTAAAACATCCTTTTCTGCAGGTATCGTCGTATCAGCTTCCTTTTTGTCAGCTTTGTCTCCCCCATCTTCTTTTCTTCCAGTTTTCTTTTTCTCAGCTTCCTTCTTTACAGCTTCTTTTTTCGTAGCTTCCTTCTTTTTAGCCTCCTTTTTCTCAGCACTCTTTTGTTCAGCTTCTTTTTTCTCAGCTTCCTTTTTCTCTGCTTCTTTTTCTTCAGCTTCTTTCTTTTCAGCTTCCTTCTTTTCAGCTTCCTTCTTTTCAGCTTCCCTCTTTTCAGCTTCTTCTTTCTCGGCTTTCTTTTTCTCAGTTTGTTTTTTCTCTGCTTCCTTTTTTTTAATTTCATTTTTCTCAGCTTCCCCTTTCTCAGCTTCCTTTTGCTCAGCTTCCTTTTTCTCGGCTTCCTTTTTCTCAGCTTCCTTTTTCTCAGCTTCCTTTTTCTCAGTTGCCTTTTTCTTAGCTTCCTTTTTCTCTGCTTCCTTTTTCTCGACTTCCTTCTTTTCAGCTTCTTTTTTTTCCGCTTCCTTCTTTTCAGCTTCCTTCTTTTCAGCTTCTTTCTTTTCAGCTTCCTTCTTTTCAGCTTCCTTCTTTTCAGCTTCCTTTTTCTCAGTTTCCTTTTTCTCAGCTTCCCTTTTCTCAGCTTCCTTTTGCTCAGCTTCCTTTTTCTCGGCTTCCTTTTTCTCAGCCTCCTTTTTCTCAGCTTCCTTTTTCTCAGATGCCTTTTTCTTAGCTTCCTTTTTCTCTGCTTCCTTTTTCTCGACTTCCTTCTTTTCAGCTTCTTTTTTTTCCGCTTCCTTCTTTTCAGCTTCCTTCTTTTCAGCTTCTTTCTTTTCAGCTTCCTTCTTTTCAGCTTCCTTCTTTTCAGCTTCCTTTTTCTCAGTTTCCTTTTTCTCAGCTTCCCTTTTCTCAGCTTCCTTTTGCTCAGCTTCCTTTTTCTCGGCTTCCTTTTTCTCAGCCTCCTTTTTCTCAGCTTCCTTTTTCTCAGATGCCTTTTTCTTAGCTTCCTTTTTCTCTGCTTCCTTTTTCTCGACTTCCTTCTTTTCAGCTTCTTTTTTTTCCGCTTCCTTCTTTTCAGCTTCCTTCTTTTCAGCTTCTTTTTTTTCCGCTTCCTTCTTTTCAGGTTCCTTCTTTTCAGCTTCTTTCTTTTCAGCTTCCTTCTTTTCAGCTTCCTTCTTTTCAGCTTCCTTTTTCTCAGCTTCCTGTTTCTCTGCTTCCTTTTTTTCAGCTTCCTTTTTCTCAGCTTCTTTTTTCTCAGCTTCGTTTTTCTTGGCTTCCTTCTTTTCAGATTCCTTTTTCTGCTCCTCAACCAATTTTTGTTTTTTTATCGATTCTTCCTCGAGATTCAATAAAAATGTACTTATGTTCTTTAGTGGAGCAGATAGTCGTGCTATTAGATTTGCAAAATCTTTAGGTGTTGTGGGACGTTCCGCCGTACTTTGAATGTCATTGTGTATCTCCAACAATTGCAACGAATATTGCTTCATTGAGTCTTTTGGATAAGTATCTTTAATTCTTTGTTCCATTTCTTTCATCGAACCAATCAAATCTTTCATTTCCTTTGTTTTCTTAGAGATGCTCTGTAACGGTTCATTTACAACGAATTTTTCGAATGCTTGCAGTGATTTATTTAAATTTTCGACAGGCTCTACCAAGAGTAGTACATTGTTTTTTCTGATAACTTCCATTAAGTTGTTAACACTTTGCTTTGGTTCTGAAAGCAAGCTCACGAGGTCTTCAGAGCAGATTTTCTTAATGAATGATTCAAACGTAGGTGGGATTTTGTTTATGCTTTCAGCTATAACACATACACTCTCTTTCATTGTACTTTTTTGATCTTTAGATTTTCCAAGTGTCGCTGATTTTTTCATTTTTACGATTTCGCTTTTTAATTTCAAAAAATATGAGGAAAATACTTCATCCGAAAGGATTGATTTAGCAGCCAAGACTTGTTCTTCAACTGATTTGATCAATTTCGAGATTTTAGAAATATCTGTTGCGTTCACTGAATTCAAAGCGTTCTTTAGTATCAAATTTTGCGTTAAGTCGGCTATTTCTGATAAAGATTCCACTGGTGCAACTAAAACCTTTACTTTTGTGTTACTTAGTGCCACTTTGTTCATTTTTTCGATTATGGATTTTAAGACATTGATGGACGTGTCAGTGATCGAATAATTTGAATTTTCGTCTACGTTATGGAACAATTCTGACATTTCATTCATTAAGTTAGAAATGTTGGCGAATTTATCTACTACGTTGTTAATTAAACATTTTTCGTCCTTTTCTATTAGTGTTTTAGTTTCCAATAATTCTGATCCAAGGTTCATCAACCTTGAAGATATATAAAACGAAATGTAATTAGATTTATTCACAAGCTCCTTGCTTTCGTTTTCAAATTGATTTCCGATTCCTTGCAAGCATTTAGTTATTTTTTGAATGTTTCTATTTTCTTTTTCTATCTCTGTGCTCTGATTTTTATCTAACTGATGAGTTGTTTCCTGTAACAGGTCTTCAGTGCACCGTTTAAAGTCATTTAAGGCTGGTACAATTCTCTTAAGATCTATGTGTTTATTGTTCGAATATTTTCGAGCCTTTGCAAGACATGTTTCAATTTCATTGGTTGCAGTTGTCAGTCGATTTTTTGTCGATTCTAACACATCATGAATCAATTTTTTTCTCTCAGCTCCCTGCTGCTCAATTTCTTTTTTTTCTGCTTCGTTCTTTAAGGATTCTTTTTCCAAAGTTTTCGATTCAGCCGCTTGTTTTTCTTTTTCGACTTTAATCTTCTCAGACTCTTTTTCGTCTAGCTCCCTCTTTTCTTTTTCTTTTCTCTCTGCATCTTTTTTTAAGGCTTCTTCTTCCGAAGTTTTCTCTTCTACCTTTTGTCTCAGTTTATTTTCCGCTCCGATATTCTCAGTCTGTAGTTCGTCTGCCTCGCGCTTTTCTTTTCCTTTATTATCTGCTTCTTTCTTTGTGATTTCTTCTTCTTCTACATTTTTCTTTTCTGCGTCTTGACTTTCCTTCAGTTTCTTTTTGGCCTCTGTCTTCTCAATTTTCTTTTTCTCTGATTTCTGCTGTTTAATTTCCTTGTTCAATTTTTCCTCTGTATCCAATACTTTCTTTTCCGTCTCTTGCTCCTCATTTAATTTTTTCTCGGCTTCTATTTTCTTAGCCTCCTCCTCTTTTCCTGCTTGTAGATTTTCTATTTCTTTCCTCTCTACTTCGTTTCTTTGTTCTTCGAAAGCTTTTTTTTCTACTACTTGTTCCTCCTTCAATTCTTTTTCTGATTCGAATTCCTCTGCCCCCTGTTTTTCTGTTTCATTCCTTTCTGCCTGTGTCTTTAGCGATTCTTTTTCCAAAACTTTCTGTTCTGTTTCTTGCTTTAATTTGTTTTCGGCTTCGATCTCCTCAGCTTCTTTTTTTTCTGCTTCAAGCTTGTCTATTTCTATTCTCTCCGCTTCTTTTTTAGAAGGCTTCTCTTCTGCCTCTTCTTTTTCTTTCAATATCTTTTCGGTGTCCAAGCTTTCAGCCCCTTTTTCGCCCTCACGCTTTTCTTTTTCTTTACTTTTTACTTCTTTCTTCAAGACTTCTTTTTCCAAATATTTTTTTTCTGTTTCCTGCTTCTCCTTCAATTTCTTTTTACCATCTAACTTCTCAACCTTCTTTTTCGCTGCATTTTGCTTTTCTATTTCCTTTTCTGACGCTTCGCCTGTTTCCAAGTCTTTATTTCCTGTCTCTTGTTCCTCGTTCAATTTCTTCTCCGCTTCAATATTCTTCGTCTCTTTTTTATGGGACCCGCTTCTTTCCGCTTCTTTTGTAAAGGCCTCCACACTTAAAGCTTTGTCTTCTTCCTGTTGCTTCTTTTCGGCTCCAATCTTATCAGCTTCATGCTGCTCCTCTAATTTCTTCACCTCTTTCGTCCTGGAGGCTTCCTCTTCCAAAGGTTTCGTTTCTATGTCTTGTTTTTGCACGCTTAATTTTTCAATTCCTTTCTCTTCTTCTTCTTCTTCTTGTCCTTGCTTATACCTTTCTTTTTTTGATTTTCTAATAGGTTTTTGAGGTTCTACTGAAACGTTTTCTTCCAACTTTGTCTGCTCGGCAAGTTGTTTTTCAACTGTTTTTTCATCAGAGCCCACAATAACTATGGCCTCTTTTATTTCAGATTGATCTTTAACTTCATCAGTGGATTTATCTTTTTTCGATCTTCGCTTTGGTTTTTCAATTATTTTTTCACATGCAGAAGTATCTTCTGATTCAGTCTTAAAAACGTTAATGCTCTCAGATGTTACTTCTTTGTCATTAATAGGAGATCCGTCAGGAACCACAACATCTTGTATTTCTTCCCCTTCTGGGTTCTTCAAGGCATGAGTTGATTTATTCGTTTCCTCAATAGACTTGCGTTTTTTAGATCTTCGTAAAGGCTTCTGCATTACTTGTTCAGGCGAATCCTGTAGTTGAGCGTCTGTAAACTCAGAACCTAAGCTGTCAATTGCTTTTACTTGGTGTTGTTCTTCCGTGGTTGTAGCAGGTACTTCAGGAGTAGTAACACCTTGGGAGTCGTCATCCGCTACTTGTTGCGTGTCTTCTTGAATTTTGGACCCTGTAGAAAGCGAAATATTTGACAATTGTTCATGGCGGAGGGATTGCAAACTTTCAGTCATTGTTTTGTCTTCTTCAGTTGATTTTGTTTTTTTCGACATTCTTTTGGGTTTAGCAGGTTCTGTTGCCTCTGCATCCATATTTGTTTCCTTCATTTCAGTTCCTCCATCAATCTGATCAATTTTAGATTTCTCCCCTTCTGCTTGGGGAATTATTGCCACTACAATCTCCTGGATGCCTGATGGTTTGTTATCATCTTCATTTGTATTGAAGCCAATCTCAGTTTTTAGTTCATCACTGACTACTTCATCGACGAATTGCTCTACAATTGGCATTAGTAAGCAATTATTTATTTGCTTTAGAGGTACCGCGATTGCGGACACTACCTTAGCGAAAGGAATCGGTTCCACTGACAGATTTTGTTGAGTGAATGTTTGAATTTGACCTATTTTGTCGAGCAACTCTAATGTTGGCTTTGTGATTTCTCCTTTAGGGTAAGATTGACTCAAATTTTTAACAACTTCCTTCAAAGCAGTAGTAAATGTTTTGATTTCCTTACTATTCTTGGGCATTGCATGTGTAGGTTCATCGATGACCAAATTCTCGATTGACCGAAGAGAATTTTTCAGCTTTTCTACGGGTTCCATCAATTGTTCGTTGTTCGTTTTGCCAATTATCAAGGCCAATGACTCAATTTCAACGTTTGGCTCTTTCAATGAATCAATGAAACTTTCAGCAGGCAGTTTCTTACATATGCTGTCCAAAATCGGCAAGCATTTAGCCGTCGTGTCTGACAACTGAACGCAAACTGCTCTCCATGTGTCAGCCCCATTCACATTATTTTCAAGTGTCAGTTTCAAATTACAAATTTCGTCTTTTAAATTTGTTACTAACGGCGATAGATTGTTCGATACATTCTCATTGGCGACTTGTAAACATTTGACAGTATCTCCTATAGCACCAATGACTTCTTCGACTTGTTTGCTTCGAACAGGATTGACGACTTCTTCAATTAGAAATTCTTGAACGACAGATATTTCTCGGTTGAGTTGATTTAATGGATTCACTAAGTAATCAGCTTTCGGGTTTTCGATTGACATACGTTTAACTGTCTCTAACTTACTTTGAATCTGAGTGATAGACGCACCCAAATTTCCAAAAGGTAATTCTTCATTAATTACGTTTATAATCTCAGTAATTTTACCAACAGGTTTCGAAATTTGCTTCATAGCTTCAGCAACATCAAGCGATTGTATAATATCGCAATTCTCTATGATTGACTGAATTCCTGCGAGTTGAGCCTTTAATTCTGATGAACAGGCTATCACATGTTTACCAATCAAACAATTAGATTGTGATAAGTCGTTTTGGGCAAAGTAAAGTTGAGACTCGACACCTTGGATTGACGAAATCAGCCTCTGAATGTCGGTGTTGTTCTTTGTCACTTCCAAGCACTTATCTTTGGACACTTGATTCCAAAAATTGTCTATTGCCTTCTTAAGATCAATCAATGGTTGTGTTAAAACTTTTAACTCAGGAGCTCTTCCCTTAGACATCTCTTGAATTAATGACAGACATTTCTCGATATCTTGAGCTGGATGAACTAAGTTTTCCTGTATTTTCTTCATTTGTACTTCATTATTTTCAGATTCAATACTCTTTTTCGATTTCCGCTTTGGTTTAGCTGGTAATTCATCAAATTCATTTCCACCGTCTTTGCTTGATTTTCGTTTTTCTTTCGATTTCCTTTCAGGCTTGTCAGGCTTTTCGCTTTTCTCCTTCAGATTTTCAATCTCTCCTTGTAAATCTTCGGATTTCTGCTGCTCTTTTTCACTTGAGTGCAACTGTTCTTCAATGCTTTCAATTAATTGAAGATCCTCGATTTCAGCTTGCATAATGGAAGGCGTAATGCCACAAATGATACCAATCAAAACATGAACGTGTTGTAAACATTCTGTCAGTCCTTCCACATCTTTCGCAAGTTCTAACGTTTTCACTTCGGGTTTTTCTGTTGATTTGACAATGTCTTCAATTAATTTTTTCAAGTCATCGAGTGGTAACAAACTTTGATAAACTTCGAAAGACACATTTTCTAACAGATATTCGTTAGACACCAGCTCTTGAGCAACATTCAACTCATTAAGTGCCGATTTTAAAGCAGAAACGAATGGAACAATGTTTTCTTGGGGATACACAGTTCCTAATTGAAGTATCTCATCCAAAGCTTTTGTTACTGCTTGCAATGGCCTAGCAACAAGTTTCATAGCGTCAACGTCTTTACACTTCAACGGAATAATTGTCGTTTTCTCAACTTTTTCAATGAGTTGTAAACAAGATTTCAATTCGATCAAAGGTTTTCGCACCAACATCGTAACTGATTTTATTTCCACATCAGAAAGCTTCGAATTACGTTTTGTATTCACAGTCACATCAACGTCAGAAGCTGCACTTTCTGTTCCATCTGTTTGCTGTGCTTCTTGTGGAAGTAGAGAAGATGCGATTTCTTTCGCTTCTTCTGCCTTAACTACGTCTGTACCCGACTCGGGGATTTCCTGTGACTGAGCTACGACCTCTTCAAAAGCTACGCTCTCAAGTGCCTCAGCTTTTTGGGCTTCTTTTGGCAGCTGACATTCTTCAGCAGCTGCGATTTCTTTAGTTTCTTCGATCTTCACTTCGTCTGTAGCTGATTCAGATATTCCTTTTGACTGAGCTACGGCAACTTCAGGAGTTGTGCTCCCAAATGCCTCAGCTTGTTGTGCTTCTTCTGAAAGTTGAGATTCTTCAGGAGCTGCGATTTCTTTAGTTTCTTCGATTTTAACTTCGTCTGTAGTTGATTCAGATATTCCTTCTGACTGAGCTACGGCAACTTCAGGATATCCGCTGTTAAATGCCTCAACTTGTTGTGCTTCTTCTGAAAATTGAGATTCTTCAGGAGCTGCGATTTCTTTAGTTTCTTCAATTTTAACTTCATCTTTAGATGATTCAATTATTTCTTGTGACTGAGGTACGACAACTTCAGGAGTTGTGCTATTAAATGCCTCAGCTTGTTGTGCTTCTCCTGGAAGCTGAGATTTTTCAGCAGCTGCAATTTCTTTAGTTTCTTCGATCATAACTTCGTCTGTAGCTGATTCAGATATTTCTTGTGACTGAGCCACGGCAACTTCAGGAGTTATGCTCTCAAATACCTCAGCTTGTTGTGCTTCTCCTAAAAGTTGAGATTCTTCAGGAGCTGCGATTTCTTTAGTTTCTTCGATCTTAACTTCGTCTGTAGCTGATTGAGATATTTCTTGTGACTGAGCAACTGCAACTTCAGGAATTGTGCTCTCAAATGCATTAGCTTGATGTTCTTCTTCTAAAATTTGAGATTCTTCAGGAGCTGCGATTTCTTTAGTGTCTTCGATCTTTACTTCGTCTATAGCTGATTCAGATATTTCTTCTGACTGAGCTACGGCAACTTCAGGGGTTGTGCTGGCAAGTGCCTCAGCTTGATGTGCTTCTTCTGGAAGTTGAAATTCTTCAGGAGCTGCGATTTCTTTAGTTTCTTCGATCTTCACTTCGTCTGTAGCTGATTCAGATATTTCTTTTGACTGAGCTATGGCAACTTCAGGAGTTGTGCTCTCAAATGCCTCAGCTTGTTGTGCTTCTTCTGAAAGTTGAGATTCTTCAGGAGCTGCGATTTCTTTAGTTTCTTCGATCTTAACTTCTTCTATAGCTGATTCAGATATTTCTTCTGATTGAGCTACGGCAACTTCAGAAGTTGTGCTCTTAAATGCCTCAGCTTGTTGTGCTTCTTCTGGAAGCTGAGAATCTTCAGCAGCTGCGACTTCTTTAGTTTCTTCGACCTTAACTTCGTCTACAGCTGATTGAGATATTTCTTGTGACTGAGCAACTGCAACTTCAGGAGTTGTGCACGCAAGTGCCTCAGCTTGTTGTGCTTCTTCTGGAAGTTGAGATTCTTCAGAAGCTGCGATTTCTTTAGTTTCTTCAATTTTAACTTCGTCTTTAGATGATACAATTATTTCTTGTGACTGAGCTACGGCAACTTCAGAAGTTGTGCTCTTAAATGCCTCAGCTTGTTGTGCTTCTTCTGGAAGCTGAGAATCTTCAGCAGCTGCGACTTCTTTAGTTTCTTCGACCTTAACTTCGTCTACAGCTGATTGAGATATTTCTTGTGACTGAGCAACTGCAACTTCAGGAGTTGTGCTCGCAAGTGCCTCAGCTTGTTGTGCTTCTTCTGGAAGTTGAGATTCTTCAGAAGCTGCGATTTCTTTAGTTTCTTCAATTTTAACTTCGTCTTTAGATGATACAATTATTTCTTGTGACTGAGCTACGGCAACTTCAGGAGTTGTGCTCTCAAATGCCTCAGCTTGTTGTGTTTCTACTAAAAGTTGAGATTCTTCAGGAGCCACGATTTCTTTAGTTTCTTCGATCTTAACTTCGTCTATAGCTGATTCAGATATTTCTTGTGATTGAGCTACGGCGACTTCAGGAGTTATGCTCTCAAATGCCTCTGCTTGTTGTGCTTCTCCTAAAAGTTGTGATTCTTCAGGAGCTGCGATTTCTTTAGTTTCTTCGATCTTAACTTCGTCTGTAGCTGATTGAGATATTTCTTGTGACTGAGCAACTGCAACTTCAGGAATTGTGCTCTCAAATGCATTAGCTTGATGTTTTTCTTCTAAAATTTGAGATTCTTCAGGAGCTGCGATTTCTTTAGTTTCTTCGATCTTTACTTCGTCTATAGCTGATTCACATATTTCTTCTAACTGAGCTACGGCAACTTCAAGAGTTGTGCTCGCAAGTGCCTCAGCTTGTAGTGCTTCTTCTGGAAGTTGAGATTCTTCAGGAGCTGCGATTTCTTTAGTTTCTTCGATCTTTACTTCGTCTATAGCTGATTCAGATATTTCTTCTGACTGAGCTACGGCAACTTCAGGAATTGTTCTCTCAAATGCATTAGCTTCATGTTCTTCTGAAAGTTGAGATTCTTCAGGAGCTGCGATTTCTGTAGTTTCTTCGATCTCAACTTCGTCTTTAGCTGATTCGCATATTTCTTCTGATTGAGCTACGGCAACTTCAGGATATCCGCTGTTAAATGCCTCACCTTGTTGTGCTTCTTCTGGAAGTTGAGATTCTTCAGAAGCTACGATTTCTTTAGTTTCTTCAATTTTAACTTCGTCTTTAGATGATACAATTATTTCTTGTGACTGAGCTACGGCAAATTCAGGAGTTGTGCTCTCAAATGCCTCAGCTTGTTGTGTTTCTACTAAAAGTTGAGATTCTTCAGGAGCTGTGATTTCTTTAGATTCTTCAATTTTATATTCGTCTTTAGATGATTCGATTATTTCTTGTGACTGAGCTACGGCAACTTCAGGAGTTATGCTCTCAAATGTGTCAGCTTGTTGTGCTTCTTCTAAAAGTTGAGATTCTTCAGGAGCTGCGATTTCTTTAGTTTTTTCGATCTTAACTTCGTCTTTAGCTGATTCAGATATTTCTTCTGACTGAGCTACGGCAACTTCAGGAGTTGTGCTCGGAAGTGCTTCAGCTTGTTCTGCTTCTTCTGGAAGTTGAGATTCTTGAGGAGCTGCGATTTCTTTAGTTTCTTCAATATTAACTTCGTCTCTAGATGATTCGATTATTTCTTGTGACTGAGCTATGGCAACTTCAGGAGTTCCACTCTTAAATGCCTCAGCTTGTTGTGCTTCTTCTGGAAGTTGAGATTCTTCAGGAGCTCCGATTTCTTTAGTTTCTTCGATCTTAACTTCGTCTATAGCTGATTCAGATATTTCTTCTGTCTTAGCTACGGCAACTTCAGGAGTTGTACTCGCAAGTGCCTCTGCTTTTTGTGCTTCTTTTTTAAGTTGAGATTCTTCAGGAACTGCGATTTCTTTAGTTTCTTCAATTTTAACTTCGTCTTTAGGTGATTCAGATATTTCTTGTGACTGAGCTACGGCAACTTCAGGAGTTGTGCTCGCGAGTGCCTCAGCTTGCTGTGCTTCTTCTGGAAGTTGAGATTCTTCAGCAGCTGCAATTTCTTTAGTTTCTTCGATCTTAACTTCGTCTGTAGCTGATTCAGATATTTCTTGTGACTGAGCTACGGCGACTTCAGGAGTTATGCTCTCAAATGCCTCTGCTTGTTGTGCTTCTCCTAAAAGTTGAGATTCTTCAGGAGCTGCGATTTCTTTAGTTTCTTCGATCTTAACTTCGTCTGTAGCTGATTGAGATATTTCCTGTGACTGAGCAACTGCAACTTCAGGAATTGTGCTCTCAAATGCATTAGCTTGATGTTCTTCTTCTAAAGTTTGAGATTCTTCAGGAGCTGCGATTCCTTTAGTTTCTTCGATCTTTACTTCGTCTATAGCTGATTCACATATTTCTTCTAACTGAGCTACGGCAACTTCAAGAGTTGTGCTCGCAAGTGCCTCAGCTTGTTGTGCTTCTTCTGGAAGTTGAGATTCTTCTGGATCTGCGATTTCTTTAGTTTCTTCAATTTTAACTTCGTCTTTAGATGATTCAATTATTTCTTGTGACTGAGCTACGGCAACTTCAGTAGTTGTACTCTCAAATGCCTCAGCTTGTTGTGCTTCTTCTAATAGTTGAGATTCTTCAGGAGCTGCGATTTCTTTAGTTTCTTCGATCTTAACTTCGTCTATAGCTGATTCAGATATTTCTTCTGACTGAGCTACGGCAACTTCAGGAATTGTGCTCTCAAATGCATTAGCTTCATGTTCTTCTGAAAGTTGAGATTCTTCAGGAGCTGCGATTTCTGTAGTTTCTTCGATCTTAACTTCTTCTATAGCTGATTCAGATATTTCTTCTGATTGAGCTACGGCAACTTCAGAAGTTGTGCTCTTAAATGCCTCAGCTTGTTGTGCTTCTTCTGGAAGCTGAGAATCTTCAGCAGCTGCGACTTCTTTAGTTTCTTCGACCTTAACTTCGTCTACAGCTGATTGAGATATTTCTTGTGACTGAGCAACTGCAACTGCAGGAGTTGTGCTCGCCAATGCCTCAGCTTGTTGTGCTTCTTCTGGAAGTTGAGATTCTTCAGAAGCTGCGATTTCTTTAGTTTCTTCAATTTTAACTTCGTCTTTAGATGATACAATTATTTCTTGTGACTGAGCTACGGCAACTTCAGGAGTTGTGCTCTCAAATGCCTCAGCTTGTTGTGTTTCTACTAAAAGTTGAGATTCTTCAGGAGCTGCGATTTTATTAGTTTCTTCGATCTTAACTTTGTCTGTAGCTGATTCGGATATCTCTTGTGACTGAGCTACGGCAACTTCTGGAGTTACGCTCTCAAGTACCTGAATTTGTTGTGCTTCTTCTGGAAGTTGAGATTCTTCAGCAGCTGCGAATTCTTTAGTTTCTTCAATTTTAGTTTTGTCTGTAGCTGATTCTGATATTTTTTGTGACTGAGCTACGGCAACTTCAGGACTTGTGCTCTCAAATGCCTCAGCTTGTTGCGCTTCTCCTGAAAGTTGAGATTCTTCAGAAGCTACGATTTTTTTAGTTTCTTCGATCTTAACTTCGTCTGTAACTGATTCAGATATTTCTTCTGGCTGAGCTACGGCAACTGCAAGAGCTATGCTTTCAAGTGGCTTTGGTTGCTGTGGTTCCGCTGGAAGTTGAGATACTTTAGGAGCTAAGATTTCTGTCGCTGTTTCCATCTGTGTATCTTCAGTTGTATTAGCGATTGCGATTTCATCGATATTTTCCGTCGATTTGTTTGCTTCTTCATGTAGAGATTCTGTTATTTCGACAGTTGCAGTTATTTCTTCTTCAATCGCAACGTCAGTAACACTTTCGAAAGTATCCCGTGGTGTATGTTCTTTAACTATGCAGTTGTGGATCTCTTTTAACGGGTTAGCAATCGTAGATATCAGCTTAGATAACTCGAACGAGTCAACAGAAATGTTTCGTTGTATAAAACTTTGAATATTGCCAATTTTGTCGAGAAAGTTCAGAGTCTGCTCAGAAATTTCGTCGTTCGGACAATTCGGGAAAACTGACATTAAGGATTTTACTATCTCCTTCATCGAGGAAGTCAGTTCCTTGATTTCCGTTGTGTTCTTTGGGATAGGCTTAATTGGCTCTAAAATAACAAAATCTTGAAACTGTGCCATCGCATTTTTCAAACTTCCAAAAGGTTCAATTAACTCCTTAATGTTGTACTTTGTGACTGTTTCCAATATAAGCTCAACTCCTTCTCTAGGTTCAGTGAGAGTGGCAATAATTGCCTCGCCTGGTAATTTTTTGCATATGTCTGTCAGTGCGGTTTTAATCTCATTGATTTGAGTGATAATTTCTTCGGACGTTGAAAGTTTGGGAGCTTTCATTACATCCACCCTCACTTTTGTGATGTTATCAACCACGTCTCTCATTAGCAAAGATACGTTTTCAGTGAAATTGTCTTTTGAATTATTTAGCTGAACTTGGACACTGCTAAGAGCTTCCTGAAGCTCTAAAATTTGGTTTTCGTCGACGGGACCAGCAATTTCGGCAATAACTAGTCCTTGAATGCATTGAACAGCGTTCTTCATTCCTTCCACAGGCGAAATTAACAAATCAGCATCCGAATAGACCAATGAGAGTTTCTTGATTTCCTCTACTTTCAACTTCATATCTTTGACCGTGGCATCTAACGCAGTGTACGCTGAATCAGAAGTCAATGATGTTATAATTTCCATAATTTGTTTCACTGGCGTTGTGATCGTTTCTATCATTTCTGCAATTTTGTCAAATGGCAAAATCTCGCTATCCTGCACGTTGGTTTGAATATTCGCTAGTTGTGATTTAAGACTTGCAATGCAAATGGAAAGATATTTTGCTTCCTGTGACTTAGATTTCAATAAATCGGCATGAATGAAGTAAAGTTGCGATTCAATTCCTGGCAATGACTCAACCAATTTTTTCACTGCGGGGTGACTCCGATTTATTTCTTTCACTCTTTCAGTAGCAAGCTGCTGGTCTAATGATTTAATTAGTTTTTCTAAGTCTGTTAGCGGTTGAGCTATAACTCTGAGGTCAATGAGGGCGAACCTGGGATTTTCCTGTACTTTCGATACTAAAGCATTAATGACGTCAACAGTGTTTCCTAATCTAACTGCAATATTTTCTAAAATGTCTGTGGAATCAACTTCTATCTCTACATTTTCGTCTACAATTTTTGCATCTACGAAATCTACATTCGTTGGTTCTTTATCTCCTTCAATCGTTGTCAATTTTTCAGTTAAAAATAGAGTTTGACTTTCTATTTCTTCCGATTGATCGACATTTGCTATGATTTTCAGTTGATCGCCTTCTCTCTTGTCTTTCACATAATTTTCGTTTTCTTCAATTTCTTGATCCAATCTTGCAACCAATTTGACTTCTTCTTTGCCAATGGAAGTTTCTCCAGAAATTTTCACAATTTTCTTCGTGCCAATTAGTTCAATACTCTCATCAATTTCCACATCATGCTTCTCAGTAATGTTTCCGAGTAAGTCGCCGGAAACATTTTCGAAATTGGCGTTTTTTTTTAACTCTTCGTGAGTTTCGGTATCATCTTTTACCTGCATAATTATGTCAGCTGTACTTTCGTTGATAATTTTTGCGTCCATAATTGTCTCATACACTTCGCTACTGAGAGAATTTATTTTTGCAAGTAAAGTCATAAGAGAATCTTTTTCTTCTGGAGTTAACTCTCTTTCTTCGGACTTTCGCAAAAGTTCCTTAGCTTCCATCTCCAATTTATCTTTGATATGCTGAATATCTTGTCCTTCTAGGTTTTCCGTAATTTTATTGTCGACAGAAGAAATATTTTCTGTCAGATTTTCGAAGACTTTCTCCAATACATTAGTTTCCTTGTTTGAGCTTTCCGTGTGGTCATCGGTAATTGTAGTTTCAATAATATCGGCGACTGCAGAAACTAATTCCTTATCTTCTTTTTCACTACTTTCCGTTACGGTTCCAGTATCTCTGTCCTCATTCTGGCAAGTGTTTATCGAATCGATAATCGAATTGATCTTTTGGAGCGGTTCAGACAATTGCGACAAAAGTTTGGACAGCTGTAAAGGATTAACTGTGACATTTTGTTTACAGATATCTTGGATTTTCGTAAGCTTGTTCAACAAATTAATTGTTTGCTCAGATATTTCTTCACCGGACAAATTGTCTGACAAAACTTTTACAGTTTCCTTTAAGGCCGCAGTGAGTTCTTTTATCTCTTTTTTACTTTTGGGAAGACCTTGCAGTGGATCCTGTAACACCAACGATTCCAACTGTTTCATCGACACCTGAAGTTTCACCAATGGTTTCTCAATAATATCCAAATTCTTTGATCGAATTGTCTCAATCAATGCATCAATTGTTTTGTTTGGTCCTTTGAATGCAACAATAATTTCTTCCATCGGAAGTTTTTTGCTGATATTTTCTATCAATGGAGACAATTTCTCTATATTTTGTGCAATTTTTTTCGCGTGCTCTACCGCTAACAGCTGATCTTTTGAATCATTCAAAGTTCGTTCCATTTGCACAATCTGATCTTTAACGTCGATTAAAGAGATTGTCAAACTTTCGCTTTCCCCGCCAAAACTGTCAATGAGTTGAATAACTGCGCTCAATGATTCTTTGATGTTATTTACAAGTAGTTCCTGCTTCTCTTGGACGTTGGAGCGTTCCACCAACTGTTGAATAAGTAAGATTCCTTGCTCCAGCTTCACAAGAGGTTCAACCACCGCGTAGTGCAGCGGACAATATTGCGATAGTTCTTTCATAACTTGAATGTTTGATTGAATGTGTGTAACGTCTTCTTCCACTGTCAGTGCTGGTTCGACAGTAACTTGTTTTATTAAATCGGAGAGATTTTGCACGGGAACAGCAAACGACTGAATCGCTTGTGCCACAATCAGTTGATGGACAATTTCACCCTCTTGTAAAGTGTTTTCAACTTGTGCGATCTGCGTTTTCAAGTTTAAGATACATTCACTAATTTGACCAGCAAATGGCGTCCCTTGTTTGAGGATATCATTTTGAATGAAATAAAGTTGGGATTCGAGTTGTTGAGTTTCAGCAATAAATTGTTGAAGATCGGGATTGCTTCTTCGAATCAGATCGTTGGACTGTGTTAGAATCGATTGTTGTAGTTGTTCGATCGAAGTTTCAAGACTTGACAATGGTTGAGCCACAACATCGATATGAACTTTATGCACCAGTGGCGCATTTTCGATTGACTTAAGACAAATTTGAATTTCAGTTTTTGGTCGTTGTAGCAGAGTTCGAACAACATTAACGGAAGATGCTTCTGCAATGTTTTCCAAAGTACTATCCAATCTACTCTGTAAATCTGTTATCGGCTCAGCAAGCTCTTGATTTTGTAATTTAGCTTGAAGATGTTGAATAGTTTCTTTCAGCGTAAGTAGAGGAGCAGTTACACTGTCCAAAATTTGCTCCAAATTAACATTCTCGTCTTCTTGGATAGTTAGTAGAGCCTGCTTTACTTGTTCCAACGGTTGAGCAACAGCTTCCAATACTAAATGATTTTCGTCACAATAATCCTTTGACTCGATAGACGGTTGTCTTTGCAAGGTTTCCATGCACTTATTTAAATTGTCCAGGCTTGTTGCTAGGTTTTCTCTAGAAACTTTGGGTTCAACAATGGCGAAATCGGCAACCGAATATTTTGCTGAAGACTTCAAAGATGCCCACGTCTTGAGTGCTGACACGTCATCTTGTGATAAATCGCACAAATATTCCAGCGTTTCCACGTTAATATTATTAACCGATTCTAAAAATTCCAGCACTGGCTTTGCCGTTTGTTGGACGCCTTCATGCTGTGATAGTAAATCGAAGACGTCTAATTTTGTTTGCATTTCAATGGTAGCAATGGATTGTTTCAGTTCTAGTAATGGATTCGCAATTATTTTGATCAGCGAAAGATTTTCCTGTGAACTTAAATCCTTAGCTTCATGCACACAAACATTTTCGTGAATTTCCAAGCAACGCTGAAGTTCTTGAATTGGTTTCACCAAAGTTTTCAAGTCAGACAAATCGGTTTGTGTTGACAAAGATTCCAGAGCTTCCATAATGTTTGGATGGTTTATCGAAGCAATGCAACGTTGAAGATCTTGAGCAGTATTCGATTGGGCTTCTGTCATATGCCCATAACTCTCCGTCATGTCTTGGGTCTGTTCTGTAATGTAAGCTTGAAGATCCGCAACAGTAGCAGCAAGATTTTGCAAAGTCTGTGTTTCCGTTAAACATTCTTTCATCTGAATGTTTGCAATATTCATGTCAAGAACCTGAAGAGGTTCCAACAATGTCTTCAATGAGGACAGATTCGTTTGAGTCGACATTGATTCCACGGCTTCATGCACATCGTGGTTTTGTATCAACGCTAAGCATTTCTCCAGTTCATGAATGGGCTTGGTAACCGCAGAAATTGCTTCTCGTTTCGAGGGAATATTTTCGACATTTTCAAAGACCAGCTGATCTTGCACAGTGATCAAACATTTCTTTAACTCTTCAATCAAAGTGTTCGCTTTCGTTCTATCAATCTGTAATTCTTGGATGTTTGCATTGCTAACGTATTCGGCAGCAACGGGTTCAAGCGTTTCCACAACATTGTCTGCATACTCTGCAGCAACATCTGCGTTTGTCTTCAAAGCAGATATATCGTCCATAGTAGACGTATCCTCCAGAGGCTCACAGATGTGCTGTAAAATTTTCCCTATACAATTTTGTAATTCTGTTAACGGGCGTGCAACTTTCAATGATGGTTCAACGTAGGACGCAAGACTCATCGCTGCGTCCATTGTTTGGGTGTCATGTTGTATCAAAGCAATGCAATTGTGCAGTTCCTGAAGTGGCTGGGCTATATGCTTCAACTCCGACATTGGTTCAGCCGATGACATCGAACGAAGAGGATCTACAATCTGTTCTTGTGTCACAATTTTCAATGAATCAACGACATCTTGTAACGGTTGTGCTATTTTCTTCAAAGCTTCTAAGTCACCTGAATCAGACAATTGCTTAATGCTGTCGAAGGTAGTGACTTCTCTGATTTCCAGTAAACATTTTTTTACATCTTCCAGTGGTTGCGCTAATGATTTAACTAACGCAATGTCATCGTGATCTGTTAACGTAACAGCTTGATCCAATGGGTCTTGTTCTCGAATACTGGCAATACATTCTTGCAATTGATCTAATATTGCAATTGTCTCATACACCGGTTTCCTCTTTTGCTCCCGTGTTAACTCATTCTTTTCGATTTCCTTTTCAATTGTCGAAATCGTTGTTTGAATATTCTTCAAAACTTTGAGACATGGATCGTTGTTTCCACGACCAATCAACATGACAATGTCTTCACAGCGTTTGGCTTTTTCCTTGAATGCAACCATTGGTTCAATTAGGTCCTTCATTGAGCCGGAAACCGAACGTTCCTCGATTTGTCGCAGGCAATAATTGAGATCGTCAACCGGTTTACGGATGTTTTCTAAGATGGTCATATTGTATCGTCCCATTCCGAACTCAACTACCGTCTCAATAAGCTTTGACAAATAATTCTTGAGCGTCAACATGCTCGATCGCAACTCTTGTGGAGCATTTTCGTTTAACGAGTCAATATTATTTTGCAAGTAAAGTACACTTTGCGCAAACGATTGTAGCAGTCGATTGGCGTCAAGGTTGTCAGTTGGTGAGTCACGCTCTAACGAGCCACTTTCTACATCTTGGCCGAGGCGAGCAAGTCCATTTTGTATCTCCTGTAACGGAGGTATCATCGAGTCTAAAACATTGACACTGACCATTCCCGTTTGAGTGTTGGATGATGACTGTTGTGATAGAACGTGAAGTCCTTTTTGAAGTTCATACATTGGTGGACACACTGTGTCTAAAATTGCGATGCTAATTTTCTCTTGTAGTGAATCTTTGACCACTGTGTCAATAGATTTCTCAATTTTGCAGATCTCTAATTGTAGATCCTTGATCGGTTGCGACAGTTTCTCTAAAATGGTTTCGTGAACCTTAGAAAAGAGTGAACCTTCACCCTCCTCCAACGATAAATCATGTTCAATGCTCTCTAGCGCTTGCTGCATCTTCACTACAGGACGGCATACATTTTTCAATTGATCGGCTTCCGGTGGAAGTGCAGCGTTACTGACTTGTTCGAACGGTATGGTTTCGTGGACGCCTTCCTGTAACCGAACAATTGTGTCAGTGAAATGTTGAGCTGCTTCTAGTTCAGATGCTTCTTGCATTAGAGATTGAGACTTGATTGTGTCTTGCGTAATTTGAATCGCAGAATTCATATCATCGATGATGAGGCTCAATTCATTTCTCAAACGTCCTTGTTTGAAGGTCGAAACAATTTGTTTAATTTCACTCAGTGCCTTTAGAATCGGATCACCTGCACTGTCGACAACGCAAACACTTGTACGTTGAACCAAAGTATGACCCTCTTCGTCCATTGAAACACATTTTTCTACTAGCGATAAGGCTTGATGAAAGTCCTTCAAATTGTCGAGTAAAGATGAGAACAGATTTTCCAAAGAACTATGGCCGGAGTAAACGTTCAATTTTCTCTCGAAATTTTTCAGTGGTGCACTGAGACTATGTATAATTTTCAAACTTCCACCGGCCGATGCCGGAGACATCATTAACGCTGACTGCATTGCAACTTCTTCCTCAACTGCATCAAAGAGCTTATGAATAACGTTTACACTTATGGCCAACGGAATCAGCGCTGACAAATTTTGCTGAATGACACCAGGATCGGTAATAACATCTCTACTAGGGACCTGTTTCAATTTAAGACCATCGCCTTCTTCGCCAGATATATCCCGCAAAATTGCTTCTTCTTCTCTAGATTTCGACCCTTCCGTATCAGAAATATTTCTCTTACGAGGCTCCCGTTCGGAAGACTCATCAAATTCGAAATTTGCTTCTCTTGTTAACAGTTTTTCGGTGTCTTGTATAGCTTTTTCGATATTTTTTGATCGAATGGTGGCAACATTTTCAATTTCATATTTATTTGATGTATGAGCACTTCCACTAGCGCTAGCGAAAGTTTGAATATCACTTTCCGTGTCATCCGCGCCACGAGGTGAATCACCGCGTGAATTCTTGGAATGAGACATGCTAAAGTACTCATCTTGATCAAGTGAATCAGTTCGTCTTTTCAATTGCAGTGAGTTCTCCATTGAGCTGAGCGTTTTTTGAACATATTCTTCCGTTTGCTTATCTAAGCCGACAGACTCTTCTCTCAATGAGCTTAATCCATGCAAACTCACTTCCATTATGGAAATATCGTCCATATCAGCTTCAGTTCGCAGATCCTCGACATGTGTGAAGTAATCGGGATCAACATCAATGACAACCGCTTCCATCAATAAATTTCCGGATTGTTGGGTTTCTTTTACAAAGCGTAGTGGTGGTAATTCAACGATGTTGTGTTCGGTCACATGTTCCGAAATTTGGTCGGCGTACATTTCGACAATTTGTAGAGCTTCTTCTTCCGTCAAGTCAGGAGTTTCGTACAGCGATACTGATACCTCTTTGCCGTCAAAGGAAAATGAAACATCTCCTTTCTCGTCAATTGTTATGTCCCCAGCCGGTGTGTCGTACATTTGGGAAGTTCTTTCTTCGTTGATTGTTGACAACGAAAGGTTCCGTTGTATTTCCACATCTTGTGGAGGAGCCTTTTGTGGAGGATTATCGAATCCGAGAAGTGATGCTGAGCTAGCAACAACCCCCATACAGTTCCGTGCCTCACATGTATATGTTCCTAGGCAACAAGTTCCATCTTGCCCGGATATAATTCGATGTATGTCACCCGGGAGCAATGGAACTCCATCTTTAAACCATTTCAGAACTAGAAGAAAAAATATGTATTTCATAAGTAAGTATTTCATCGAAATAAACATCAGAAGCCAACCTGGCTGAGGTACGCCGATGACCTTGCATTCTAGATTCACAATACCTTCGTCCGACATGACTGCTCTCAAACACTCCAGAAAACGCCTGAAAATAATCCCAAATTTAATACTCCATATACAGCTATGACACCGATGAACTTTACGGTTTTTTATAATGTTTGGGGATTTGAAGTTTGAGAAATGACGATGTGACGCTACTTCCGAAATCATTGATCGCAACGCACTTCCATTCAGCCTGGTCAACAAATTCGACACGACGAATTTCCAAGTGACAACTTGCAGCACTTTCGCGATTTATTACATAACGCTCAGACGTCTCGATCGGAAGCTCATCGCGATACCATGAAATAAGTGGCGGATCGGAAGTTGTTGCGGTTACTAAAAAAATAAACTGGAATCACACAATGAATTGACTAAGGACCGCAGCGCTACTACCTAAAACGGAAAACTTGAATTCCTCGTTTATTTTAGCTTCTTGACTCTTTAGCCCTTGCAGAAACTTTGGTGGCTGATTCAGCTTTGTTAGCATAAGCTTCTCTTCATCACTCAACTGATTTTGTATATCTTCCAATGTCAAAAGTGCAGTGCTGCTGGTCTCGCCCATACAATTCTTTGCAATGCAACAATATGTGCCTAGAGAATTAGTTCCAGTGAGCTGATAAATATCGCCGGGACGAAGTTCTTCGCCATCTTTTTCCCATCTCAAAACTGGTGTCGGAGCGCCAACGACCTGAAATTAAGAAAATTGTCTTTACCTTGAACCTGACCTAAATCAAAATCAGTGTCGAAGTTGAGCATGAAAAATTCCAATAATAAGAAATAGTACCACCCATGTTTGACGTCCCTTGAATCTAGCCCCGTTCTGATTGTAAGTTAAGTAATGGCGACGAAGTAATTCAATTCAACAATTTATTCAGGTGCTTTATGATTCTATCTCACCATGTTGAAACTTTTCGAAGTCCTAGATTTATATTGTGTAAGGAGCCGTTCATAAAGAAGAGGTGAGCGGGTTGCCCAAAATTCGAAAAAAACGCCCAAATCCGGCCCGACCCGAACCCGAACTACTTTTCACGGGTTTGGGTTTCGGGCTTTCGGGTTTAGAAAATTCCGGTCGCTCGGGTTTCGGGTTTTAAAATTTCCGGTCGGGCGGGTTTCGCGTATACCTTTTATCGGGTTTGTGATTCGATCTCGATAATATTGCTACAAAAAGAAATTTCGAAAATGATGCACTCTAAACTATCCAAATCACATCGGCTATGAAACAATGATGTATTGCAATATATCAGTTACCAATGCCATTGTTGTTCCGATTATTAGGTTAGTAAACAAAACAAAGCTGATTAAATCGGTTCAAGCCAAGTGAAGTTAAGTGTAGCGCCATCGTACGGCTTGCCGGTGAAAGGTATTGTTGGGAGGTGCCGGTATTATACTCCTACTAGTTTCGTTCCTAGCACATCTCACAGATGGCACTGGATTTGTTGCAAGCTTACCTCTGGCACAGTAATATCTTTCCGGTAATGAAAAGATCTCAAAAATAAAACGGATCGAAATTAGCGAAGCTAGTAAATAATGATAGTTAAAGCAAATAATTATTATTATGTCATTGTTGTAAGTATATTTTGGTAATGATTTTAGATAAAAAAAACTTTACAGACTTGTGAACCGTACGACTAGCAAATGTCAACATTTGAAGTTATTTTGTGTAAAAGGTGTAATTAAAATTTACACAGTGATCACTATGTGATAATGCACAACAAAGTGTGGTGTAAGATGAAATGTGTTCTTTTGCAATCATTTACTTGTTGAATCTATTCAGTGTTTTGTTTTGCTTTTCAGGCTGATGCTGCAAGAAGTTTCGGAAAATATATTTAGTTTCACGGCAAATTAACAACAACAACAATAACAAGTGAGAATCTAGTTGAATGGCTTTCGAAGGAAGTGTTCGTGCGCAAAGCATGAAAAAAGTGTAAAAAAAAGGGAGAAAAAACTACAGAAACTCTTTTTGTCGGTTTTTCACAGTATTTTCTACATTCATGTTCGAGTTTGAAAGAATTCGGGTAACACTTTCGGGAATCACTTTCGGTCGGTCGGGTTTCAATTAGGATTGGGACCCTTCGAAAAATATCGATAATGATTATCAAAAGAAATATATCGATATTTTAATAATTGTCGATATTTATCAAAATATCGATATATCGAAATATCAAAAATTAACAAAATATCGAAAATCAACATAATATCGGCAGCTTGTGTCAATTCGAAACGGAGGTATCAACCCAAGTAGAAAATGGTTTCAGTCCCTGATTATATTTTGCCATGGTATTGTGCGTAAATCATGGTAATCGATGGTGCAGTTTTTCTACCATTTTAAGTATGTGGGGAAAGTAAAGTTGATAATAATCACTTGATAATTTTCACAATTTGCTATTTTCATTGTTATCGATATTTTGATATTTATCGATTTTTCGATAATGATATTAAAATATCATTACCAAAAAGAAATATCGATAATCGATAATCGATATTTGATAATCAAAGTAAATATCAGCTATGCCTAGTTTCAATTTTGGATCGGGTTCGGTTCGGGTCGGGCTGAGCTGCCATCGTTTTCCGGGTTTTAATTTCGAATCGGGTTCGGGTCGGGTCGGGTCGGGCCGAGCTGCCAGCGGTTTCTGGGCGGTCGGGCTTCAGGCTTTAATTTCGAATCGGGTTCGGTTCGGGTCGGGCTTCCAAAAAAAGTCGGCCCGCACATCTCTAGTTCTGGCCTAGCGTGACAGGGGGAGGGATCTGGACGCGTGTTAATAATAATCATCATCATCATCATCAAACTTTATAGACCGTTTATACCTTTCGGTACACTTCTATCCTCTGCCAAGGAGATGGTTTGCTCGCCCAGTGAAAGCCCCCTAACTTCTAAATCTGATTTAATCGAGTCTATGAACCTTCTCCTTGGCTTACCCCTAGGACGTACCTAGGGTACACCCGGGACACATGAGACCTCAACTGACTGGCCACCGCATTTCCCATCCTTCTCCTTTCCTCAAATTCCTTAACTAACTTACCATCCTCTGAAAACATGGTTCCTAAATATTTAAACTCAGAAACCTGTTCCAACTGCTCCCCATTTAAACTGCACACTACCTCTTTCCGAGATTTGCCAACATGCATAACCTTAGTTTTGCCGACGCTTATCTTCATCCCATACTCCTCACATGCTACTTTCAGGCAGTCAATCCCCCTCTGCAAATCATCGGCATTATCTGCAAATAGGGTTAAATCATCCGCATACGCCAGGATTTTCATTTACTTCAATTACTTCCCCAATTTCCACATTCCCTTGCAAATTGGCCTGCCTGATGATTTTGTCCATGAAAATTATGAACAGAAGAGGAGAGAGACAACAACCCTGACGAACGCCGTCATTAACCTCGAAAGCCTCACTAATTTCACCATCTATCCTCACCGCAGCCTTGCTCCCTGAGCAGATGCTTTTAATAGCGCCCAATAAACTTCCTTTAATCCCGTATTCGCTAAGCACCTCTAACAGCTTTTGCCTCGGTACCCGATCAAATGCTTTTTCTAAGTCGATGATGCATAAGTACAGATCAATATTCCTCTCAAAGAGCTTTTCTATAGCCTGCCTAAGACAAAAGATCTGATCCTGACACCCTCTCAGAGGTCTGAAACCACTCTGAGCCTCGTCCAGAACCTCTTCCACTATAACCCTAACCCGATCTACTAGCACACTTGTATAAACCTTCCCGACCACGCTCAAGAGTGAAATCCCCCTGTAGTTGCTACAAACTTTACGGTTGCCCTTCTTAAAGATTGGAGCAATAACACCGAAGCTCCAGTCAGCGGGTACGACTGAGGACTTCATGGCTAAATTAAAAATCCTACAAAGCCATTGGATCCCACCTGGTCCGCTATTCTTAATAAATTCTGTCCTAATTTCGTCTACACCTGCGGATTTTCCTGCCTTCAGCTTGCTGACCTTTCGCGTCACCTCCTCTAATGTAATTTTTTCCTCACCTTCCGAGTTAGCAAACTGATTTCTACCAGGTTCCACTACCGGATTGACAGATGCAAATAGATCCTGTAAGTAATCCCGCCAGGTTTCCAGGACTTCTCCCTTATCTGTAATTAACTGGCCATATTTACCTAAAATGCTACGGCAGCCCTCCTTTTCACCACCACGCCTAATATCCTTAATCGTCGACCAGAATTTTTTACCCCTTCCTTGACCTGCTTCTTCCAATTCTTCCCCGAACTTCTTCCACGCGCGATCCTTTGCTTCTTTAACTAAAGTCTTAACCGCTTGCCTACAAGCCCTGTAAGCTCCTTTCTTCTCATCCGTTTTATCCTGTAACCAAATCAAATAAAGCTTCCTCTTCCCCAACACAGCCTTTTTGATATCGGCGTACCACCAACTCGTCCCTTTGTTTCTACCTCCGCTAGAGACACTACCCAGACATTCCTCAGCTACACCCAAAACAAATTCCTTAAAATTTGCCCACTCAGCCTCGATGTCCCCGCAGTTCGGAGGAAGCCCCTCAAAACCTTCTGTGAATTTTGCCATGAAACGAGCCCTAACTTCCTCCTCCTTGAACTTTCCTACGCGAAATTTGTGAACTATCTTTTTCTTCCCTTTAGCCTGACAGATTTTACCAACCGACAGACGTGCACTCAAGAGGTAGTGGTCCGAGCCGAAAGTGAAACCTCTGAAAACACGCGTGTCACGTGCTTCCTGCCTCTTGTCCTGTTCTATAATTATGTAATCAATTATTGACTTATGATCCAAACTTTCATTGACGTAAGTGTACCGATGGATCCATTTGTGCTTAAAGAAAGCTGGTTACTGCTAACCCATTGAAATCACAGAAATCTAACAACCGCTTCCCATTTGAGTTCAAAGTATCTTCCCCGAATCTGCCTACCACCCTTTCATAACCTGCATTGGTTTTACTGTTTCCTATTCTCGCATTAAAATCGCCCAAGAGAATCACACATTCACTTCCCTTTTTTGCTACAACATCTCCTAACTGCTCGTAGAAGGCGTCGAGGTCGCCAGCATTACTACCCTCGCATGGACTATAAACACTAACCAGGCGATAAATACCCCTAGCTAACTTAATAGATACCCACATAATCCTTTCATTTACGTAGCGAACATTCAAGACAAATTTTTCTAATTCCTGCTTGATAGCCATCCCAACTCCCCAGTTTGCAAGCGTGTTAATAATAATAATAATTATATTTATCAATAAGATCGGAATAGCTCAATAGTCAAATACATTTATTATGCCAAATTAATTTCAGTATCCATTCCATCATCATATTTGAAATTTCAAACGTTAGGTAAAAAATACAGGACAGAATTAAGAAATAAAGTATGCAACATCTTGACGAACTTTAAGAAATCTGCAACGAAACACAGTACGTTAGATGAAATTATCAAAGCAAATCATATTGCAACTAAATTGTTCTTAGAACAGCACCCACAATTGATAATCATGAACGCAGACAAAGGCAACGTAACTGTGTTGATGTATAGAAACGATTATGATGTGAAATTGAATCATCTTTTGAGTGACTTAAAGACGTATAAGGTTCTACATAATGATCCAACTAAGTCAATCGAAGACAAAGTTAATAAGCTTTTTACACATTGGCAAGAACAGCACTTCATAACTGAAAAACAAGGGAAATGGTACAGACGACATAATTCTGTATGCTCCAAAATGTACGGACTGATTAAAATTCATAAAGAAGGATACCCAGTCAGACCTATAGTGGCGAGCATAGGCTCCCCTACATACAACCTTTCAAAAATGTTTTCTAATATTTTGAAAAATGTTGTTGGAAAATCATATAGAAGTGTCAAGAATGCAACCGAATTAGTAAACAAATTAAGAAGAATTAGATTACCACCTAACTACGTTCTGGTTTCACTAGATGTAGTCTCATTGTTTACCAATATTCCCAAAGATCTTGTCATAACAGCCATCCACAAAAGATGGAGCCAAATTAAAAAATTCACCGCCTTACCGAAAGACGAATTCATCACTGGTGTGACAATGGTACTTGAGGAATGTTGCTTCCAATTTAATGGCAAGTATTAACGTCAATTGTTTGGATCACCAATGGGCTCTCCAGCTAGCCCAGTTTTCGCGGATTTAGTGCTCGAAATTTTAGAAGAAGAAGTTATTAAGAAACTTCGTTTCAAAATACCCTTCTACGTGCGATATGTGGACGATATTTTAACAGCAGTACCGACGGATAAAGTAAATGAAGTAAAAATAGCGTTCAACGCGTACAACAAACATTTACAATTCACTGTTGAGGAAGAAGAAAATCAATGTATATCTTTTTTGGAGTTATGGTGCATAAGAAATGGCCGCGGCATTAAGACCGATTGGTATCACAAAGACACCTGGTCCGGAAGATATTTAAACTTTAAATCTCATTTACCTTCAACTTACAAACGCAATACTGTGACGTTGCTAGCAGAAAAAATATTTTTACTATCAGAACCTGAATTTCACGAAAAAAATTTAAATCTGCTGAGAAGCACGTTAAACAGAAATTTATACCCCGCTAGTTTAGTCGACAGTTTAATACAAAAAACTCGGGAAAAGTTTGTAGGCGAAAGAGACCAAAAAATAGTTGAAAATAAACTCCCCATATTGTGTATACCTTACGTTAAAGGTTTATTTGAAAAATTAAAAATCGCATGCACAAATGAATTCATGATAGTTGGAAAAGGGGACAACACGTTGAAAAGATCGGTATTTAGCCGGTTGAAAGATCCGACACCAAAATTGCTACAATCGATGTTGGTTTACAGCATTCCTTGTTCGTGTGGTTATGTGTATATAGGCCAGACCTTACAACTCCTTAAAGATCGTATTTACCAGCATAAATACAACATAAAAATTAAAAATAAAGATCATAGTGCCTTATGCGATCATGCCATTACAAACAATCATACACCCCTGTGGAACGAGGTCAAAATTGTTGTCCGAGAATGTAATCAAAAGAAGAGAGACATTCTAGAAATGATAGCAGTAAAAAGAACATCACACTGCCTCAACAAACAAACTGACTGTATCATGCTATCGACATCGATCATTTCTAATTAGCACGTCATGTTAGCGCAGCATTAACAGTATTGGTACCTTTGTTCAATGTTTTATGTATATTTTTGCATTCAAATTATGCTCACACGAAGTCATTCGTATATTGACTGTTTAACGTATTACATCGTTTTTAACTGTTCATTTTCAATAATTGTGACCAAAAAGTATTTTAATGTGACCCAAAGGTGATTTAGTCGGTGTTGTTCTTATAAAGTATTTTAATGTTAAATTCTTTCTGATTTTAGCATTGAAACTATTTGTGCGGACACAAACTTACTTTGTTCAGTTTTTTGTTCATATTTTAAGTATTTAAAGTACACATTAAGAATTCAATTAAATGTAGAGTTGTGTTTTCATTATATTTATGTTTTCAGCCACTGATGATGGTATCGAATGGATACTGAAATTAATTTGGCATAATAAATGTATTTGACTATTGAGCTATTCCGATCTTATTGATAAATTTGTTATATTAAGCTCATCAAAATCCTTAATAATAATTATAATCTGCCTTAACAACCCATGAAGGGCTAGGGACTAGATCATTATTTCCTAGTTCCCAAGTAACAATTTGAAAACCAATAACTTATTGGTTAAAATAACGTCATTATAACGTTGCCAGGACCGTTATTTAAAGATCATTGCCCAGTTATAAAGAGTTAAAAGACTTAGGTCTCTTAAAAGGTAAAGTGTGACGCAGTCCGTTAGTCTCTTTCCAAAATTAATGATATCGCTTGAGGTGACGCTATCGCTTATAATACGCACAAATTCGTTTGAATTTTGTGTTCAAAGTTTTAGAACAGTTTTATTGCTCACAACGCGTGTGTGAAGAAAGGCATTATCAGTTTTGGAATGTTATTTCATTAGAACTGTGAAATACATTGCAAATTTGCGAATCCCTTTTGCAAGTATATGAAATCTACACAACATTACCCGTGTAAATAACCCAGTGGATTATACTGCTCAGAAATTATCTACTCTTGTTGAATGCATGTGTACAGAAAATGCTCACATTTCCTACAATTGTCTTTGTTGCTGTATTTATAACGTGTACAAAGTACACGCATTAAGTACGCAGACGAGAGTACACACCTTTCTGTGAACTTACTGCGTATGTGCTGTGCACGTACTCACACAATTCGATACGCATACTGTGTACATCGAAAAACCGTATTCAGAAGTGTCAAGTTTTGACTAAAGGGTAATTGTTCGCAGAAAAAAGTTTTCCGCAAAAAATATTGTGAACATTGTATTAATGTAAGATAGCGTCTCACTTATTATCATCTTGGGACCATCCTGCCTCCCTGAGTTATGGCACAAATAGTACTGAATTTGTATCTGACCTACAACAAAGCAGGTTGGCAATAAATCAATGTTTTGTGTAACTAAAGAAACGATCCCGAAAAAATTTCTTTAAAAAAACTGCTAACAACTGCTAAACAAGGCCTCTATTTGTAACAATTTTTCTGCATGAAAATGTTCTAAGCGACGACGATCCTTTGTCTTGTGCCTGAACTACTTATCTTATCGTCGTCTAGAACATTTTCACGGAGAAAAATTGCAACAAACAATGGTTTGCATTTCAAGGTGGGCAGCCTGGGGCCAAAAAAGTTTCTATGACAATGTTGGAGAGGTAAACGAGTACATTACTATGCGCTCGGTTCCGACTCGGCACCAGGCTGCCTACTTGAGAAGTATAAGTAACCTTATAGAAGGCAGCCTGGTGCTGAAAATTGGTTAATGTCATCATATCGGCAGAATTCCCCTGTGAATCATCGGCGATTAGACGGTGAATCATCGGCGATTAGACGGTGAATCATTGGTGATTCGACGGTGAATCATTGGTGATTCGACGGTGAATCATTGGTGATTCGACGGTGAATCATCGGAGATTACACTAAATCATCTGTGATTCCACTGTGAATCATCTGTGATTCTTCTGTGAATCATCTGTGATTCCACAGTAAATCATCAATGATTCCACAGTGAATCATTGGTGATTTCACAGTGAATCATCGGTGATTCCACAGTAAATAATCGGTAATTCCACAGTGAATAATCGGTGATTCCACAGTGAATCGTCGGTGATTACACAGTGAAACGTCGGTGATTTCACAGTTAATTATCAATGATTTCACAGTGAATCATCAGTAATTCCACAGTGATTCGTCAGTGATTTCACAGTGACTAATTGGTGATTCCACAATCAATCAATCAATCAGTGATTTCACAGTGAATCATCGGTGATTCCACAACGAATCGTCACTGATTCCACTGTGAATCATCGGTGATTCGTTGGTGAATTATCTGTGATTGCGCTGTGAATCATCGGTGATTCACCAACGAATCATCGATGATTTAGATCCAAAATTAACTTCTATGACTACACTCTATCGCTACTATCCTATATCCATGAAATGGTTTATTATATGTATCGGAACAGCATCTTTGGCCGGGTGTTCAAATAGTGTAGTACCTAGTATACCGGAAACGAGAAATGATTAAGAAACGCGATCTGATAAAATTTCGCTACGCTCGGGATTTTTTCAATAATATTCGTGGGTCCATAATCTAAAATTTTTTCGTTCGCTAATATCGCGCTGTTTGACTTCTTCATACCGGTTCAAAATCTCATATTCATACGCTTGTTCCATGAGTAAGGGAAAAAATATCCATACTAGTTTTAATACACAAAATGAAATCACGCAGTTTTTATGTCTATGCCGTTATATAAGGAGCGTGGTAATTTTTAAATATTCAGCGCGAAAGATGCTCTCCTCGGAAAGAGGAGATCAGAAAATAATCACCCTCCGTGGTACAGTAAAACGCTACTGAATCTGAAAAATCGTAAATGTCGTGCCCATAAGCGTTATAGGAGTGAAGGTGGGCTAGCAAACTATATAAAGTTTTGTTCACTACGGAACCAGTTCGATGTGGCGCAACACCGTGCCTTCCAGTCTTATTTGGATGAGACGCAAAAGAATTTGACTGCTGACCCTTCTAAGTTTTGGTCGTATGTCAACACCATGAGGAAAACAGTCTGTTTTCCTGCTCAGATGCACAGAGGCGCCGTGAAAGTATCAACAATGCAAGGCAAATGCGATTTATTCGCTGAATTTTTTAAGAGCGTTTTCTCAGATTCATCTAACTTGAGTGACAAATATTTCGGCTTGGAGAAGAAAATAGACCTGGGGACATTGTCTCTGAGTAAAGATCAGATTGTGAAAGCCCTCGACAAGGTCGATGTCAGTAAGGGTGACGGTCCTGACAATATTTCACCGCTTTTTTTGAAGAATTGCTCGGTCTCATTAAGTACGCCGCTGTCCTATATTTTTGATTTATCGCTGACTAGTAAATTTCCTGACCGATGGAAATAGTCTTATGTTGTGCCCATCTTCAAGAAAGGATCTCGTTCCGACGTTACGTGTTACAGAGGAGTCGCAATTCTCACTACATTCGGGAAATTCTTTGAGTCTATGGTATGTGATGTGCTTACTGCTGAGTTAGATGGCGTTATATCAGTGTTTCAACACGGTTTTGTGAGAGGTCGCTCCACAGCTACAAATCTCATGGATTTTGTTACTAAGGCTGTTCGGGTGGTCGAGAAAGGTGACCAGCTTGATGTAGTATATGCTGATGTGAGTAAAGCTTTTGTTAGAGTTAATCATGACTACCTGCTCCGTAAATTGAATGAACTTGGAGTGCACTCTCACCTGTTGCATTGGATTCGTACTTATCTGTGCGAGCGCACCCAGTATGTGAAGATATCAGGATGGAGGTCAGATCGATACGAAATGACATCGGGTGTACCACAAGGGAGCCACTTAGGCCCGCTCTTGTTTCTGATTTTTATTAATGACATTACGCTGACCATCAAGTCGTCTAAATTATCGTTGTATGCCGACGACCTCAAGATTTATCGTCGTGTTAAATCTATTGCTGATTCCATTGCGTTGCAGAGTGACTTGTCAGCCATAGCAATGTGGTGTTTAAACAATTCGCTTGAACTGAACATTCAAAAATGTGTGGTGATATCTTTTTTTAAGAAGCGCGACCCGATTCGGTTTGTGTATTCGATTGGTCAATCGTCTCTCAAAAGGGTTGCTGAGATCCGAGATTTAGGGATTACGTTTAAGGAAGATCAGTCGTTCAACAGGCACATGGACCTGGTAATTTCTAAGGCGTACTCGATGTTGGGTTTTCTAAAGAGAGTTTGTAGGGACTTTCGGAACGTTGCTGCTCTCAAAAGTGTTTATTTTGCTCATGTGAGGTCACATCTTCAATATGCCTCAGTTGTTTGGTCGCCTTACTATCAGAACTACAGTAGTAAGATTGAGTCCATACAAAAGAAGTTTCTTATGTATGCGCTGAGACGGTCGGTTCAGCGGGATACGAGGTTTCGTCTTCCCTCATATGTGTCGCGTTGTCAGTCCATTAATATTGAGCCCCTATCGCGTAGAAGGATCAATTTGACTGCAGTTTTTGTGTTCGATGTTTTGACCGGTCGTATACGCTGTCCTCAGCTAAGTGACGAATTCCGTGTGAACGAATCAGCGAGGCGGCTAAGGAACACGAACTACTTGCTAATAGAGTGGCATCGGGTCAATTATGGTTTGTTTGAACCGGTTAATTATGCCTCTAGAGTATTCAACTTGTTCTCTCATTTCTATGAGTCATCTGTCTCGAGAGATAGATTTCGATCGGCTGTTAGAGGAATGATTTTGACCAGCCACGTGCTGAGAGTGAATGGATTCATGTTGTCCTCTTAAACTACTGCAACGACTTTTCAATGAACCTAATCAATGTTTTTTTTTTGTGTTATTTCATGTGCCTCGTACGTTCACACATGTCTTTGGACTATGGTTTGCCTATTACGATATCGAAGCCATGCAGGAATCCCTGGTGGAGTAGACTGAATACAGTGTTTCGAAAGGGTGTGAGAAGGTGAATACGGACTCCAACGGGTCGACTGGGCCTTATTCGGTTCCGGTCTCGCACCAACTTTTTGATGAATTGTTAAAATTTTGTTAACATTTTAATATTATGTGCATTGCCAGTAGGCTTTTAGCCGTTGGCAATTTTTTCCTGTCGAAATAAAATAAATAAAAGTAACTAATACCATCGTCATATTAATTTCAACTCAACAACAGGCTGCGTATTTGAGATTTTGTATTGTAAATATAGAGGGCAGCTGCAGCCTGGTGCCGAGTTGAAATTTGCGTAACGTATAGCATTCGTTACTGCCGTTGCGACGACATCAACAGACTTTCGGCACCAGGCAGCCTGGTGCCGAGTCGAAACCGAGAGCATATCAATCAGGCTTCCGAACCTGTGGAAAAAAGGTTCGATTCTCGGTTCTCGGTCGAAAATGCGCGTTCGACTATCACTTGGGTAGCTGCGAACACAATTTCCGAAATTTTGAATAATTTGGGACGTGTTCGATCTCTAGAATGCATTATAATTACATACTGTGATAACATGAGTTGATTCGAATCGGAATTGGCAAACACATTTGTGTTTGTGAGTTTGAGTAAATGAAAAAAAATACTCGTTAAAAAATACATTGCAAATATGACACGACGATATTGAATGTGACGCAAACATCTTTTCGTCTTCGAAGTTTGAAACGCAATAATCAAAAATAAATTAATTTGATTTGTTTTAAACCGATCGAATTCAGCTTCGGTTCGGTTTCGGTTCAGTTCTCCGAACTAAGAATTGTAAAGGTTCGGTTCTAGGGTTCGGTTCCAAAGTTTAGGTTCTGTTTTGCGGTTCAGTTCTTTACATCACAAATCTCGAGGTTCTTGGGTTCGGTTCGGAAGCCCGATATCAATATACCCATTCACACATCCAAGATTGTCATATTAACTTTTTCGGCACCAGGCTGCCATCTGAAATCGTCCGGTATGACCTGACGACACCAGTAAAAGGACCAGTAAAAATATTCAACACTTTGCGCGTAAGTAACTAATCAGCGTTGTGTAATACTCACTTTACATTCGAAAGACACCAATCCTTCATCTGTGAGTACAGCTTTTAGACTTTCCATAAATCTTGGTTTCCGATAATTTTTCGGAATATCCATTGTAACGAAACAAGTCGAAATTCCAACGCTGCCTTCATTGCTGGTCACAACACACTTCCATTCGCCTTCGTCGCAGAATTCAGATGGCTTCACCTCTAGCATGTACGCTCCGAGTCCATCTTCAATCAAACGATACTTTTCGTTGTGATCAATGCGACCCTCTTTGTTGTACCAAACTACTGACTTGGGCCACGGTGGAACAACCACTGTTAAGCAAAAGAAAACGAATCAAGAAATTCTGCGGTACATACAATCTTCCAACACTAAGTCATGTTTTGAACAGACGTGTTGTAAATGAAGTGGCACGGAGCCAACTATGAGACGAAATACTTTCACTTTATAAATAAAAATAAATCAGTTACCTTGACATCCATGCATTACCGTTTCGCCAATGCGAATTGATTGATTTTTCAGTTCGTTTGTAAATATTGGAGGCGGTGAATTGTGTAGGAGATTGTCAGCTGGTTTTAAAGATCCTTCCCGGCTTCCTCTACCGACGACATGTACTTTTGAACTAGAGTACACTTTACCCATACAGTTAACTGCTTCGCAAGTATAAGTACCGAGTGATGTTGGATCATCTACAACAGATGTTTATAACCAGGCTGGTCTTATTTTAAAAACTTCTTCACATACCTGGATTTGCAGTTAACGCGAAGACATCTCCCGCCTATTAAATACAAGTCACTCATGACATTCGGCGTAGTTCATGTAATGATAATTATATTTACCTTAATTTCCTTGGAGTCCTTGAACCAACGGAGATTGGGCGTCGGTACTCCTGCAAAAAAAGTCAAAATTACTTTTGTGCAATTCGCGATCATAATTCGCTGATTTGGATAAATTTCTCAGTCGGAAGTTTACATTTCCCTTTCAAAAGCTGCTGAATATTTTTGTATGCCTTTTTCTATTTCCTCTATTTTCTTCAAAAACTGGACGGATATCCATTTTTCGGCGGAATACACTTGACTTTCTGTCATGGAAAATTAGGTGCTGCAGCAAAATGTTTAATTTACGTTCAAGCACAATGTCTCAGTTGGGGTGCTCTAAAGATAAATTTATGTATTTTGAAATAAAGATTTGGTCGCCGGCTATACAATTCAGCGGTTTCTTCGTGTGCATTTACAACCTTCATTTGAGATTAAAGATACGTCTACTTGACATTTTCAACATGTTTGTGAGAAAAACTACTGTTGAATAGCAATACCTACCAATAACCTTGCATTCAAGTGAAACTGTTCCTTGTTCAGTCAGAACAGCACGAAGTGCTTCAATAAATTCGGGGGCTTTGTATGCTTTCGGTACAAGTACACTGATCAATGCCAAACAAGAGTTTCGTCCCCCCAAGTTTTCAGCTTGAACCCTGAAACGTAAATTGTTAGTATTTCAAATGTACTAAGAGTTTTCTTACATCCAGCATCCTCCATCTTCTAACGACACAGGTGCTATTTCAATGCAATGAAAATTTCCCTCGTTCACGCTTCGAATTCTATCATTTTCACATATTCGACGATCGTTTCGGTACCATGTTGTCTATCAGTGGCAAATGATTAGACAAGTATTTCGGTCATTGGACAGTAAAGTACTTACTTTTACATCAGTTGAACTCCTAATTTCTACCAACAACCGTGTCCTGGTACCGACTTTAACTGACAAATCGCTTAAACGACGTAAAAATATTGGTGGATCTTCACCACTTGATCGATCTTCAACGATCAATTCAATGTCACGACGTGCTGTTTCTCCCGTTTTAGTACGAGCATAGAGTGTGTAAACGCCAGCATCTTCTCGTTGTACGTGGTCAATGGCTAATTGAACTGTATTGTTACTTTGAGTAATGCGAAAATGTTTGGGATTATCCAGAGGTCGATCGTTACTGGTCCTGTAAGTAAAATCATCTGTTTTAGAGACTGTGAAATATTACTAAGGCACATGGCGTGCACATATTGCAGAATGTATTAACGGCTTTCCGCCAATTAATTTCCGTCCGAACATTCTGTTCCGCCATCTTCCGCCGCTCGGACGGCTGAACATTCTGTTCATTACTTAGAATTTATACTTATAGTGTTCAAAAAAGGAATTTTTCTCCCAATCATAACAGTAACGTATTGTTAGAAAACGTACATAAGCAGAACAAGAAATAACTATATGTGACCGCAGTCTACTTGTGGATCTTAATCAACAAACAACTTATTCATTACGATTATCCACAACTGGTGACCCCTGACGTTCAGAAAATCAATAGGCGGGGTTCGACTTTTCGGTAGCCATCGAAATTCGCTATACAGTACAAGGCAAGTAGCCGCTCTACTACAAAGTAAATTCTGAGGCTTTGGCAGTTCTTGGCAGTAAATCACTGAACATTATAGGTTAGCCCAGCTGATTCTATCGGACAGCCTAATGCCCAGCAACCGGCTCAAACTGCTAGCGCACAGCTACCAGTTCAGCCAAATGAACAACCAAGTGAATCCACTTCAACCGTTTGGTCCCACCATTTCGGCAACAGAAGTCTCAGCTTTTGTTCCGTCAGCTGAAAGCACAGTTCGCATACGGTAACAAAGTCGGCAATAATCTCCTTAGAACTACATGGTGCCAAGAGCTCCAAACGACCATCCAAACGGATCAATCTACAAGAACAGAAAATCTGAACAATTTAGCTGCACTCGCAGATACAATGTTCGACGTAACACCCTCAACATCGGTGCAATCTATCATAACAAGCCCATGCAGCGACCTACTAAGTGCCGTTTATAAACTGAATGGCGAAATTGAAAGTCTTCAAACGGACCTTCGTACGCCCAAGAAAAGCAATAGACGACCGCAAAAAGTCGTTTCCCGACGCCCTCTGAAGCGTCTTCCGAGAGGAAAAGCAGTAACGGTTTTTACCACAGCAAATTTGGAAAAGTAGAGTAAACAAAGTGCCAACAGGCCCGCTCTTTCCGGAAAAATAACACAAACAAAACTAGTCGGCCAGTCAAGTTTAACGCAACGTGACTCGGTCCACCGAATTAGTCGTTTACTAGTCACGGAAAAATCGTCTGGCAAAAATTTCCTCAACGACACTGATACAGACATTTCTGTAATTCCTCCTAACCTACCTTGTCTTTTTAAACTTGTCGCTGCCAATACAATGGTACGAAAATCCGCATATACGAATCTAAGACGATTACGCTGGACCTCTGGGCATCCGAAGACCGATTCACTGAATCTTCATCATTGCAGACGTGCAAACGCCCACCATCGGTCCAGACTTGCTCAACGTACACGATCTTTTCATCGACGTAACGCAACCAATGAGAAAAAAACGTCGAGAATAGTGGTTCCAAATATTTTGAGTAGGTTCTAAGAGCAGAACAACAATCTACAAAATTTGGTTTGCTGAAACATGCCGTGTTTAATGCACGAACAATTAACAGAATAATTTTCTAAAAGTATCAAAAACCCCCAGATTTTTCTAAGTAAGGTGCATTGTGAGGTCTATAGATTCGTACAACTGTCGGAACAACATCTCAACTGTTTTCACATTTTTTTATTACTTCTAAAATTGCAACACACTTTCTAGAACGGACATAGGATGTGACATGTGACATAAGTCAAATAGAGGACCAAAACTTGACTTTGGTGAACAACCAATACAACCAACATGACATTAGGTATTTTGTTTTGTATACATTTGCAATGCAACTTCTGTACTTCTGGTCGTCTATTAGACTTATGTCACATCCTAGGTCCGTGCTACAGAGTGCGTTGGAAATTGGCATTTCTCCATGCTGACAAAGTTCGGACGTCACATAATGGAAAACACGATTTACTAATTTATTCGACATTAAAGGACAATATGTGAAACAACGCTAGATATTCTTGTTCTGTTGCAATCTAAAACTTCAATAATTTTAATTACATATTTAGGGCAACGATGCTTCATTATAATTAAGTGCGGAGGAGCTAGATTTGGAAGTTAGTTGTATACCATTAGAATTAGACATAACTAAAATAAATACGTACAATTAGTAACCGTATACCGTAGTACCGTAATTTATTAGTCTAATGATGCAGATAAAATCTCTTAGCAACGCATGAATCGTACGAGATTCAATACTGTCGCTAAGCCTAAAGGATGAGGGGCTCCAGACCATCGATGCGTATTCGAGGTGGGATCTGACGTGATCGTTACAAATTCTCGTCAAGCACTTCATATCCACAAAGTCAACGCAAACCCATTTTAAGTAGCCTAAAATAGAGTGCGCTTTGGCTTTTTTCCCGTCTATGTGAGTATTGAAGTTAAGGTGGGGGTCCATGACAACTCCAAGGTCCGTAATCTCTGTAACTCTAAAAGACATAACCTTACATTTGATAACCTTGATGGACATGAAGTTATTTGTGCACTAAGCCTGGGCCGAAGCCAGACCGCTGCGTCAGGAAGGGCTGAAGCCCTTAACGTTCAATATTTTTTGAATCATTAAAAAGTGTATGCGAGCAAAGCTTTTCAAATTTGGTTGCTAAGAGTGAATAGTTAGAAACTTAAGAGTGAATCTGCCAATTCTTCGACCAGTTGTATGAAACTTGAAAACAACCCATCTCCGAATTTCGTTATCTATTGCTTATTTGATTCATTGGACCTATAAGAGAAATTCGTAAAAGAACTTTTGTCTCGAAAATATATAGCTTTAGTAGTGGAACTTCTGGGAGTTGCGGGAATTGTGAAAAGTTAATACAGCGCTGTGTCTGCAATCCGTATAAGGGATCAATGCAGAAATATTACGAATAATAATGTCTACGATGTTTAATAGTATGAAACTGTATTATTCATTGTCTAATACGCAACTCGTCGTATGTCCTGTAAATTTTTGCAAGTCGCTGTAACTGAACCCAACCTCTCACATACATTTCCAAATTTATGTTTCGTGTATTTTACTTGAGACCGTTTAGGATGCGTGTAGGCAATCCGTATTTTTTGCGTTTTTTTTTCAAATAAACGTACTTTTTTTTCAAGTACTGAGCTGTACTTTTTGCACATTTCTGAGTTAAGAAATGTGGACATGTGTTTTCACATTTCCACATTTGTTTTCACATATGTGAGTCACATTTGCCTCGCAAATGTGAAATTTTATTTTTTTCAAGTGGCACATTTGTCGTTTCCGTCGCACATTTGCCATGGGTCAATGCACATCTGAAAACTTTGACAGTAAATGTGCTGAGATGCGCTCGAAAACGCCACATACATGTTAGGCAAGTGGTCACATTTGCCAGTCACATTTCGGCGAATTTGCCGATTTTGGCAAATTTGCCTGTTTTTAACACTCAAATGTGACTACTTAACCAACCTGTATCTGGCGTTCTCGAGCACATCTCGGCACATTTATTATCAAAGTTTTCAGATGTGCATTGACCCATGGCAAATGTGCGACGGGAACGACAAATGTGTCACTTGAAAAAAAAAATTTCACATTTGCGAGGCAAATGTGACTCACATATGTGAAAACAAATGTGGAAATGTGAAAACACATGTCCACATTTCTTGACTCAGAACGAATTTTTCGATGAAAAAAGCAGACTGGCACAACAAATGTGGCAAATGTTCAAAAAGTACAGCTCAGTACTTGAAAAAAAAAGAAAAAAAAGTACGTTTATTTGAAAAAAAAACACAAAAAATACGGAAAATACGTCGACGAAATTCTTTTTGAGCCTAAACGGCCGTACGTAAAATTCACGAAACATAAATTTGGAAATGTATGTGAAAGGTTGGAATCGACATAGTGCTAAAATTTTCAAAATTTCGCAGATTGTGTGTGAAATAATGAGTTCAGACAAACATATCCGCTGAAAAGAGAACGTTTCCACACATTTGTATTTTCGAAAAACTTTTTCAAATATAGACGATATTAATGAACTGACAAAGTTCAGTAGTATTTTTCATTGAAAAGTAGCATTTCCCGCAACTCCCTGAGAAAATGGTCTGCACTGGATAATCGAAAATCGTTTTTCATTAATAAGTTCAAGAAGATCGAATGCATTGGTCTGAAACTTTTCAGGTTAGTAGCCCTCTTAGAGACGAAGATTTTGAGTATCCACTTGCCCGGAAGTTATGAGTGTGTGGGGTGGTATAACTATTTTTCTTTGAAAAAATGGACTTTTTAGAAGTCGATTTAAAAAAACTCCAACGCTGTTCGCATCAATGATCTATATTGCTGTCAAGTCCATGTTCCCTAATTTCTAAAACCATATAGAGTTGACATGGCCAGCGCTGGAGTCAGTCAGATTTTGTCAAAAAGTAAAACTGACCACCAACGGGAAGATTTTCCGAGTTCGTCACGAAGACTTACTGAAATGGTGTATAAACATTATTTTTTAGAAAATGAATCCCGCAGCTTTCTAACGACACCCTACCATGATATATTTGTGAATCCGTTTTCGCCGAGCAAAAAAGTGAAACAATCTGAATTTACTTTTATGCAGAAATTACCACCAACTTTTGCGTCGACAAAAATTGTATTACTTATCATAATTTTGATAAATATAAAACCAAAATTAAAGTTTTTTTCAACTTACTAATGGATTTTCAAATTATTTGAATCAAAGCCAATAGAGTCTTCAAAATCATAATATTCAAGATGACCCAGCACGTCATCGCAAATATCGTCTAGATTTTGAAATATGCCGACGTCTTCGGGTGTATGTACAATGTGTTGTTTTTCGGGAGGTTCATGGTCAAGGTCATCGTTGTCTTCAACATGTTCTTCTTTATTCTTAAAATGAGGCTGCGAATTTGACCAACCTCCAAATATTCGTCTGGCGAAAAATAATATTTACTTCCTGTCATTTTTCATTCTTTAAGCCATTTGTTCTGGTGACAACTTACACTTCACCGATGCTCCCTCATAAAACAGTTGTCGTGTAAAATCTTTTTGCTTTTGAGACAGTCTTCCGACTTTTCCTATCGGCGAAGTGTACGTTGTCACCAGAAAAAATGCCCGAAAGAATGAGGAATTACATAATCGGTGGTGAATATTATTTTTCGCTAGGCCCGTCGGGAATATTTCGAATTTACATTATGGCCAGTCCGAGACGGATGATTCCTGAGGATTTTTAAACTGCTATAGATTTTTTACTTTTTAACAGATTTTCTTCCAATTCGTAGATATTCTGAGAGCGGAACTCATTTTTTAGGAAACTTCCAACAAATTTAGGGAAATTTGAGAAATCGAGGAAATTTTTTTTTCAAAGAGAGGTGTTAAAATTCAAAATGACCTGCACCAAGCCGAGAACGCAGCAACATCACATCGAAGATCAAGCGCGTCTGAGAAGTTGTTGATGACATGAAATATCTTCAAATCGTCTGCAACAATAGAGGCCCAAGATGGCTGTGGAAGACCGGAAGTAACGTCGAAACACAATGATCAATAGTCAAAAATTTTCGAGATATTTTGGCTCTATTAGCTCGCAATAAGGTTATAGAGCAGTTTGCACTCTTCAAACATCCTATAATTCCACAGTGCACATCCGAAAAATGTTTTTTCATACTGTGAAACCCTTTTTCATTACTTTTAGCCGAAAAAACAAACCGAGGGCAGCCGTTGAATGTAACTCGTAAAAATTCCCCAGATTCTGTGTGCTCCGCACAGTAATCACCCCATGTCATCGACTTGTTAAGCCAGACACCCAGCACCTTAGCCCTACCCCCGAATGGTATGACGTCACCATCGATTACAAATCTCTTTTCCATTTAAATCTCCGGTACAGATATAATAATCAGCACGTTCGATTTTCTTGCATTGATAAGAAGGCGGTTGTTCCATCTTGCTGAAGAAAAAATTTGCTCAAGGTCAGAGTTTATCAAAACAATCGCACTATACTAATCTCTTCAACCGGATGGCTACAGTATAATTGAAAATCATCTGCGAACATGTGGCAGTTGCAGTGTCTAATAGATTCAGGCAAATCATTGGCAAAGATTCAAAACAACAAAGGAGACAGATCCATTCTCTGGGGAAGACCACACTCAATTGATAAAAAATTTGATCTGTAACCACCAATCTCTACACACTGCAGTCTACCCGCAAGATAGAACTCTATAAGATTTATAGGCGAGCTAACAAAAAAAATCCAAGCTTCTCGGCTAGCAGCACATGATTTACTGAATCAACAGCCTTTGATAAATCTAATAACGAAAGGAAGGTTACTAATTTTTTCATCCCTTGATCAGTATTGAAAGCCCTATAGATATCATACGAAACTTTCAGGAGTACTGTTGTCGTACTATGTTTCGCCCGGGACCTTGACTGGTGACCGTGTAATAACCCGTGTATAGAATTGAATTCTGTAATTTACCACTTCATTACTCGTTCAAGTGCTTTGGAAAGAGAGGGCAAGACATGGATTCGCCTATGATCCTAAAGGTCGTACGTGGATGAGTCTTTGTGTTCGGGAAAATTTTTTTATCGTTGAAAATACTCTGTCGTGAGGACACAATTGAATATATGGACTATGAAGGGGAGGGTGTATTCTGATGCATACGGATCCCTTGCGCATGTTTATAAATTTTCTGAATGCAAAGCCTCTTCCCTTAAACTCAAGCATTTCACAGCAGATTAAGTTCAGACGGTATTCTGAACTGATTGTAGTATTAATTCATTTCATCTAGCTATGGAAATAAATCGACCTTTTACTATGTTTAGTATTTTCAAATTTTATATGTTCCCATAAACTAACAATTTGGAAAATAATTGATAGCGTTTTTCACATAAATATCTTTAATTTTCTTCCGCGCATTCAGATGTCAAAAAATTTTAATTAATAAACACATTCTTAAAATTGTGTGGCGCTCTTACATCACCACTTAATGCCAATAAATTTCTTCAAAACATCAACCTCTAGAATGCTTGACCCACTGCTTCCGATTAAATGCTCCTGGTATACACATGTAGTCACTTTCACATACTAAATAAATAAATATGTTTTTAGCATTAGCAGAACACACATTCGATTTATAGAAGAAAATGCATACATTTTAAACCTACGCAGTAGAAAACACCACACACTTTTTCGATTTCGGAATTTTTTTGTACCGATGCCAGTTTCGTTGTTCAGTATGTTGGATATTCAGAATCTATTCTCGTGAAGCTTTGAAAACAAATCAGTATGTCAACAGGATAATTTTAGTTTATATGTTTGGGCCCGTATGAACTACGAGGGCCTATATGTTTACCTCTACGTTTTTAACCAGTGGATTTGAGGAAGGGAGTAGGGAGAGCATCGATCACCCTAGATAGCGAACCTGCAAACGCGATAATTCGTGTAAATGCTGACCGATTTTCCAATTCTGTTTTTCTTTTGAAAGAAAGGTAGTACTAAAGTGGGTTTGGGATTCAATTGCATATAGGCCATGGCCATATGGACATTTTTGATCTTGGGTCTTTTGTACATTATTCGAGTAAATCTTTTCTGATTTTCAAAAAAAAATTTTGTTCGAAAGGTGAGGGGAAGAAACTTTTTTCCTGAAAGATAGTTTAAAAACTGATTACGGACTTGAATTTGGGCAAAGTCGGTCAAGAATCTTCGAAGTTACGGTCGAGAAAGTAGCGAAAATGTGGGTTTTTGAAGGTCGGTGAAACTTTTAGACTAATATCTCTGCGAAATTAGCACGAAAATCACTCTTTAAGGTTTTGAATGAAAGATATGAAAATCTGTTAAGAGATTGGGGTTGTAGGGTCCTCCGTGTGGGCCCAACTCACGCCTCACGACCCTACACGATATATGGTCGTTTTTCGTGAATATGAGTTTTCTTGTGCAGTGTTGTAATGAAATAAGGAGGCGAACTTTTCTGTCCTTGGAATGACGGGTCAGAGGCCTCTCCTAAGGCCTCTCCTTAAGGCCTCTCCTAAGCCTTACTACAAAAAAAATTGAGTGAATTGTTTCGTTATTTTTTTTTTTAATTTTAGGCTTTTTTAGGGATTAGAGGTTTTTTGCGCCGGACGTTGCTTCAAACGGGTTTTTTCAATATTATAGGCATAGGCAATAGGTCCATATTTGCCACACCTTATTCTGATGCGTACGGGTCCCTTGCATATGTTTTTCTTGTTTTGCTGGCTAATGCTAAGTTTTGCAGCCGCTTAAAGTCTCACAATACGAACGCTTACAACTTCCCATGTGTTTACACGTGTTTATTGCTAGTTAAATGTTTATAGTCTCTGAATCAACTACTAGTACGTAGACTGGTAATTTCAAACAACATTTTCATAATGTTTGATTGCAATAGTTAATTCCAGTTCAAAAGTGGAGGTGGAGATGGAGCTTACAAAAGTAGATACTGATATCAGAGGATTGACGCATGAAATTTCGATACGCCAAAAGATTATGTTCGTTCAAGTTACAAAAGTTCTGATTAGGGGTGTGCGATGGTCAAAGAATCAAAAAGTTAGGGTTCCACAAAAAATTCTTTGGTGTCATAGATTGCGAAAACGCACGTCCAAAGCTTTTTATTTCATGTTTACAACTTGCGCAAATTCAATGAACTCAAAAGTTCGAGATTTCGGACCATTCGGCATTCCCACCTTCACCAAAAATCCGATTCGAGATAAGTTTGAGCTACATTAATTTTTTTTGACTAATCAAACTTCAATTTAATAAAAAATAAATAAAAATAGGGGAAATTTGGCGAAAAGGCATTTTTTGTCAGTCGTCAAAGTTCGCCGACCATGGAAAATTCCGTCTCGAAAAAACTTTGAAAAGCTGAAATCGATATGATAAACTGAGTTTTTATCGTTTGAATGTTTCTAATACTTATTTAATGAAGTGAAGATTGCAGACAAGAAAGGGTTTTGGAAAAAGATTCAAAAATGGTCAACCTATCACCCTTGCAATGTTGAAAAATACGGAAAAATTGGCTAAAAACGGGGAGTTTTTAGCGTACGCACTTTGTGAATGGTCCCTTAAAGCTAAACCGGTAATTTGTGAACGTCATACAATACAAATAAGTTTTGTTCTGCATCAAATGAAAAAAAAAATAAACTGAAAAACAACAAAAGGAATCATAGAAAAATGAACCGGAAAAATTAGAAATGTTTACACGCGTAAATTTTGGTAATTCGATTAAAAACTTTTAATGTTTTTTTAAATGTTGTCTCAACATTTATTTTTATACCTTTTTCTGTAAACTGATCCAGATGACGAGATGTGTGTGTGTGGTAATCCATTTGTACATTTGCAGCATTGCGAACACTGTTGTCCCATTGCTTTTTATTTATTTCACTTTATTACTTCGTAAATAGTTCGCATTTAGGAATGTTTTCGATAACAATATTTTGAGGAGTAAATTATTTTATTACAAAAATTTTTAATAATGCGATTTCTGAGGAAAACAATAATTTCACCATATTATTTCTTACTGTACGCAATTCGTAGGTGAAAAGATTAGGTTAAAGGCCTGGGTTAAAGGCTTTTTGAAGAATGGTTTTTGAGTCGATAATATCACCAGGCTTGTATTTCGTCTCTGCGAACGAGCTGTATTAGCAGTATTTTTTAACAGGAAAAATGTGTTAAACTCGTTTCAACATTTTTATGAACTTTTTATCAACACCGCAAAAACCTGCGCAGAAATAAAAAGTTCATAAAAATGTTGAAACGACTTAAGATGCGTTTTTCCTTGTAAATGTGTACTTCTTTGAAACCAGACTTACTTCACTGTATCACAACGTCACGTTAATGTACTATAACATGAATTCATAAAATATGTACTTCTACAGGGGGAGGAAGGGGGTCAACAAATCCGTAGGATTTATTACGAGGGGTAGAAGGCATGATTTGGAAGGGTTCGCACTTATCGAAATTCAAACCTTCGGGAGGTGTAAGAGTAGGCAGAAAGAAAAAAGATTCTCAAGTCGATTCTGTAGCCCCACAAAAATATTGCTCGGCCACAAAAACGCCAAAAATATATTTTTTTTAATTCTTTGAAATCAAAAACTTAATTTTTTTTTTCAATTTTTGTAAGCCACCTACTTTGGCCAACGATTACAAGTTTATTTTTCCTATAAAGACTGATTTATTACCTTTAAAACGATACCCCAAACGATGAATTTGATGATAGATGGAAATTAAAATTTGTATGAAAAATACCCCTTGCTCCGCCTCCCTCCATGCCCACTTATCGCCCGCCAAGGAGATGGTTTGTTCACCCAGAGAAAGTCCCCTAACTTCTAAATCTAATTTAATTGAATCTATAAACCTTCTCCTTTATCTACACGCAAAGAAAAGTTATGATTGCGGCATTTATAACGACACTCCAATATAATTTGTAATCATATGAAATGTAAAATTAGAAATTATATTCGCTGTCAATATAGAATTGTAACGTCTGGCATATTGACTGAAATTATAATCTGTATTGGGTGGAATTATAATTGTGATCACCGTGAACATAGTTCTCTTTTTTCATGTTAGTGATGAATAAGTGAGGAATATGCTTGTTTCTTACCAATACAATTTTCACTCTTATATTCCCTACCAGTGTAAAATTCTGCGTAATAATTGCTACTAGTATAATCTAATCACTGTGAATATAATAATGAAATCAGATTCACTGCAATTGTAATTATAATTGATAACCCTTACTTACGATTTTGCATTCCCAGCAAAGATAAGTACGTTACGCTCAAGTATAAATAAAAACATTAAAAATGCCGCAATTGTATCTTTTCTTTGCGTGCACCCATTGGCCTAAACCCCGAAACGAACATTTAAGACACAATACCTTCCTGACAGCGATTGCAACTCAACAGTTTGCCCTACTGGACAAAAACATCTTATAGTCGCCCACGTGTTCTTCCGTCTGTCTTTTCGTCCTAACGTCGCTCGCGTAAGTAAGTAAGTAAAGTAAGTCGCTCGCGGAATAGATGGAAGTGAAAGGGCAGATGAGCTGGCGAAGCTGGGCTCTAAATCTGTTAGCCACTGATCGGAAACGTTCATTCTTATATCGCAGTCACTCTGTGACAAAGTGGTAAAGGACTGGACTTGGTCAGAGGCGAACAAGCATTGGCACGCTTACAGTGGAGGTTTACACACAAAGAGATTCTTCCCAGTAGCCGATCGTGGTTGGGCGAAGGAACTGTTGCACATGGACCGGGATCGAATAAGGAGAGTGGTTGGTGCGATCACCGGACACTGTGGGCTGAACAGTCACTTGGATAAAATGGAAATCGTCAGTTATTACGACTGTGGCCTTGGTGAGACATAGGATTCTAGGTGATCATGTGATCAGATCGCTAGATGCGCTGAAACTGGGACCACTTGTCCTGGTTTTAATGATTTACGTGATGAACGGGATATAGGAACAAAGGATCGGCAGATCTGTGTTTGTGATTATAAACATTCTACCTGAAGCCCTGTGCCGAAAACGACAAGCAAGGTAAAACGAATTGTTTAAATTATAGAAAATGTAATTGAAATTCAAAAGTGACGAAATGCCAATTAAAACGCGCTTATTGTACGAAAAACAAATGCTAAGCTGCAAGATGGGTAAAATATGAGGAAATACCTGCCACATTCCATTTGGATGAAAACGAAAGGGAAGAAAGCACAAATAAGTGAAACTTACACAGTGTAAAATACAACACACCCGCAAGCGTTGCCATCTTGACTTGTACTTATTTTGCGAGACTCTATTTTCAAATACGATTTTCCCTTACACACACCTAGCCACTTGCCTACTCCACACAAAGTGTTGTAAAGGGAGCATCAAATAGAGTTGCAACGTTTCTGATGTAATTTCAGACTGTTCGCAACGTCGTAGCAACGCCAGTTGAAAAACCGTTGCAGGAAGGCTTTGCAACCGTCAAATGCTATAAGGGAGGAGTTTCCCATTATTGTCCCTTTGAAGACAGTATCCTTGCATTTAAAAATTCATTGATTGTTTGGCGTACGAAAATAAAAATCTAATTTTCCAACGTCGTCATAGTTTTATAATTTGTTGACAGAAAATTGTTAAATTTTCGCCGGGATATTATGACAAAACACAGTCGTCAATTAGATAAATCACTTTGAGTTTTACTAAAAATACTCATGCGAGTCAACTTAGAGAAAAGAAAAGTTAATAAATTTCAAATGGCTTTCCTTTGTGTATTTTGTAGTGTGTTTTTCAAAGATTATTTTCGTTGTTGACATCATTTAATAATTATGTTATAGTAAAAAACTATCTCCAATGAATGAAAAGAAACGCATTTTTTCGATTTTATATTTTATTGTAAAATTAACTTTTCGTTTGACTTGAAGTTCAATTCAGAGAATTTGTTGTTGAGTAAACCCAACTATGAAAAGTCATTCGACACTTTTTAAATCTCTACGGATTAAAACCCGCAAACTTGAAATCAATCTTGGGATACATTTCATTACGTATTACCTTTACTATGAACGTGTAAGTTAGTCCAAAAAATACCGAGACAAATAGATACGTCAACACTTTGTCCATCATGTCCATCAGCATATCAAGGTGTATGACTTGATTGAAGATAGGCACTAGATGCCGAAACGTTGATCTCTTCTAATTATCTCCATAACGCAACTGTTCTAGATGTGTTAATGTCTGAGCGTCATGTCAATGACAAAATAATTCAAATAAGAGCTTACACGTTCATAGTAAAAGTAATACGTAATGAGTTGTATCCTAAGATCCCTAAGATGATGTTCAAAATGTGAATGAACAAAATTATAACCGAACCTAAGTTTCTCAGAAGCAAAGATTTGTAGAAATGTTTTTCTGATTATTTGGTTAGGTGAACCAAATTTTTCTCCTTCTACACTCATTCATTGAAATGAGAAAGATGTACATAAGGTTAGAAGATTTTCTAAAAAGAAATCGCAATCTTAGAACCTTGAAAAAGTAAACTCTGTGCTGTGTATAATTGTACATATAAAATTAGCTGGCAACAGTTTTATTTGCTAAGAAAATACAAAATTTTCAACTTAATGAAGAAAACCGTCCCGCTTAGCAAAAAACCCATGGTCAAGGCATCGACTGTCAACACTTTAAATGACTTAAGAGCTGAGATTTTTTGCAGATGAAAGTGAAAAATTATTCTAAGATTCGACACACTGTGTATGTGCTATAACGGATAAACAAAAAGGTTTTTAGGGTCGACCCTGAGCTGCAAAAAACCAAATTTTCCCTAACAACACAAAAGAGTCGCTTTTCACAGAGTTTCCCCACCCCATCTTTAGCCACCAGGCCAGTTCCGATTCAATCAGGCTTAAGTAAACCTTCTCCCAGGGAGTAATTTAAGAGTTGTTTTCTATTGAAACTACCGTTTTTTTTGAACACCAATATTGAGCATTGAAATACTGAAGAATTGTAAAGGTTAAATTGTTAACTGGGAATAATATTCTAAATCGGTCGCATGCCAAAAATGTCTTATTTGAGCATTACACGTTGATTAATTATTGTTTGTTAAGGTCTCGAAACATATTCAAGTAAATGACTGATTCATTTTGCGAAAGTATAATTCGCATAATTGGCAAGAAATACCACTCTAATGCTTTGCGAGCGCCAGCATTGATTTTTTCTGAGGTGAGCAACTGCATCTCAGTATACTACCTTCATTAGGCAACACCATTTCTCGCTAATCATCAACTTTATCTTGTTCTCTATCTTTTCTTATGAAGTATTCATCAACATTTCGCAATCCGCTTGAATTTCCCATTGCAAAAGTGAATTAAGCCTTAGTAAGGTTGTGGTTGTGGTGTAAGGTTTGTGACACCAACACAACTTAAATAGTTATAAATGCAACGACAGGTTCAATATGAAAAATTCATCCGAAAATTCATTGCGACCACGACGTCTGTAATTTGGATCCGGGAGTTGGTAAGTTTTTTGTTTGAGCTAAATAAGAGAAATCTGAAAAAAGAATTGTCCCTCCGTCAACACAATAACTCGAGTAGAACTTGACCGATTTTAAAATTATTTTTACCTGAAAGGTAGTCGAAAAAATTGAATTTAGGCATTTTTGGGCTAATAGCCGCCGAGCTAGGACCGCCCAAGTGGTTTTGGGTTCTTTGTACATAGCACGACTAAATCTTTTCCGATTTTTTTTAATCGAAAGGTCTATTGAAAGTCCAACAATTTATGGATGAAAATTTTTTAAGTTAAAGCCATTGGACTCAGCCAGGTCCCTAAGACTGAGTCTTCTCTAATATGGCCCAACGAGTTTTTGGACCTGTACGAAGTACAAAGGTCCTACACGTTTACTACAAACAATTTTATTGCAACATGGGGTAGATCGAGGTGGGAGTAGGGGGGATGCATCCATTATCGTCTAAAGATGAAGAATGAGCGATAAAAAAAATGCCCGTCTGTCCGTCCGTCTCCACTTTTTTTTCAAACGGCTCAACCGATCAGCCTGAAAAGTACATGCCTCCCATGTTCGAAGATGAGCAAAACCGGTCAAGTAGTTTCGGAAATGTGGTCGAAGAAGTGGAGGTCGGACATGGATTTTCGAGAGTCTGTAAAACTTTTTCGCTAATATTTCAGCAAGCATAGCACCGAAATTGATCATTTTGGTGTCAAATGAATGCATTTGATCTCACAAAACTGAAATGAAAATGATTTTAGTAGAAATCGGGTCAGTGGTCTGGGCACAGTGGAATGGGTGAAATTGAGTATCTTGGCCATATACATAGCAGATGGTTTTGTCGTCTATTTACTTACCTATGCGATATGGAGATTTACTTTTAATGGCAAAGTTGTAGAGAATAAAATTTTAGAGAACACGTGTTTCAGGATTTTAAGAAAAAATGGCCCTATCCTGGTGAATGGCCACTTCTAGAATAGGGTGGAGCGTTTTGAACTTTTGATTTTTAAATTCACATGGTTTTCCACATCCCCCAGGGCCCTTAGATTACGAATATACCAGTCGTTTTTTTTTAAATGACGTTTTAAGGGTACCGACCGAGCGATTTCCGAGTAGAGAATTTTCGTCGTGTAAAGGCTTTTCCAAGCAGTCACTGCGCGGAAGCTTCGAAAGATACGTTTTAGGTGTCTTCAGAGAAAATGTCAGGGATTCCAAAGTCTATTTTCTCTGAACATTGTCAATGGAAAAAATCAAGTATGAACAACTGCAGGTCATCAAAGTTGGATTTGTGGTTCACAGGTATGAATGAGTCAACTTTGAACTTGCATACAAGGAAACTTTTACAGTGATATGATATTGAGTAAAAGCTTATTTTTTCCTAGAATTTCACGAGGAATACGAAAATGAGCTCAGAATTGAGCTTGCAGCGCAAAATTTTCATTTTATTCACATTTTAGAGGAAAAACGCCCGAGCAGAAATTGTAAACTAATAAATAATTCGTACATTTTTGTAACTTTTGGCCTCAAATCTCATAAACAGTATTTTTTGCGTCGAAAAACAATTTTTTTTTCTTTTTCGAAGTTCAAACAACATCTTGTGGGTCCAAAGATGAAGAAACAGCAGTTTTCATCCCAGTTGGCACGTAAAGCCTAACCAAATTCGATATTTGAAGCGCACATGTCTGAATCCATTTTTAACGCGTATCTCATTCCATTTTCTGTGAAATGACACCCTATGCGTTGGTTTTGAGCTAAATTTTTACTATGGGCAAAATCTTTTATGTGAGCATATTTTGCCACTCTCAAATGACATACAGTTTTGTCAGACCTGGGATGCATTTTCTGCTCATAATCAACGCATAGAGTGTCATTTTAAAGAAAATGGAATGAGATACTCCTTATATCTATATAATTACGGCAGTTTGAAGTTTGCTTCTGGAGGCAAAGTTGGTGAGAATTACATTCTAGAAAAAAGAGTTTCAGGATTTCTTGAAGAAACTACGTTGGTCCTCTTCTTAATATGGTGCAGGTGAGAACACTAAGGCCATCAAAATCAATGGTCTCAGACGTACTTCGGTAGGGCATTTGATATTTAAAATTTCTATGGATCTTGAAATTCGTATAGTTATAAAAGAGCACGAAACATTGGATTGCTTGCTCATTTCTATATTTAGATACGTTCGAGTCTTTTTGTAACATCTATTCTATTTGCCACATCTATTCTGATACGTACGGGTCTTTGGTTTTTTTTTTATATATAAATCAGGTAAGTCTTATCCGATTTTCATAAATCTTTTTCTTCCTAAAAGGTATTCGAAACACTGATTACAAATTGGACAATATCGTTCAAGAACTCTCGAAGTTACGGTCGAAGTATAGCTTTTTGAAGGTTGTTAAAACTTTTTGACTTATATCTCTACGAAATTAGCACTATAGCTGGTGATTTCTACGAATTTTCCTCTAATGATGAGGTCCTTTGTGCAGTATTGGTTGTAGAGGAAAAAAGGCAAATTTATTTGCCCATGCAAATATGGGTGCGATGCCTCTCCTTAGGGCCCTAGGTCGGTCCTAACATCGGCCATAGTACAAAAACAAATCTTTTGAAAATCTATTTGAAAAAAAAAATTTGTAATTTTTTTTTTAATTTCTCTTTTAAGATTTGGGGGCTTTGTGCATATGTTTTGAACATAAGTTGCATACAATATTGCGGGCCGGAGACAAGTTTCACGGATTCGAAAAATATGACGGGCACGCACCACGAGATGCATTCATAGTACAAATATTTTTCAATGAACTGAATACGCTACTAGCAACTGTAAATTTTCGCTTTTTACCACTAGCGAGTAATAATAAAAAGAATCTACCTTAACAACCCATGAAGAGTTAGGGGCTAGATCACTATTTACCAGTTTCGCTACTTTGTGGTTCTACTTTTTGAGATCCTTTCATTACTGGAATGTTTTTACTATGCTAGTGGTAAGCTGTTCGACAAACCCATCTAAGAGATGTACTAGGAGCAAAACTAGTAGGAGTAGAATACCGACACCTTCCAATAATTCCTTCCACATGTAAGCCATATGATGGCGCTACACTCAACTTCACATGACTTGAACCGATTCAATGAGCTTTGTCTGCGATTGTGTTTTGAGCCAACACACTGGCAACTCAATCTAGCAAGCAGCAAGCAGACGTGATAACCCTACGCTATAGAGTTGTTACACCACTAGCGAATAGCGTTGCTAATATTTTTAGACTTAGCGTTGCTAGGAAGATTAGCCTAAGCTTAGCTATAAGTAATGTGAGCAATGATACGAATGTATTTCACCAAGAATTTCTTTTTTGTTCGACTAACAATATCACATAATGGACAGTTTGAATGAATGAATGATTCACATTACAAATTTAGAAAGAAATTTATAGCTTTTATACACTTAAATGTTGGCGCTTCTCTATGATTATGAAAGTTCAAAGAAGTGTTAGTCAATAGTTTCGTTGTACAAGAGACATAAAAATTTGATCTAAACTTGATATGAAATTAAATCATTTTTATTGGAAAATATCCCAGAAATAGTAATTGGAATAGTGGAGAAGTGAAGGAAATCTCTAAACTATTAAACCTAATACATACAGGAGAGAAATTCCCGAACAAAAATTCTATCCTTTCCAAATCAGCAAGCAGTGCTTCAACAATCCATACGCACCGTTAGAATGCCAGAAGTTATCTAATTAGTGATTTTCGCAGTTTACTTCACAGTTATTTTTGCATAAAATGAGTCAATTTTTGCTCTCCCGTTAGTGAAATGGTGAGCGGCGTTAAGTCTCTGGGTAGAGTTATCTAAAAAAACTAGCACAAATAACATTTTTTGCATTTGAAAATCGACTTCGTAAGTACGACACATAAATTATAAGTGTAACAGGTCCGGAGCGATTTGACTACGCAAATGGTACACTATGTAATATTGGCATTTAATTATTTAAATAAAATTAAATTCCATACAGTCGAAAGTAAAACTTCTTGTTCCTCGGCTCCGAAAACAATAAAAATTCTAGGGCCTCAACCATTCCACAGCATAAATTCTCTTTCGAATTATTACCCCTTTACCGAACACGGTGCCGAATGACGACGAGCACTTCCTAAAACCTTCAATTCTTACACAACTGCTCATTCTACACAGCTAGGAGGCACCGCTTATCATATCTCGGCTTGCATGTAAAAAATTAAATACAAATTTTCATAATATTTCACTTCCTTCCAACAATAAGATGAAAATTGAATTTATTGCTAAATACATCCAATCGAGTTCATCAAACTAGAAACTGGTTTCGATGCAGATTGAGGTCAAAGACATAAATTTCTTAATTGAAAAGTGAAAAGTGAAAATTCGACAGCAAATATTTTAACACAAAACATTATTTATGTTAATAAAATCGCATAAAAATTATTTAGTTCTTAATGTAAACATTTTGCTGAGTATAAACGAAACGTAGTGAAAACTTGTAAAAATATATATCTTGAAAACATTTAGAAAAATTCGAAAATCTTAAACACTTTTTTCTCATTTCACACATACAGCAACACACACAAAATAAAATTATATAATTGAAATTTTTATTTTTCTTTAATATTTCCTCAATTTTATCACTGTACTATCACTTTCTTGTTTAACTTTAAACAGAAATTCTCATTTTTTTTAATTCGAACACCGCGATCAATTATTTTGAATTTATTTCCATCGATAAACCTAACAATTTCAATCGAATTACAACCGTTACGTTGCCCTATTTGATCTGCAAGGATGATTAGGTTTATATTTATGCGTAAAATTAAAATGGCATCTCGATTGATCGACCGTTTCACTCAAACTGAGAGCTGTTTAGCTTTTCTTGAGAAAATTAACCGAAAATTTTCTGCTCTGTTCTAATACGTAAAAAGCTTAAAATAAAACTGTTCTAAAATTCACAAATTTAGTGGAAGAAAATTCTTAACGAATTATCTATATTTTCTTATCGTTTTGCGTCAAAGGTGAGTTTAGATTTTATTCAACGAAAGTTTTATTTTGATTTTATAACTTTAAACCAGTGAGATTTTATCTTTGATTTCTTCGTTTGTTATTACGTGAATTATTGAAATATTTACACCTGTGCGAAGTAATAGTTTTTGTGGATTTTATGTGTTTTTGTGTTTCATTTTTGGAAATGGAATGTTTGTTTGACTGTTTTTCTTGTGGAATAGTCTAATGGACCGTATTCAGCCAGATTCATCAAATTTTTTGGGAATGGTTGGGGGAAGTGTCAAATTTCATCATATTTTCTAAATAAATTTAGTACTGGGAAATAGGATGTTTGATATGTGGAAATGAAGCTAGATGTAGGAGGTTAACTAGGAACATTTTCTATGTAATTTTCCAAAATCGAAAATATTCACTTCCTTCAAAAATCATTTAAATTTTCACCGATCTTTGGAAAGGTTTAGACGAAATCTAGGACATAGGATAGAATTTGAAAACATTAGAAGAAAAATATAAGATTTTCACGTAAAAGCGCCGAAATCAGCGAAATTTCCTCTTTTCATCTAAATCTGGTCCAATTTCAATAAAAGAGGATTCATTTTAAAAGTTTAATCAAGACCTAACAAGCAGTATGAGTAATAAAGGAATTGAGTACAAATATACAAGTAAGGATACACAAATTATTAGAAATCAGGCCTTAATAGAAGGCAAAATATGTAAACTTTATACCGTAGATTAAAAAAACTTATTTATTGCTGTAGGTACAATAATTTCATATTAATCAGTTGCTATTTGGTAAAGAAATAACAAATTAATGTACATTACGTATGTGCTTCCAAATTATTGTTTTGACTCGTAGGAAGGTTGCTGCATGAGCCGAAGGCGAATGCTGTCATCCTACGAGCAATATTTTACATGTTGATTCTCGGTAAATGCGTTTTTCGAGTCGCTTGCGACGAGGTAATTACGCATTTACCGAACAGAAACATGTAAATATCTTTAACTTAACAGATAAGTACTTTATTTTGCAACTATTCACAATTATAATGAAATTGCAAGAATACTCGAAAGTCAATCATTTCCCGCACCTCCCAGAGAACTTGATGATGAAACATTTGTGGATATTAATTCTCTTGATACAGACTGTAAGAGTACGAGCTAGGCCCTAAATTTTGTGTTGCGAACAACGGCAGCATAACATATAGTGGACATAGAGTTTGTAAAGGTTTCATTATTTCAATTTAAAAATTTTTTAGTGAGTTTACATGCATGTTGATGTTGAGAACAATATTGAAATGATCTTTTCTATTCAAATTTCATATTTTTTATGCAAGAGTTTTATGAAGTTCTCTTTCATAAAAAAAACATTTGTAGTAATTTCGATTGGCAGTCTACTTAATGTTTGACGTACTATAGTAAACAAATTGTAGTTGTGGTTTATAATGTTTAATGTAATGTACAAAAATAAACAATTTCGAATGGCAACCCAATTTTAGATTTTTCTTGTATAACATCGTAACTATTAATAGGATTTGTATTTACGTTTGCCATTCACATAGTAGTTAAGTGCTTTATTGGTAAAATAAATGATTTTTTGAAATAAAATTGAAATTTAATTTGGCAGAAAAACGGTTTAACTCCATACTTTTGACGGCTGTTGAAAGAACGTAACACATAAACTTACCAAGTAAATTCAATCGGCTTTAGGTTCTCAGGTGATTTGAATGATGTCAGAAGCACGGCGCATTCACCCTGAGCGTGGCGTACAACCGAACTTGAATCTTCGTTGAAACGAAAAATGTCATCCAATTTTTTGATGGAATCTGAAAATATATAATTATAATTCATTATCTAGGCGTATTCCATAACACAGTAATAGCAAATAAAAAAATTGATTTAAAGAACAGTCAACACTACGCTACAGACATACGTGTTCATAGTACATATGACACGATCCGAAATAACGTTCGTAATAGACATGACAGTCCCATACTTAATGGTCATTACAGCCATGTTCATCACAATGTCTTATGGGTAATTGCTATTACTTTTGCATTCATCTGAATATCATGTTTGGGCATTACAGTCGTATTCATTTCATGTCAATCTGCTACAATGTAATGAATTCACGGAAGTAAATACAGTGTTTCTCCCTTAAAATTATTATAATCTAGTAAGATAAGTTGACATTATTAATTCGCAATTCGAAGTAAAACTAAAAAAAGCTTCAACATATTTTTGTATTCAATTTCGAATTTTTAATCTACAAAATTTTATAGAAGCTTTTTGAGAGCTTTCGGAAATTTTGGGAATTTTGTAATTTCAATATTTTTAGAGGAACTGATATTTTGAATTTTTGTAATTTAGAGGAACTGATAATTTTGGATTTTTGTAATTTCAATATTTTTAATGGCGTAATGGTGTTTAATGTAAAGACTTGCGCAAGATCCACGTACTTCAGTGGGGCCATGGCACTAATAAAATTGATGAGCGCTTAGTGCTTATTACGAAACAAAACAGAAAAAAAAATTTATGCAAATGTAAGGACTTGGGCAAGATCCCCTTACTTCCGTGGGGCCGTGGTACTAATAAAATTGATAAGCGCTGAGCGCCTAGTTGGAAACAAAACAGAAATAAAATTTTTATGCAAATGTAAAGAATTGCGAAAGATCCCCTTACTTTCGTGGCGCCATGGTACTAATAAAATTAATGAGCGCTGAGCGCTTAGTAGGAAACAAAACAGAAATAAAATTTTTATGGAAATTTATAGACTTGCGAAAGATCCCCTTACTTCCGTGGGGCCATGGTTCTAAAAAAATTGATGAGCGCTGAGCGCTTAGTAGGAAACATAACAGAAATAAAATTTTTATGCAAATGTAAGGACTTGCGAAAGATCCCCTTACTTCCGTGGGGCCATGGTACTAATAAAATTGATGAGCGCTGAGCGCTTAGTAGGAAACAAAACAGAAATAAAATTGTAGCGCTGAGCGCTTAGTAGGAAACAAAACAGAAATAAAATTGTATTACAAAATTTGTCTTCGAAATATTTGTATGTGTGCGTAACTTTGCCAAATTTTGTAATGAAAATTTGTGCTAACTTAAACGTCGTAAAATAAGAAGTGTTTTCTTAGCAGAATGCGGATGACTTAACTCTATTAGCAGATAATGCCAGTGATTTATAGAGGAATATCGACTGCCTGAATGTTACATGTGAGGTGCACGGAATGGAAATAAGTATCAGCAAAACTAAGGTTACGCATGTCGCTAAATCTAGGAAATAAATACTTTGAAGTTTAAATAGGCAGGATGGTTTGGAAATTTAGAGAAAGGCGAAAAGTGGAAAACGTGGTTGCCAGTCAGTTGAGGTCGCATGTGTTCAACAAGAAGGATTTAAGTAGTGGCACAAAGTTAGCTATTCATAGTTCAATTTTCAGGCTAACGATTTTATATGGTAGTGAAAGTTGGGTGGACTGCGATACCTTGTGCATGACCTGGAGGCTTCTGATATGAGGGCATAGTGAGGGAGAATCGGCGGGAGCAGTGGAACAATCATATGAGGAACGACGACATCAGGGAGAATTTAGAGGTTACATCAGTGGAAGAGGCGGCAAGGGTTAGTCGTCTGCAATGGTACGGGAACGTTCAGAGGATGCAATAGCAGGCTGCCAAAGAGGATATTGAATGCTCAGGGTGTACGCCCTAGGGGTAGGTCAAGGAGAAGGTTTATAGACTGAGTTAAATGAGATTTAGAAGTAAGGGGACTTTCTCTGCGCGAACAAACCATCTCCTTGGCACAGGTGGGTAAAGACCTCACACCGATGATGATGATAATGATTCATAGCAGAATTAAACCCTTCTTCAATTGTGCCATCACTTTTTCATAGCTGAATACGGATTTGCCTTAAACTAATTCCACAATCTATTCTTCTGTAGGTAATACATTTATTTTACAGCTAACCATGATATGGACTGTGTGTTACAGGAAAGATAGATTGTAAAATTTGTTAAAGGCGAAGCCGTATTCAACTATGAAAAAGTGATGGCTCCATGAGTTTATTCAACCATGAAAACTAACATTACTTCTTCTTCAGAGCCTTCAGAGGTAACTAGCCACAATCTATTACTTTTGATGTCAAATGAAATTCGAACCACGGATGCCTTACGATATTCAGTGGGTAGGCATTGCACTTAAGTCGCCAATAATACTAATATACTAAATATAATGCAGTATTACCCGATTTTAAAAATTTTCTAGTTGAGTCAATTACGCGAAATTTTCTAAAAGTGATTTGAGTAAAATCTAAAGGGGATAGTACGTTTGGCATAAATGTGAGAAAATGTACATAAAAAGCATTAACTTTAAAATTTTTAGAAATTTTTCAAAAATTGGTGAGCGCGCCGGGGCTGAGCCGATCCGCCGATAAATTCGTTCACACTATCAGATTTTTCGATCGGCGCACACCTCTAGTGTAAACCGATTACTAGAACGTGTGTTTTTTTGCTTCAATGATATATTTTGAGTCGATGTTGAACTCTGTGCTTGATCTTCTGCAAGAATACCATTGAATTAATACACATTCATATCTTCAAAATCGTCACCAAATTCATTTGTTAGGTTCGTTTAAGCTGTCATTACACCCGTACGAAGTACATGCGGCTTAGCCATTCACAAATTACTTACGCTCTCGAAGAAAGAGTCCGCTCTACTAGGAAAGTATCGACGTTTGAAAATTTCATCTAAATATTATAAAGCAACGTATGATAGTTACCTAGACTGGTTTTTTACATACATGGGACATCTGAAATCTGAATCTGGTCTGAAATAACAAAGAAACTGCTGACGTTTTTATTGATCTAGGGGGAAGAGGGTCTGAAAATTGAAAGAAACTGCTGACGTGATTTTTGGATGTCCCCACATTTAGAAAGCACATAATAGAGTGTGTAGATTTTGATAGCATCTAATGTGGATGAACATACTCCACTGAGAATATCCAGTATACCACCGATATAGGAGGAACATTACAGTGGACAAATTGTTCAGCCCGCCGAACTGTATTAATCCATATTGCTTTGACTGCAGTTCATTAACAAATTTCTTTGTACAACTTTTAATGAAATAAAAAAAGTGTCAAAGGCCTACCCCTCCTTCTCTCAACGTACTTTTTCATAAGCTTTTCGAGAACCTCCCCTCAACCCAAAACAGCGTATGTAATTTGTGAATGACACCTTACTCATTTTCTATCAAGTTTGTATTGAGTTTTGGAATCCCTGAATAAGTGGAAAACTCTGGGGAGTCTTTAGAGATGCCAAATCAGCAATAAGAAAATGTCGCTCTGTCCGCAAACACAATAACTTAAGTAAATCACGTGCTGAATAGATGAATCATCTATATAGATGTTTTTTTCCTGAGAACTCATCGAATTTGTAGCTCTAAGTTCATGTTTACCTTTTTTTTTGGGGTCCGTGGAACTTTTCAGCATATATCTTCGACAAGAAGTCATCGAGAAGTTGCAGTAGATAACCGAAGCATCATGAAAAAAAAATGATCAAAATCGGTTCATAGTCGGTAGCTAAAGTCTGTAGAGTGAGAGTAAGTCGGGCTACTCGGCTGTAGTGTAGGTGTAGAATGATCTGATCAATGAAAATGTTACTGATTTTGTGTGAAGTTTAAAGTATTTGGATTTTCGTTGTTGTGAGCATCACGTTGAGAACTTGCGTCGCGTCGTGGTCAAGACCTTCAGTTTCATTTTTGTGTTAGTTCAGCAAATGTGACTGTAAGTATCAAATGTTGGATTCGAGAGATTTGCTACACCTCCACTTCATTTGTGATATCTTAAAAAAGACACAAAATGGAGTATGAAATCTTTGCGATCAAAAGCAAAGAAAGAAACCTTTACAAAGCGTGCTAACATTTTAAGAGATTCGTCAAAAAATCTACGCAATATGAACACATTATATAGACCCCGAAAATATCATCAGTATGACCTTTACAATCCATCTTACAACGAAATTTATTTTTACCTATTCTTACACACATCTACAACGAATTTAGGACACTGATTAGACAAACCCTATCGTCGAAAACGATCCTCAATAATATGTGCATACAAACGAGTACGACCTAATAGAGTTGATTCCTGCTTCGGCTACAGAGCATTCGTTAAATTAGAAGGAACCCAGGCAGAAACATGGAGCAAAATCGACAGAACATGAACATTTTAAAGCTGCCTTCCCAGGTGATCAGGAATGCCATTCTTCTAAAAAAATTGAATTTTGGGCTGGCTATATACATTAAATAAATATATCCAATTTCCTTGCAGTGTTTCTCCACATTTTTTCCCTTTTATTAAATAGGGGAATGTACTTTGTGGTAATGACCAGTCTGACTGTCTGTGCACTTTTTTCAATCAGTTGTCCGAAATGTTTTTTCAATGGGCTGTCCAAAATGAATTTTCAATGGGCTGTCCGAAATATGTTTTCAATGGGCTGTCCGAAAAAATTTTTGATAGTACTTTGTGGTAACGACCAGTCTGTCCATCTGTGAATTTTTCCCATAGACTCTTCGACAAGGTCTTTCGATTGGCTATCCCGTGAAACTAGTCGATAAGTTCTCCTTTCCATGGGCTTTCCGGTAAGACCTTTCGATAGGCTTTCTGGCATGTCCTTTCCAGGTGCTCTCCGGTAAGACCTTTCGTGAACTTTTTACTGGTAACTGTAATTCCCGGTTAATTACGGATTTATACGATATACAATATGCTGTCAATTGATTTAATTTACCGCTACTTTCTTATACCATGTCAACGGTTTATTTTCCCTACAGTTTTCGAATATTCCCACTATTTTCCCAATTTTTCTAATTTTCCCAAATAATTTATTTGTTGTTAGTAAAGACCCTGAAGATGAGCACATAAGAGACTCGAACGGCTCGAAACAGTAGTAGGACCAAGCAACTATTTGGTACAATTTAAATGGTTTTTTTATTAATATTCTCAAAAAACTATCAGCCAATTTAGTTAATTGCGCCGTGTTTCGCGAATTTCGTTGAAATTATGAAATTGTGTATGAAAATTCAAACGTTACGGAGCACTACTATGTCAATTTATTTTTGTTGACCGTCAAAATTCACTGTCGCCAAACAAAATTGAACGCATCGGACGCACTTTGACACTTTGACATCGGACTTCCATCCTGCCGATGTGCTACATTTCACATTGCTTCCGATGGAAAAAAGAATGAAACATGAAATAATTTATATCTATGGACTTGGACATGGACATATGTTAAAGAAGTCCAGCCGATTGAGTCTCTCTTGAGATTCGAAATTACGGAATAGGATGCCGCAACTCAAGCAGACCTACTGTTCAAAACGTTGTATTTGGAAAAACTGCTCTGTCAGTTCTAGGAAGGAGTGTCATGAGTGGGGATGTATTACGGAATACAATGGATTATTCAACGAATACTCGGCAGAGTGATGCCGTATGTTCTAGAGGACTCTAGCGCTTTCGACGATGACGGTAATTTCTTAACGATGACGGTTTTTTTTGTTCTTTATCGTTTCAAAAATACATTGAGAATGCATCGAATATACATCAAAGTTTTCATCTTGACAATTATCATTTTGGTCTTGATTTGATTTGAAAACTTTGATGTAAATTTGATCACTATAGTTCTTTATTTCAAATTAATTAATTTTACAAGCTGAGAAAAGGTGGTCAGGCTATGCCGTCATTCCAGCCTGTAAAAACTCAGATCTTTTCAAAAAACATAAAAAATTACAAATTAAAACTATATCACAGAAGGCATCAAATTTTTAAACTATATTAAATGTCACAAGAATAATAATAAAAAAAACATCACAGCACGGAAAAGGCCTGAAACACACAAAAAAGTAAATGAAAAACAAATTATTTCAGAAAACATGAGGATAAACAAGGAAACAAGGTGAAAACGAGGGGAATGAAAATATCACAATTCTAGTCTTATCACATATGAAGAATATACTTCGTCAAATTTTTCGGTTCCTTGAGGGAGGGTTCCAAGAATTGAGGCAGCATTGGCAGCTGGTTGGCGATACTAATACGCTGAACAAGAAAACTTTTTTTTAAAAATCTCATATGACGTAGAATGCCCACCCGAAGTTCCCTGCAAAATTTCAAGAAAAGTTATCGAGCCGTTTTCGAGCATGAGCCAAAAAAGTCGGTTTTCATACAAATGGCCCTGGAACTAACTAACCCACTAACTAACTAACGTAGGATGTTTGCATTAACTTTGGCTTCTATGAAACAGCACTTTTTGTATAGGAAATGATCGTTTTCTAAAGGTCGTATCTTCGTATCCGCGCGCCCATGATCAGCACTGGTAAAATCCCAGAGCAGTGGTTTACCACATTTCCATGGAACCAATGTCATACCGTGTGGTCGTTTACCATCCGACCGATTGCACCCTGTTGGTTCTGTCCGGCATGGGATACCGCAGGTCGTCAGTGCTCTCTTTATTAAATCGTTAATTGCCTCGTGCCTTGACTTTCTGCCAGAACGTTTTTTGCAAGCAAGTCCATGGAGCCCAAACTTATCTACCTCTAAACCACAAATACAAGTGTGAGGATGACATATAGGTATATTCGATGTATTCTCGACGTATTTTTAATGTATTTTTTATGTATGGGTGTTTTGAAGGTTGTATTGGTGATGTGTTGTTGTTGTTTTGGTGTCGTACATTTGATGTGTTCATGATGTACGAATTGCATGTGTGACGCAAAAAATTCTACCACCATATACACATCACTTGTACAACACTAATACATCACCAGTACAACACCAGTACATCACTAATACATCACGAGTAGAAACTTATCATGTATCAATGTATTATATATCATGTATTAGGGATGTACTAGTGTATTAGTGATGTACTAGTGAAATACTACATTAATACACAGTGTTGTACAAGTTATGTGGATGTATACGACACCAAAACGACAACAACACACCATTAATATAACCTTTACAACATTCATATGCATAAATCATATCATATTCATAAAATACATCACAAATATATCAAAAAAACAACAAAAATACATCGAAAGTACCAGAGCTGTGCCTAGCGGCCCTAAAATTAGGGCCGCTAGTTTTAAAAAATAACTAGAGCTAAAACTAGCGTTTTAAATTTTTAGTAAAGCGCTAGAGCAAGTACGAATTTTATTTTATTTAGATAAAGTGGGTGATTTTAAGATGTTCTACTGCATGTCTGAAAAATGTAAATATTTTTTATATTTAAGTTTTAGTACTAGGTCCCACCTTTTGGGTGGGTCAGATCCCTTGACTGATTTTTTACTTTTTCATTATAATGAAGAGAAGCATACCCTACTACAAGAACACTGTTCAATTTATTTTTTAAACTATATTTCATTCAATTAAATACCAAGTAAAACAAATGAAATTGAATATTTTCATTTCATAGTTGTCTTGGCATGGTGGCAGTGACAGTAGCCATATAATAAGATTTAAAATTCAAATGGAGACATTCTCCATGCATTTTCCAATTAAATCGATTCTTACTCGGAAATATGTATTTCGAATAATTTTTCGTTGATAGGAGAGGGTTTGGGAAGGCCAGAGGAATTATGCAATTATTTTGTGAAAATAGTTTTTATCAGCTGCGCCGAAAGAAAACCAAACTTCATACCACGGGGTGAAAGCGAAAATATGAAACCATAACATCGAGGGAAGGGAGTAAGTATGAAAGTTAACATTTGTTGGAAATGACCATACGGTCAAAAAACTTCTTTGTTCAATAGATGATATGGAGTTTGTCAGCTTTTCGATCAAACTCCATATCATCTATTGATAGTACACGATCGAGGAAAAGTGAAATACTTTATGTATTTCAATCATATTACTTCTTTGTTCATCCGAAGAATGATTACATGAATTTAGACTATTTAGATTTTTAAAATTCTGTTCATTTATATCAACAGCAATATTTTTCAATTTATATTAATTATTGTAAAGTCACTGCATTCTGTTGAAACGCGGATTCACTGTTTTATTTTTTGTTTCATATAAAAACTGTTCACTTTGATAGTTCATCGTCCATTTATTAAATGAATATCTGCCATATTTTCTATTTATGAACAAATAACTAAACTCGTGCGATTACGGACCTCGCTTCGCTCGGACCGCAAACTTTACACTCGTAGAGCTAAGGACAAATAGAAATAAGCCAATGTAAGAAATATAAACTTGTCAATGTTACTGGCGTTCCCATCGTTTAATTTGTAATATTTCACTGTAAAAGTTTTTTTATTGTTTTTTCCAACGACACTTCTGCAATGCTTTCTTTAAAATTTTTGTCTACAAAACAATTGTTTTTGTGTACTGTCCAACTTTAATAACTGACTTAATAGTTAACCATCCACTTTGATAGTTGATCATCGATTATGAACATTTACTATCCCAATTTATAGTTATTTTTTATTCGCGAACAAATAATTAAACTCGTCCGATTACGGACCTCGCTTCGCTCGCCCCGCAAACTTCGCACTCGTAAAAGTTTTTAATTAGTTTTTCCAACGATACTTCCTCAATGCTTTATTTAAAATGTTTGTTTGCAAAACCATTAATTTTGTGTACTATCCAACTTGATCGTCGACCATCCCCTTTGATAGTTATTTTCTACTTGAGGACATATAATTAAACTG
>CM055404.1:98991002-99003962 GCA_029228625.1 Pseudolycoriella hygida | reverse complement strand
CTATCAACTTGATAGTTGTCTAACTATCAACTTGATAGTTGTCCAACTATCAACTTGATAGTTGTCTAACTATCAACTTGATAGTTGTCCAACTATCAACTTGATAGTTGTCTAACTATCAACTTGATAGTTGTCCAACTATCAACTTAATAGTTGTCTAACTATCAACTTGATAGTTGTCTAACTATCAGCTTGATAGTTGTCCAACTATCAACTTGATAGTTGTCCAACTATCAACTTGATAGTTGTCCAACTATTAACTTGATAGTTGTCCAACAATCAACTTGATAGTTGCCCAACTATCAACTTGATAGTTGTCTAACTATCAACTTGATAGTTGTCTGACTATCAACTTAATAGTTGTCTGACTATCAACTTGATAGTTGTCTGACTATCAACATGATAGTCGTCTAACTATCAACTTGATAGTAGTCTGACTATCAACTTGATAGTTAGCCGTTACTGCGACGTGATTGTGTAACTAGCTGTAAAGTTTATACACTTACATCCATAAGAGACTGTTACTGTTGGATTGAGCACACCATCAAATTTAATTTTGTCTATATATCATTCTACTACATTTCGATGTATCATTCTAATACTTTTCAAGTACTCCAGAAAAAAACAAAAAAAATCGGGTTTTCCGGAATAACTTACAGATCCGTAGTCCCACATAGCCCATCTTCGAACTTAACCTCGGGAATTTCATTCCGCTTTTGCAGGTATTTAAGGTTTTTCATGTAGATATCATACATTTTTCTTATAAGTATTTATTTTCATAAGACCCTTTGACTTTCAGTCAAGGGACTTATAGATACTAAATAAATACTAAAAAAAAATAAGTGATGAATTAGAATTGAAAAAAAAATTAATTGTGAAACTTATCGCAAATGCTAATAAATAAATGTATCTATCTACCTAGATTTAACCTATTCGCGCATTTATAAAAACAAAACGATCTAATTTGTGCGATTTATGTAAAAATCAACTCACTACACTGACAACAGACCCACTTTTGAAAAATAAAATTTAAATAAAATTAGTTATCTGTTTTTTTTGTTAGTGTGGTCATATTATCAGTGTTCAAAACATACAGTTTCATGTAATGAAGAAATACAAGTTTAACTAGACGTATCAAAATTATAGGGGAACTCGCAGAAACAAGTCCAGTTCCTGCAGCAGAGGAGTTATTAAGAAAGTTATACTTTGTACTTACACAACTTTAGAAAGCCTAACTACGTTTCCATTGATAGATCCATTTTTCATAAACAATTTTACCGCTTTTTAGACTCGTGTTTCCATTTTTATAATGTTCTAATATTTCTGTGTTTTTAGGTATCTCGAAAACAAAAATATTACTTGAGAGTTTCTACTTCCTTTGAAATTTCTTTCTAAAATAATTACTACCGCTAGCTCTAGCGCGATTTACTAGCGCCAGACCAAAACACAATGCTACTAGCGGTGAAATTGACTAGCGCATACAGCTCTGGAAAATCTATCGAATATACATCAAATTTAGCATACCGTCATCGTCGAAAAGCAGGCTTTCCCTATTGTTTCAATCATACAGTCTGTGGTTCTTAGAATATTCCACAGACTGTAAAATGTATTTAATGCTCCTTGCTGCGCTGGAATCCGATCCGAATTCGATTATTTTAACGCTCTTAGGAATCATTCCGAGTATTTTTCACGAGCTCTAATTAACTATATTAAAAAACGTATCAGTGCAATCAATTGGAAAAACTGCGATTACGAAATCGAAATATCATCGTCATGCTTCCAGGTGATTGATTTATTTCTTAGTGAACTTAAAAGGAGATCTGAAGATAACACCGCAATTCTGGAGGCGATTTACGAGTCGAAGAATTCGATCTAGGCCTGCTGACACCATCGAAATGCCGATGAACGAGGAAATTACTGGCGAAAAATTATATTGCTATGAGACGATAAAAACATGACGAACTAAGTGCTAAAGATGACAATGGAAAAAAATCGTGTAAGAATCGGTTCCTGCTTTGAGCGAACTTTATGAAATGAGCAAAGCTTTTCCAGTCGTTTATGATTTATTCGCACATCCGATGTGGACTGAAAAAGTAGGAAAAATTAGAAAAGCGGGCATATTTTATTGTGTGTAATTTGTAGCTTCGACTTTTTAACTGGCTCTAGGATTTATTTACCCCGGACAAAATGACCTGGACTAAATTACCCCGGGCAAAATTACACCGGACAAAATAGCCCGGAACAAATAACCCCGGACGAAATAACCTTCGCTGATGAAACGTTGCATATAATGTTTTGGGGAGCTCCGCCACCTTAACCCCGCGCCTGCGGCGGGCTTGATAAAACTCGCTGATGAAAGGTTGTATGTAATGTTTTGAAGGGCTCGGACCCCTTCCCCCGCGCCTGCGGCGCGGCGGGCTTGTCTACGCCCTGCAGGCGGCGCTACATGCAAATCCCGCTAGGGGCTCTGCCCCTTAGACCCCGCAAGGGGGATATTCTCCCTTGATCCCCCTTTGCGAGTGGACCGCCCCCCGACCCCGCTTTTTATTTTTCCATCATGTTCACGGCCTGCGGCGCAGCTTTCTGTAAAAATTCTGGATAATCAACAATGGGGTTATTTTGTCCTGGTAAAATTAGTTTTATTCGGGTTATTTTGTCCGGGGTAATTTTGTCGAAAGAGTTATTTTGTCCTAGGTTATTTTGTCCGTGGTTAATAAATCCGAACGCTTTTTAACTATGTTTTAACAAAGGAAAGCTTAAAGGAGAGCTACTCATTAAATATAAAATTTATATTCAAAGAGGACAGATGAGAACCCTCTCGATTCTTCTTTTATGCATTTAACGCTTTAAAGTTGATCATTGTTTCAATTGGACACTTTACGAAAAATGTTAAATTGAGTGTTTTTATTGGAAAATTCGAATCTAAAGAAATCTTAGATCGTTCGCAAACATGTTTATGCACGTAAAATACTAACAAGTGGGTGCATAATACTTGCAAAAAAATGTAAATTTATTATTTCCACACTTCATCATCAAAAAATGTTGTCGAGACACTTATCTCACCTTGACCTGAACGTTTCACTCAACCAACGGCAATGAAATGAAGAAAGTTTAACTCTTCATCTTGTTCGTAATAATTTTTCATAATATTACGAAACGACCAGACGGTTAAGAAACATTTCCACAAAATCACATGTGTGCTGTGTACGTTTTCTAAATGTTTAAAATGTTTACAATAACATGTTTCCAAAGAACCGGGTGTCACACAACATTCATTTTTTCGTCAACACAATTCCGATAATTAAAAAGAAAAACGATAACCCGATGGCGCTGCTGAGCACCACCAAAAGGAAGTCGAAGCATTTTAACAAATTTCAACTGTTTTAACTTAACGAGATCAATTTGAAATGAAACTGTCAGTGTAACACTTCCCCAAGCAAATTTTTTATGTAAATTTGCTCTAGCGCCACTAACGTTTCAATTTCGCCTCATTTTTTCGTTTGACTAATTCCTACTATATTGTCGCCCTAAAAATGTTTTCATGACCCAAATTTGGGGATAAAAAATTTCGTCTCGCAAAGTTTATCTTATCATCTCCAGAATATTTCTTACCCATAAAGGACATGGTGTGAAACTGCATGCAACGCAGTCTTAGAAGGGCTACACCCAAGTCGTCGAGAATAATCTTAAGACTTTTTGCCACGTATACTTCATTCACCTGAAAACGTTATATCAAATCAAATATTCCGTTGTAGGAAGCTCAATTTCGTTAGACATAACTTCATTATGTTTGAAAATGTTTGAAAATGATATCCAATTTTTCGTTAACTTAACGGAATCATATCAAGCTGATGGTTATTTATTTCTTAGGGTTGAAATAAGCAGCGGGTTAATAAAACCCAATCCAAAAGAGAAATCGCTTAGAACTAGACCTTGCATTCGATTCCGTTCTTTGAGAATAATTCTAAATAGACTTATAATAATACTCCGTAAACTAACCCTTCTAAGCACAACCAGGGTAAACACTGACACAATCATCGTTCTACTTGTGTGCAACACAAGGAAAATTTAGTCGACTAAAAGCGATATAAAATTTTTTTAACGCGTAATTTGGGTTGTTAGTTCTTACGTTACCTATTTTGGGAGGTTGATTTTAGGTGAATTCGAGAGTTGAAGCCCGTTCGGGCTACCTAAAATCAACCGTCAAAGACAGATATAGGACACATAGGCGCACGTTGTTGATGGTGGAATGTCAGCACGAAAACCCTTAATGGAATCAGTAATGACATGTTTACATTCCACAGACCTGTAAAATAATTTACACGACTTTCGTTCACGGGGATGTCATTTATTCATCCAATATTCTTTCATAATTCGTTATTGCCGAAGAAGAAACAATCGATTTGTAACTCGATTCGGCCATGTAACGCAAATTTGTCGATGTTGCCGAATCCTAAACAAGCTGGAAATTAAGAAACGATATCTAAAAAATGTAGACGAAATTCAAAAACTTCAACAAATTTTGTAAATTCGATGTAAATTTTTATAGTAAGTTACACCTCGTGCTTTCGTTCGTTGCATTTGAACTTTTTCCAATTTTTTTTAATAATTTCTACATTTTAGAGATGATTATTGTTTGGATTTTATTTTGGCGCCATCTAGCTGTCAATTATCTTTAAGTTTGAAATGTATTGAAATTATAAAAACAAAGAAAAAAGACGGTGCGGCGTAACAGTAATAGGATTTTATAGTGACACCCGTTTTCGCAATGTCTAAAAATAAAGTAAATAATTGGTCGGAAATAGATTTGTCGAAAATGTAAGGCCATTCCGAATTAAATTTAAGAAAAATTCAGTTTAATTGAGAGAAAAAGTTGCATTTGAAAATTTCGACTTTGCATAAAAATTATGAATTCCTCAAACATTTTGGGAAGGATGTTTTATGAGGAATGCATTATCTAAATTTTTACTCATTTTTCACTATTCACAGTGACCTTTTCATACGAATGCAAATGATGACTTCGTACAAAAATAAAGCACTTTCAACTCTAAGATTTTAGTTCTAAATTAACGTCGCCATCGTCTGCAGTCTGCACTTCTGGTTTATGAATTAAAATAAATATAATTTTCATTTCAAAAGTGCTATTTTCTCTTTAAACACGAAAAACTTTTCGTTTGGAATTAATGATGTGGTCAAGTGGCTGTTATAAATTCAGTTAATATTTTTCTACGATTTCTTATCGCTTCCTTTATTTTTTTTAATTTCTTTTGAAGTTTTTTTTCTTCTTCCAATAAATCATTTTTGTACAATAACAGCTTGGTTTTTCAATTGAAGTAATTGAAGGCCGGTGTTTTGCGACCAAAGAATGGAAGATACTCTATGGCAAGTGTGTTCGTGAGTCGTTATTTTCCCCCAGCTGAACTGTCGATGTGGACGGCAGATCTCGAGTGGTATACAACTTCCAAAAACCGATCTCGCGATCTGTGATTTTTCAAAGATTTCTTAGGGATTTTCTTCAAATTTTCTGTTAAATTAAGTTTAATGGACTGGACTACGGATTTCTTTGAAAAATTTTGCGAAATTTTGGATTTTCTTTGAAATTTCAGTGTTTCTTTAAAGATTCTCAAAAGAAGCTTGCGATAGGATTTTTAAGAGCTGGTCAGAATGAAAGGAATGCCCCTTTTAAACTGTTTGGTTCACCACTTACAGGCTGTAGAGTAATAATATGGAACTGTGGCGATTAAGCTCAAGACGTACAACGTGCACCCGAATTCAAGACCAGATCAATCTTAACGCTAGAGAAGTAAGAAGTAATTAAGTAAGCATCAACTAAGGGGTCATCCAGTTTCCCGGTGGATTTTCATTTGTCGCGACATCATCATCAAACTCTACAGAGCAGTGTTTTTTTGTGTGAGGTCTTTATGTCAACCACCCTCTTCGGTGCCCCTAACCACCGATGAGCATTTATGTAACACCGTCTGGGAGGATGAAATCTGAAACCCCACAGGTGTAATTTAGCATCAATATCATAATATTCAATCAGGAAACCATTGAACTGGAATAATGTGAAAATGAAATTTTTTTCGATTTTCCCTCAATTAAGAAACATCGGAATTTAAAACTTTTGCATCAATTGCCTGTGATAGAAAATCGCAAGTCCGGATAACGACCCACAACTACGTCATCTATGTCTCAACTAATGGATACGCAATTTTTCTTCTAAAAACGAATTAACATTTTCTAAGTACTCCGCAAAATTTGAAAAGAAACCTCGAAGGCGAAAAAAGAATGTTTTATAGACTTCTCGTCTTTAAGTCTATCGTACGTTTCGCTTTTAACACACGCATGCTCCTTGTTTACTCGAAAAAACAATAAATAAAAGAAAAACATTTTCAATGGAAATGTATGTCGAACAATTCTAAAATGAAAGATTACTACATCAACCATTTTTTAAACGATTTTGTAAAATTATAACCCCCAGACGTTCTGTTGCGTAATATAGAGAATTACTTTTTATCATTTTCAGTAGGAGGTATTGAAAATTGTTTCAGTTTTTCTTCTAGTTTAAATTTAAGGGCTTACCGGTGCTCATTTTTCCGAAATTTTGGCTGACTACTCAATGGTGAGTACCACAGAAAAATTCTTGTTCAAATAAAATGGAAGAAACTTTATCACTGCATCACGGATATCACTTTTACTGAACCGACTGCAATTTTTCAATATTCTTGTTCTTACACTTTTAGCACAGAAGTATTTAACTTCTTGAACTCCGTTCGATATATAATTTGTCTATAAGTTTTTCTTCAGAAAAGTAATATTCGATGAAATAAGTTCTGATTTTCTATTAATAGTCTCACGTCGTAGCACTGAGCGAGTAGTTTTCACGTCTTTACATCCAGATGTCTGGAATCCGATTGTGAAGATCTGAGAATATATTTTCGGTATTTCGGTTAAAACGATCGTCTCTACTGTATAATTGTGTTAGTAAACGGCACATTTAAGAAGAAAGTTGGAAAATGTGAATTCGGAAAACCGGCGTAGAAAGTTTACTGTTCGGTGTGATGTGCAAACATGTGTTCTATTGATGATGAATTCAATGAACATTCTTGCTACTATTTTTTTGGTGTATGCTTAACTGACAACCTGAAATTATGATTTGTATCATCTGGAAATTGTAAAGAATTGAGGCGCTACGAAAAGTCGATGAAATTACTTCAAATCCTTATCAAATTGCGTTTGAAATTTAAACAAGCCTCGAAACTTAGACTCCTCCAAGCATTTTACCTTATTTCCCTTCTCTAAACTACAAAACTACTACTGGATACGTCGAGATTATGAGTCACGTTAATTTGAGGATTAGGTAGGTAGGGGATGTGAATGATTAGTGAAGGGGAAAAATTATTCAATATTTTTTTTTACATTTTCGAATTTTGTCAGACTTTCAGAGTGCGTAACCTATTGGCAAAAAGGGAACGAAATGACCACAGGTTAAATTTCTTCGGGCGGTGGCGCACTTTTATATGAAGAAATCGAGCCGGTGGTCATATCATTTCCTCTTATTGTTGCTTGAATTATTCGTGTAGTTATTCACCTTGCATTCAGATAATTTTATTGTCCATCTTCACGGCTGTAACAATAAATATATTGTAAATAAATTAATTCTTTACCTTCTTACCCTATGAATGGCCAAAGCAGTAAAGTTATGATTTAGGGGTCGTTCATAAATTACGCAACTCAAAAAATGGTATTTTTGAACCCACCCTCCCCACCCCTCCTATAAAAAAATTTTTTACTCACAAAAAAAATTTTTTTTGGTCCGAAGGCCAATCTTCGAATCGATCTATAGCACTTAGGAGAAGTCTCTGACTCATACGTCCATAGACAAAAATGTTCGCTACTTTTTTCTCTACAACACTGAACAAAAAACCTAATCATTAAAGAAATATTCACGCGTAGCGTGAGTTGGACATACACTAAGGACTCTACAGCCTCAATCACTCAACAGATTTTCACTAATTTAATATTCGTGACTTGTTTTTTATGTCCATATATTTTATTTAAAACCTTCAACAGCGATTTCCATTCTAATTTCGCAGAGATATAAGTCGAAAAGTTTCACCAACCTTCAAAAAACCACGTTTTTCACCACTTTTTCGACCATAAGTTCTTAACCTATTTTGCCCAAATTCAAGTTCTTTATCATTTTTTCAATTATCTTTCAGGAAAATGATTTTGAAAATTGAATAAGATTTATTTCATTGTAGCATGTAGAAAAAACACGTTTTGCCCTAGTGGAGACTCAGTTTTAGTGCCGTGGCTGAGTACAACGACTCGAAATCAAAAAATGTTCTTCTATAATGTATGTATGTATGTTTATTTATAATAAGTCACAGAAGGCTATCGCCTTATCGCTACCTGTGATTACACATAAAGTTTCGTTAATTTATTATTACAGGATTACCTTAAGCCTAATCTTATTTAATTTAATTTTTATAATTACACATGAAAAACAGAGAGAGAGAGAGAGAGAGAGAGAGAAAACAAACAATCTGAGAGTAATAACAATATGTAAAAAATAAAAGCTAACTCATTTACAAAAATAAAATTTTTAAACAATTGAGAAATGTTTCAAGCATATATCTGAAAAAGAGACAGAAAACATTTGCCTTTTTAAATACAACGGAAGCAAATTAAACAGAGAGACAGCTTGAACAAAGAAAGAATCCGTCAAAATGGATCTAGTAGCACAAGGAATAATCAGTGACGTATTTCTTTCACTTCGTGCTAATGTTAAACATTTGAATAGGTAGTCCGGCTTCTTGGTAACTAAAACAGATCGCACCATCAGACACATTCTATATTTTTTGAAATTCGGATAAGTGCACCCTAAAATCGTGATTTCATGAGTCGAAATATGTTCCCTACGCTTAAGTTTAAACACAAATCTAATACACGCGTTCATAGCCACCTGAAGTGAATTTTTTGAATCCGCATCTGCATCACACATCACCGTGTCACAATAAGTGAAATGCGGAAGCAATAGGGTTTTTACCAACATCTCACGTTTTTTAAATGGGAGATAAAAACCACCACTCCAGAGACTCCTTAAACCACCATAAACCCTTTGTAAAATTTGGCTCACTTGATCTGTCCATGTCAAGGTATTGTTTATCCATATTCCTAAAACCTTTGCTTTTTTAACATAGTGTATTTGATCATTGTTCATCATAATTGGATTCTCGACAAGGACAGGATGCAGTGTACTAATTTCGATTTCGGAAATTACCATTGCTTGAGACTTCCCTGGATTAAGAATTAGCAAATTATCTTTACTCCACCCGTGAATTCTATTTAAATCCTCATTAATTAAATCGACTCCTGCTTTGAAATCATACCAATTGTGATGCATATAAAGTTGTACATCGTCGGCAAACAGATGACACTTGCAATGAACAAGAACACTTGATAGGTCATTAATGAACAACGAAAACAATAGCGGTCCTAGCACGGATCCCTGGGGAACACCTTTATTTTTAAACAAATAATCTGACATAAAATCATCTATCACTACCGCCTGACCTCTATTGGTCAAATACGAATAAATCAAAGCTGTAGCCTTTTCACCGAAAAAGAAGTTATGACGCAGCTTCCTAAGCAATAATTCATGATTTACTAAGTCGAAAGCACTGGAAAAGTCTAACAGGAGCAAAAACGAGATGAACCTCACTCCCTTGACCCTGTTGTGTAAATTTTCACGTATGTCGTGAGTTACTTTCAGCAGAGCCGTCGTAGTACTGTGCTTGGGACGATAGCCCGATTGAAATTCATATAACAGATTATGGGCACTCAGATGATCAGATATTTGCCATTTCATTACCTTCTCTAGAGATTTCGACAGTGCTGGCAGAACATGAATCCCCCTGTGGTCTTTCAAATCAAACTTCGTTGACTTCTTGTGGACAGGGAAAACCTTCGATTTCTTATACAGCTCAGGATATGTCCCTGTCGACAATACAACATTGAACATATGCTGAATATATGGAAGAGTAACTGGCAATGTCATCTTAATAAAGCTGATTGGTATTTCATCCAGACCTATTGCATTCGATGTCACTTGCAGAATCGATTTTTTTGTGCATTCAAGGTCAATCGTACCAAATGAAAATGGGGTTGTTTTTAGGTTCAGTATTCGCAGAATTACGTGGTACGGATGATGAAATGTCAGAATCCAATAGCATTGCATGATTACTACACAGGAACTTATTAAATTCATCTGCCGTGAACGGTGGGTTACAATTGGAATTGTCTTTACCGATACCTAGACTCTTCAATTTTTTCCAAATGGCTTTAGAATCTTTGCAATTTTGAAAAAACCTGTCAAAGTATGATGATTTTGCTTTAACAATCAAGGAAGTAGCTAAATTTCTCAATTTTCGATAGTTACTATGTGACTCAGGTGTTCGCACTATCCTCCAATATCGTTTAGCAACATCTCTCTCGCTAATCGCAATGGCTATATCTCTTGAAAACCAAGGTGCATTATTACTATTCAATCGCTCCCTAACGGGTTTGAGGGGAGCATGTTTATTAAGTAAGAAGTTCCAATTCTGCACTAGGGCATTCACAACAGAATCACTATCATTTAGTAATAATATATTTTCCCATGGCAACAAACATGTATCAACGAAGAGTGCTACTTCATCTATCGCTTTTATATTTCGAACCATTCTCCGTTTGTTTTTCGTTGCCGAAGGGGATTGATAGCTCATGACCAAAATGTCATGCAGTGACATACCTGTGTCAAGCTGATCAATTCTGTTAACTGCCGACTTACTCCTTGTGATCAACAGATCAAGTAGCGAAGCACCAGTTTGATGATAATGTGTCGGTAATTTGTTAAGTATATGGAGATTGTTCTTCTCAAAGATATTCCTAAATTCGCTCATACGACTCTGCCTTTTATCATCTAATAGATTTTCATTGAAATCACCTGCAAATATCACATGCTCGTAGTCATTGACATAATTTGTTATGACATCGCTAATAATATTAAATTCATTGCTTTTCACTGCTTTATAGAAAACTCCGAACAAAATCTTCACATCGGGAAATACAAGTTCAGTCAGCAAATAATCTGCTTTGAAGCGGTCTTGTGATTGTAACTCATACTTAACTATTGATGACGCTATGACCCGGAATTTCAAATCTTTTTTTATGTAGATAGCTACCCCTCCGCTCTTTTCAAACTTTCTATCACACCTAATCAAATTATATCCCTCAATTTCCACTGATTTATTTGTAATATGACTTTTAAACCAGGTTTCGCTAAAGGATATTACATGGGCATTGACATTGAGAAAAGTCATACGTAACTCATCAATCTTCGGTTTAACACTAGCAACATTTAGATGGCAAAAGTTAATTTGATTATTCCCCTTAAGCATTGTCTTTAACACCACATTTGGTATGTTTACTCCGTTCAAGCTATCTGTATTCGCACTATTAAATTGCATCATTACCTTCATCAATGTTTCCTGCTCTGTCTATATGCCTGAGAACCGATCTCGTGCTAGGAAGAAGAATGACAATGAAACATGACGACTTAAAATTAATGATTGTCTGATAATGAACGAAACATAAAAATGATGAATTCTTCATTATGAATTTTATTAAAACTAAGACTAATTGGACTTTGTAAACTAAGCTCTCTCTCTCTCTTGTGAAAAACTAATTAATTTTACATAAACACAACAACAGCACAATGTGAATCTCACTTCATTTAATGTCCGCAATGTCAATATCATTTGTTTGTAAAGCATCGCTTCTTCCACCTTTATTGGAATTACCATCAGTGCCCATGGGGTGTGAAGATTGCTTGCTTGGAGTATTTTTATCATTCGCATGATCCACTTGACTTTGCGCTTTGTCATCTATTTTTCCGCCAGTCGTATAAAATACGTCCAATGAGGATATCGACACAATTTTGACCGGCCGTGACTTTTGCTCTAATCGATAGTTCACAAATCCGTTTCTCGTACTTACGGATGCGAACTTTTTGATGAATTTTAGGTTCATGGCTTTCTGAAATATCTCCTGATTTTTACGTGTGAGAGCTTCGCAGATGACTATTTGTAGCTTTGTTTTAAATCCAATATGAGTTAAATTGAGACTTGAGAATTTGAAATATGCTTCCATGAAGTCTCGTTTGTCGGCAATTTCGTAAAATTTCACAATGATTGGATTTGACTTATTACGACTATTCGATAAACGGAATGCGGTTTTGATTGTACGGGTGTTTTCAAAACGAATGGCATCACATATGTCGTATATAAGATTATTCATGTTCTCATCTTGCCTAAATGGAATGTTTTTGATAACAACGTCACACATCTTGGTCTGCCTTTCAAGAAAATCTATCCGTTCTTCAATGTCCGCACTCATTTTAGACATTTGAACGGACATATTACTGGTCATCTCTTCTATTGTAGCCATGCAATTTGTACGAACTGATTCAATTTTCGAATCGACATAGCCTGCGAAGGTATCCAGCTTTTTGTTGATAATGACTTCCATCGATTGAACAGTAGCTTCGTTATTGCGTGCAATGGTTTCTTGAAACTGCGTGTGAATTGTGTTTTGGAGCACTTTGTTTTGCTCCATAATAAATGATTTTAATTGATCCATATCCATATTCGAATCCACAGTTGACCTATAGTCAATAGCAGGCTCAGCGGCTCGTCTTTTGTAGATATTTTCTTCTGCTAGCATCTCTATTGAACTTAACCTCACTCGGGCGAGTTGTCTAAATATCAGCTTTGACCAGACACAGTTGACCACTATATTCTCCCGTACAAAACACAACTTATAGCTTAATAGATTAGTTTTGACCAATGTCGAAAGTTGCCTTAGCTCATTCACAAAACAGGAAGATTTCCATCCAGTACAAAAGAGCACACGTTT
>CM055404.1:98968495-98990502 GCA_029228625.1 Pseudolycoriella hygida | reverse complement strand
ATTGAGAAATGTTTCAAGCATATATCTGAAAAAGAGACAGAAAACATTTGCCTTTTTAAATACAACGGAAGCAAATTAAACAGAGAGACAGCTTGAACAAAGAAAGAATCCGTCAAAATGGATCTAGTAGCACAAGGAATAATCAGTGACGTATTTCTTTCACTTCGTGCTAATGTTAAACATTTGAATAGGTAGTCCGGCTTCTTGGTAACTAAAACAGATCGCACCATCAGACACATTCTATATTTTTTGAAATTCGGATAAGTGCACCCTAAAATCGTGATTTCATGAGTCGAAATATGTTCCCTACGCTTAAGTTTAAACACAAATCTAATACACGCGTTCATAGCCACCTGAAGTGAATTTTTTGAATCCGCATCTGCATCACACATCACCGTGTCACAATAAGTGAAATGCGGAAGCAATAGGGTTTTTACCAACATCTCACGTTTTTTAAATGGGAGATAAAAACCACCACTCCAGAGACTCCTTAAACCACCATAAACCCTTTGTAAAATTTGGCTCACTTGATCTGTCCATGTCGAGGTATTGTTTATCCATATTCCTAAAACCTTTGCTTTTTTAACATAGTGTATTTGATCATTGTTCATCATAATTGGATTCTCGACAAGGACAGGATGCAGTGTACTAATTTCGATTTCGGAAATTACCATTGCTTGAGACTTCCCTGGATTAAGAATTAGCAAATTATCTTTACTCCACCCGTGAATTCTATTTAAATCCTCATTAATTAAATCGACTCCTGCTTTGAAATCATACCAATTGTGATGCATATAAAGTTGTATATCGTCGGCAAACAGATGACACTTGCAATGAACAAGAACACTTGATAGGTCATTAATGAACAACGAAAACAATAGTGGTCCTAGCACGGATCCCTGGGGAACACCTTTATTTTTAAACAAATAATCTGACATAAAATCATCTATCACTACCGCCTGACCTCTATTGGTCAAATACGAATAAATCAAAGCTGTAGCCTTTTCACCGAAAAAGAAGTTATGACGCAGCTTCCTAAGCAATAATTCATGATTTACTAAGTCGAAAGCACTGGAAAAGTCTAACAGGAGCAAAAACGAGATGAACCTCACTCCCTTGACCCTGTTGTGTAAATTTTCACGTATGTCGTGAGTTACTTTCAGCAGAGCCGTCGTAGTACTGTGCTTGGGACGATAGCCCGATTGAAATTCATATAACAGATTATGGGCACTCAGATGATCAGATATTTGCCATTTCATTACCTTCTCTAGAGATTTCGACAGTGCTGGCAGAACATGAATCCCCCTGTGGTCTTTCAAATCAAACTTCGTTGACTTCTTGTGGACAGGGAAAACCTTCGATTTCTTATACAGCTCAGGATATGTCCCTGTCGACAATACAACATTGAACATATGCTGAATATATGGAAGAGTAACTGGCAATGTCATCTTAATAAAGCTGATTGGTATTTCATCCAGACCTATTGCATTCGATGTCACTTGCAGAATCGATTTTTTTGTGCATTCAAGGTCAATCGTACCAAATGAAAATGGGGTTGTTTTTAGGTTCAGTATTCGCAGAATTACGTGGTACGGATGATGAAATGTCAGAATCCAATAGCATTGCATGATTACTACACAGGAACTTATTAAATTCATCTGCCGTGAACGGTGGGTTACAATTGGAATTGTCTTTACCGATACCTAGACTCTTCAATTTTTTCCAAATGGCTTTAGAATCTTTGCAATTTTGAAAAAACCTGTCAAAGTATGATGATTTTGCTTTAACAATCAAGGAAGTAGCTAAATTTCTCAATTTTCGATAGTTACTATGTGACTCAGGTGTTCGCACTATCCTCCAATATCGTTTAGCAACATCTCTCTCGCTAATCGCAATGGCTATATCTCTTGAAAACCAAGGTGCATTATTACTATTCAATCGCTCCCTAACGGGTTTGAGGGGAGCATGTTTATTAAGTAAGAAGTTCCAATTCTGCACTAGGGCATTCACAACAGAATCACTATCATTTAGTAATAATATATTTTCCCATGGCAACAAACATGTATCAACGAAGAGTGCTACTTCATCTATCGCTTTTATATTTCGAACCATTCTCCGTTTGTTTTTCGTTGCCGAAGGGGATTGATAGCTCATGACCAAAATGTCATGCAGTGACATACCTGTGTCAAGCTGATCAATTCTGTTAACTGCCGACTTACTCCTTGTGATCAACAGATCAAGTAGCGAAGCACCAGTTTGATGATAATGTGTCGGTAATTTGTTAAGTATATGGAGATTGTTCTTCTCAAAGATATTCCTAAATTCGCTCATACGACTCTGCCTTTTATCATCTAATAGATTTTCATTGAAATCACCTGCAAATATCACATGCTCGTAGTCATTGACATAATTTGTTATGACATCGCTAATAATATTAAATTCATTGCTTTTCACTGCTTTATAGAAAACTCCGAACAAAATCTTCACATCGGGAAATACAAGTTCAGTCAGCAAATAATCTGCTTTGAAGCGGTCTTGTGATTGTAACTCATACTTAACTATTGATGACGCTATGACCCGGAATTTCAAATCTTTTTTTATGTAGATAGCTACCCCTCCGCTCTTTTCAAACTTTCTATCACACCTAATCAAATTATATCCCTCAATTTCCACTGATTTATTTGTAATATGACTTTTAAACCAGGTTTCGCTAAAGGATATTACATGGGCATTGACATTGAGAAAAGTCATACGTAACTCATCAATCTTCGGTTTAACACTAGCAACATTTAGATGGCAAAAGTTAATTTGATTATTCCCCTTAAGCATTGTCTTTAACACCACATTTGGTATGTTTACTCCGTTCAAGCTATCTGTATTCGCACTATTAAATTGCATCATTACCTTCATCAATGTTTCCTGCTCTGTCTATATGCCTGAGAACCGATCTCGTGCTAGGAAGAAGAATGACAATGAAACATGACGACTTAAAATTAATGATTGTCTGATAATGAACGAAACATAAAAATGATGAATTCTTCATTATGAATTTTATTAAAACTAAGACTAATTGGACTTTGTAAACTAAGCTCTCTCTCTCTCTTGTGAAAAACTAATTAATTTTACATAAACACAACAACAGCACAATGTGAATCTCACTTCATTTAATGTCCGCAATGTCAATATCATTTGTTTGTAAAGCATCGCTTCTTCCACCTTTATTGGAATTACCATCAGTGCCCATGGGGTGTGAAGATTGCTTGCTTGGAGTATTTTTATCATTCGCATGATCCACTTGACTTTGCGCTTTGTCATCTATTTTTCCGCCAGTCGTATAAAATACGTCCAATGAGGATATCGACACAATTTTGACCGGCCGTGACTTTTGCTCTAATCGATAGTTCACAAATCCGTTTCTCGTACTTACGGATGCGAACTTTTTGATGAATTTTAGGTTCATGGCTTTCTGAAATATCTCCTGATTTTTACGTGTGAGAGCTTCGCAGATGACTATTTGTAGCTTTGTTTTAAATCCAATATGAGTTAAATTGAGACTTGAGAATTTGAAATATGCTTCCATGAAGTCTCGTTTGTCGGCAATTTCGTAAAATTTCACAATGATTGGATTTGACTTATTACGACTATTCGATAAACGGAATGCGGTTTTGATTGTACGGGTGTTTTCAAAACGAATGGCATCACATATGTCGTATATAAGATTATTCATGTTCTCATCTTGCCTAAATGGAATGTTTTTGATAACAACGTCACACATCTTGGTCTGCCTTTCAAGAAAATCTATCCGTTCTTCAATGTCCGCACTCATTTTAGACATTTGAACGGACATATTACTGGTCATCTCTTCTATTGTAGCCATGCAATTTGTACGAACTGATTCAATTTTCGAATCGACATAGCCTGCGAAGGTATCCAGCTTTTTGTTGATAATGACTTCCATCGATTGAACAGTAGCTTCGTTATTGCGTGCAATGGTTTCTTGAAACTGCGTGTGAATTGTGTTTTGGAGCACTTTGTTTTGCTCCATAATAAATGATTTTAATTGATCCATATCCATATTCGAATCCACAGTTGACCTATAGTCAATAGCAGGCTCAGCGGCTCGTCTTTTGTAGATATTTTCTTCTGCTAGCATCTCTATTGAACTTAACCTCACTCGGGCGAGTTGTCTAAATATCAGCTTTGACCAGACACAGTTGACCACTATATTCTCCCGTACAAAACACAACTTATAGCTTAATAGATTAGTTTTGACCAATGTCGAAAGTTGCCTTAGCTCATTCACAAAACAGGAAGATTTCCATCCAGTACAAAAGAGCACACGTTTTCTTTGTTTATCAAAAGTCAGGCATATATTGACGAATTCCAGAGATAAAAGCAGCTTTCAATTGAAATGTCCTTACGATTCTAATACTTCTACAAATCTCAAGTCCAGTTACGATTTTATTTTTAATTAATTAAACGATCTAAGCGGTAAACACGTATTTTAACGACGGCTTCAAAAACGATGTATTACTCAGAATTCGCCATATTGTACCATGTTGGCATGCCCAGACCTTTCGGAAAAAAAATATAATCAGAAAAGATTTACGCGAGTTATGTACAAAATAAAATGCCCATCTGCAACATCTGAAAAATTTCGCTCTTGCATACTTTCCTTAAAGTTTTGTTTATTTTTAAAAATATAAAAAGATAATTTGAGGGTGTCAACAAGGCGATCCATGTGGACCTCTACTTTTTTGTTTAACTATCAATGATATGATCACCATGCTAAACTCAGAACTTAACATATGGTATTTAGATGACGGTACGTTGGGCGGCTCTCCGGAAGTGGTTTTGATCGATTTAAAACTGATTATAGAAAAATCCTCCAGCTTAGGACTTAGACTAAATTTTTCAAAATGTGAGCTTAAAGTTTTAGGAATCGACAATAGGGAGGAAATTAATAAAATTTTTGAATCTTTTAACAACATTGCTCCGGGATTAAAATTACAGAATGCTGAAATCGAACTTCTTGGAGCGCCGTTAACAGAAAATGGAATTATTACAGTGTTAAGGTCGAAAAAGAGCATTTTGGAGCGTATGGTAGGCCGTCTCGAAAAATTGAATTCGCACCAGGCATTTTATTTGCTAAGACATTTTTTTTCGATGCTGAGATTGACATACATCCTTCGAACAACACCATGTTGGCGCGCAATGAAAACCCTTCAAGAATATGATCAACTACTGCGAGTTTCACTGAAACGAATATCTAATTGTCAGTTGGATTCGAACGCTTGGATTGAGTGCTCTTTATCCGTGAAATGGGGTGGTATGTGCCTGAGAAACGTCACTAACCTTTGCTTTTCAAGTTTCCTAGGTTCCTTTCATTCTGTATCCGAATTAGTCCGTCAAATCCTTCCAGTAGACATCGAACTGTCAGTTAATTTAGTTGAAGAAGCTCTAACTTCATGGCAAACGACCACGGGAATTGAAGCCCTAGAAAGTCATCTGAAGCGATATCAATGTAATTGGGACAACGAAATGAATAAGGCATCCATCATCAAATTTTAGAGAGCAAGATGACCGAAATAGCAAAAGCCAGAGTCAAAGCAAACGTGGCACGGGATGCAAGTTCATGGCTAAATGTTCTACCGTGTTCGTCCCTAGGTACGTTGTTAGATAACCAATAATTTCGAATTGCAGCTTCTTTACGGTTGGGCTTATCGGTCTGTCATCCACACACTTGCGTATGTGGATAAGTTTGGCCGTCATGGATTAGCATGCAAAAAAAGCTATGGCAGAAAGGCTAGGCATGAAACGATCAACGACCTAATCAAACGAGCTCTGCTGACTTGTGGTGTTCCAGCGCTACGAGGACCTACAGGCTGCAGCAGATCTGACGGCAAAAATCCTGACGGGCTGACACTGGTTCCATGGAAATTCGGAAAGCCTCTGTTGTGGAATTTTACTTGCGCCGACACAACATGCCAATCGTACGTAGCATCCACTAGCCGACGATCAGGGGCAGCAGCATCATGTAGAGAAATCTCGAAAAGGGCTAAGTATCGGGATCTAGAGAACAATTTTTATTTTTGTCCAATTGCAGTAGAGACGATGGGTCCTTGGGGGAATGACGGCAGAAAATTGATAAACGAAATCGGGAAAAATTGAAACAAACCACTGGCGAGCCGAGGTCTAAAAATTTTCTGGTCCAACGAATCAGTATTGCTAACCAGAGAGGCAATGCAGCGTCAATACTAGGGACGATACCCCGAGAAATGAACCGTTTGGACGAAATTTATTATATAGTAAAATAAAATTTTAATGGTAATTGTAATGTAGTTGAAAAGATTCAAGGTTTTACATGTCGCAATGACGGCTTTGCTCGAGCACCTTTCCTTGACTGATTTGAATAAAACTTACTTTGAATTTGATTTAGAGTCTTATTCGTGATGATTAAAGTGATCCTGCTTCATCTGTGCAAAAATTGTAACCCGTTACCAGAAGTTTTGCTCTGCGTCGTCGCAATTGGATACGAACCCAACGTTTAAGGGATGGCAGTTGGATGTGATTCGATAACGGTGACTATAGGAAGCATTCACGACTTATTACTTGAAAAGCAGGTGACGCGCTGTGGAATTTAGTCGCCACATCTAGATTGTGAGGCTGGAAAGAACTTGAACTTGATTTATTTCACCGCCAATTCTGGCTGTATAAAAAGAAAATACAAAAAGTACATGAAATGAGTGAGGAAATACAATAAAAATTTGGTCAAAATATCACAAAATAAACATCACAATATATCCATATTCATTATTCATGTTGGTCATAATTACGTTTTTAAAGGCATTTCTGGTATTACACCGTTTTACTGTTAATTTATGTTCGTTTATTAGTCTGATGAGTCGAGCGATCGGTTGATTAATTAGATATGCGCTGGAAAGCCTTGGTTCAACCAGTAATGAAATCGTAGAGTCTCGAAAATTACGGGTGTTTTGGTAACGGACAAATTGTGGCGATATTATGTCGTCGCTAATGTTGCCCTTAAAAACGTCATAGGGAAGAACAGCATCCGCTGCTATCCGTCGTTTTTCCAAACTTTGTAATCTGAGAAGCTTACATCGATCCTCGTACGGTGCTAATCTGTAAGTCGTTGCATTACTCCGGCTTTCCAGTAGAAAGATCACAAATTGTTTCTGTATAGATTCAATGTCATCGATGTAGATTTTTGCCGTTGGGTTCCATATCGTTGATGCAAATTCAAGCCTCGATCGTACATAAGCCATATAAAGAATTCGTTGCGTTTCTTTCGTAAAATTTCCGTTCGAGAAGTGTTTGATACACCCAACCATCTGTCGTGCTTTCATCGTCATACTCTCTATATGATAGCCAGGATGGTGCCATCTATTAAACAGCACACCCAAATCATTTATTTCTTCGACGCGTTCCACGATGTGATCACCTATAGTATAATCGGCTGTGATGAATGTTGAGTCGTTACGATAAGCACTAAAAATGTAGCACTTTTCCTTGTTGAAATGAAGATAATTACGTACGTTCCACTCCACAACGTTATCAATGTCTCGTTGCATTCTTTGTGTATCGTGGTAGTCACGTATGATGGACATCAATTTTACATCGTCAGCGAAGAGCAGCGTATGGGCGAATTCCATAGCGTCGACTAAATCATCGATGAATACAATAAACATTAAAGGTCCTAATGAGCTTCCAGGCGGTACGTCGGACGGAGACTCGTATGTTCGGGATCGGAATTTGCCAATTTGACCAAAATTTGTCCTACCAATCAAAAATTGACACAGCCATCTTGCAGTTTTCTTTCCGATTCCGAATCTGACAAATTTGACGATCAACAATAAAATCACCACTTTGTCAAATGCTGTCTGGTAGTCGCCATAGAACGTATCCAGTTGATAATTTCGTTCGAATGCTTTGTGTGCTAGTATAGACTGGCATAACAGATTCGAAACGACTGACCTTTTGTCTCTGAAACCATGTTGCGTGCTATTCAATTGAGGCTGTAGCCTTTCCTTCAATTTGCGTTGAACGGCGATTTCTTGAATTTTCATGATTATCGTTTGAATGGCGATGACTCTGTAGTTGTTGACATTATTTTTGTCTCCTTCCCTTTTGTACGTAGCAACAATACGAGAAACTTTTGACGCGGTCGCTATTTTTCCACTGTCGAAAGACTTTTGATACAATAGCCAAATGGGCCAGGCAACTGATGACGCACACATTTTGACAACAGACGGTTTGATCCCATCAGGACCGGCTCCGCTTTTCCAATCGAGTGAGTGAATCGCTGCTTCAATATCAAATAGCGACAATTTGATATCCTCGGCACCACTAATAGGAACGTACTTTTCATCAAATTCCCATTTCTCTGTATCAGGTACGTATAATGACTCAAAATAGTCAGCAAACATGTCGACTATTTCCTCTGTTGAAGTACCGATCCTGTCTCCGTAGTTCATTAAATCAGGATACTTATCAGAGCCACCTTTCAATTTGGCGAATTTACAAAATTCTGCTGGATTAGCTTTGATGTTTTCTTGCACGTTTCGAATGTATTCGTTGAATCGACGATCGTTTTCTACACTGAATGCTACTTGCGCTGCTTCATATTCATTCACCGATACCAAGTCTGTTGTTCGTAACGTCCGCTTGTATAACTTATTTCGACGATTTTTCAAATGTTGCAGCTCTTTTGACCACCACTTGGGTTTGTTCGAATATTTTTTGAAGGTCTTCGTTGGCACATTCTGTTCAATTAGAGATTTCAATTTTTGAACAAAAAATTCATAGGCAGAGTCAACATCTTTAATTCTGAATTCATGCTGGAAATTTATCGCTTCTAACTGTCGCGTCATTCTTTCATAATTTCCTCTTGAATATTGAAAAATCGTAACGTATTCCACGTTCACCGACGATCTAATGTTACAATCCATTTTGATTTCAAGTGGAACGTGAAATACGTCTTGCTGTGCTTGATCGATTATGGTATTATTGTCTCTCGCTACGACGAATTCACCGGAACTATTGACAAAAACCAAGTCCAAAACATTAAAAGCTCTGTTGCGAAAATTTGATAGTTGCGATAACGGTAGACTGAGCATTTTGTCCAAGAATTCGAGAGCATTTGTTTGATAAATTGAACGGTTACCATTAGTGTCAGAGTCATTCGAAGTGTGTGGTAAATAAGCATTATCGTCATCAACATCAGGTGACCAGTCGATGTCATGCAGGTTAAAGTCGCCAATTACCATTACTTTATGATTACGGTATTTTTCTACGATAATCTTGACATGATTGTAATGCTTAAGAGCAATTTCTAGATCAAAAACGCTCAGGTAGCAAACATATACAATTAATGGTTGAGGTTTAACGCGTATCTCAATGGCCAAAAATTCGCTAGCATCATTCGGTCGAATTGAAGAATTAATCACAACTGTGTTACTGTATAACGAATGGTGAACCAGAATTGCTACTCCACCACAACGTCTCAAGACTTGGGCGCTTCTGTCATTACGGTAGGCAATATACTTGTCCGGAAAATACACGCGGCTATAAAGTCCATTATCCAAGCAAGTTTCAGTGAAGCAGAGTATTTTGTAGACAGATGATTCGATTTTCATGTTAACATTACGTTTATTTGTAATGCTTCGGACGTTATTGTAATAGATTGGTAATGATTGAAATCGTTCTGGTTCAATTGTCAACAATGGTTGTGTACGTCCAGGTTCATTGTTTGTAATACGTTTAGCATTGCCATTTATATCAGGAAAAAACGACGTGATCAGCGGTTGCTTTTTTAATTTATCACATGAAATAGCAGAATGACTCGAATTATAATGTGTAGTGTCATTTTGTGCTCGGCTAGAACACATACTATTTAATGAGTTACCTGTGAGGTATCCATCACTGCTTGTTCTGTTGGCAGTTGCACTTCGTTCGTTGTTTCCTGGTCGTTTTTTGAAGGGTTGCGTTCATTTAGCCTAGCACCAGAGGATGGATTGGAAGTCAGTTCGAATTCTCGAATCTGACTGTATGTCGCGCTGTGGAATTTAGTCGCTACATCTAGATTGTGAGGCTGGAAAGTAAAGGATGGTCTGAGTGGAAATGGCTGAATGAATTTCTTGTTTTATTATTGTTATTGTTGTTTATTATGGTACGTATGTTTTGTTGAATGAGTGACATGGAGACAGGTCATTGCTGATGTTTGATGATTATTTTGATTTAATTCATCAACAACTGACGTTAGAGATGAGCGGGTTGCCCGAAAGTTCGAAAAACCCGACACGAATCGAATCCGAATTGTTTTTTTCGGGTTCATGAGTTTCGGGTTTCGAAAATTTTAATCGGTTTGGGTTCGGTCCGGTCCGGGTTTGGAAACAGTTCGGGTTTCGGGTTTCGGGTTTCAACAAATTTTATCGGGTCGGGTTCGGTCCGGGTCGGGTTGTTGTATCATTTTATTCGGGTCCCGATACTTTATTAGTTTTTTATATTTTACAAAACTCGTCTAAATTTTATCATCTTACATTACACGAATTTGGTTTTAGTCTAAGGTCCGTGAAGAATGCAGACGTAAATTTAGTGAAGTAATTTAGGTTGTGAGTTTCGAAAAACTTGAGTGTCTGTTCGGGTTTCGGGTTTCGAAAATTTTAGTCGGGTCGGGTTCGGTCCGGGTCGGGTTTTGAAACAATTCGGGTTTTGAAACTATTCGGGTTTCGGGTTTCGAAAAATTTTATCGGGTCGGGTTTCGAAAAATGGTCAACCCGCTCATCTCTAACTGACGTTACCTTCATATAGATTTATAATAAGACATTTTGGTCTGTTGTATGATTTTCATAATGAGTAACGCAATCTGGTTTGTATGAATACAGTATTGGTAAGTTGACCAGTGCAGGTAATTCATGAGAACGGTTTGCTTGTGGAATTGTGTAGTCGCATCCCCCTCGTTGTTTTGTCACTATGAGGACACGCTCTGGCAGTGGGTTCATCTCCCTCATTGCCGATAACTGACCCCCAACAGCTAGTTGGTCGCAAGTAAGGATCGAAATGGATCTGGGTCGACCTGATGTGTTCAGGTCAGGTCGGACCCAACTTTGATGTGAGCCTGCTCTTGCATTTCGGGTCCGATCTGAAACCTGAAACCAAAAATTCTTAATCAGGTCCATGAGTACTCGTTTCTGGGTCTTGTGAGTCTTGGTGAGTCCTGATGCGTCTTAATGCGGTCTTAACACTGCATTGAGACACATTGGGGTTCATGGGGACCGGAAGTTAGTGCCCCTGGAGTCAGGTCGACATGTTCAGGTTGGGTTTCAGGTTGTCCAAGTGGATTTGATGTTTTCTGAGTAATGAAGGCGACCTAAAATTCAACATGAATCTGACCTCAACAAATTAGATTGACACAAATTGATTTTTTCGATCCAAACCTGAACTAAAAATTCAGGTCAATATTTTTTTTTGAGTCAGGTCGACCCAAAACGATCCATTCCGATCCTTAGTTGCAAATCACTGTTTCGATTTTTCGCAAACTATACACAAATGGCGGAGGTCTCTGCGCGGATAATTGTGGTAGCTGCATATGATGCCTGGACGCGATTCCGGTGATATAATCTGAAGAGCCTAAACCAAAATTTCAAAGTTGAACGGAAATCGAGTGGGAAACATTCGTTATTTGTCACATCGTCAAATCACACAATCACGATAAATTGTAAGCATGCACGACAGCAGCATGCAAGCTGTGCGCAAGTAATTGCAATACTGACAAATTTGACAAACCAGTAGCTAGTCCGATCACTTTGTCAAGTGACGGTGATTGTTGTTAATATATATAAGTTCACTGCATGACGAACGGCGGCCCAGCGCAGTTCTACTATTCATGCATCACTCCCATGTGATGTTTGATAAGTTGAACTAGGGAGCATATACGGGTCATTCCACAGCAGTAATCATGGAAAGCATGCGGTGGAATGGCTCCTAAGGGTTCACCAATTGGGTAATCCGCTGTAAGTGTGTACACGTTGGAGCTCTCTGGGATATCCACCGTGTATCCACGCTTAAGGCCAGTGCCACGAACTGGCTCGTCAAGCTCGTCTTTTTGTATGAAAAAACAATTTTTAAATTCGTTTTTCTACTGGCGCTGTCTCAAGTCGTGAACGTTGTTTTCATATTTCGTGGCACATTATGTCATAGGTTGTGATTTTAGTTCATAGATTTAATTGTCTGTTCTAGGTGGCGCTCGTAGTAGCTATATGATAGATTTAAATATTTGTATATGGAGAATGTTAAAGTTTTCCGAATAAATCGAAAATTTGTACACAGAATATTTTTTGCGTTGATAGGTGTAAGTTTGGGATACTTTTGCGTAAAATTAGCCAATTATTTCGCAAATTTTTTTTTTTTCAAAATTATTTGAAAGTGTTCGCAACAATTCCCTCATTAATGAAAAATTACAAAAATGGCGACTTTCAATTCCAAAATTGGCTCAATCGTGTTTTAAATACAAAATATGCACCTTTACCATACATCAGATATTCAAAATCTATCATACTTACTACATGGGGTGAAAAGTCCGCGGCCTTGCAATGAAAGAACTAACTTTTACATATGAAATTAATTTTATTCTTCAACGTAGTCTCCCTGAAGGGAAATGCACTTAGTCCAACGGTCCCGCAACATTTGGATACCTTTGGTATAATAGGATTTCTCCAACCCTGCAAAATAGGCCTCTGTTTCGGATATCACCTCATCATTAGAGTAAAATCTTTTTCCCTGTAGCCATCTTTTTAAGTTTGGGAACAAATAGTAGTCGCTGGGGGCCAGATCTGGAGAGTAAGGTGGGTGGTGGAGTAATTCATAGCCCAAAGAGTCCAGTTTCACAGTTGCTTTTATGGATGAATGCGCTGGTGCATTGTCATGATGAAACAGGACCTTTTTCTTCTGCATATGCGGGCGTTTTCTCTTGATCTCGTTGTCGAGCTGTTCCAATAATGTGACATAGTACTCGCCAGTTATTGTTTTTCCTTTCTCCAAATAGTCGATAAATATTATGCCATGCGCATCCCAAAAAATCGTGGCCATAACCTTGCCTGCAGAACGCTGTGCCTTTGGGCGCTTCGGTCGGCTTTGACCAAATTCTAAACACTCTGCAGACTGTCTATTGGACTCTGGTGTATAGTAATGAATCCACGTTTCATCAATCGTGACAAATCTACGCAAAAACTCCGTTGGATTACGCTCGAACAAAGCTAAATTACGCTCTGAATCGTCAAGACGGTGCTGCTTTTGATAAATTGTTAGAAAACGCGGCACCCATCGCGCAGAAAGCTTTTTCATGTCCAAATACTCATGTAAAATGTGTCGCACCCCTTCTGTTGATATTTTGAGGATGTCAGCTATTTCACTAACTTTAACTTTCCGATCAGCCAAAACAATACGATGGATTCCTTTGATGTTTTCTTCAGTAACTGCTTCACTTGGACGTCCTGAACGTGGGGCATCATCGGTGCTTGTATTACCTCGTTTAAATTCAGCATGCAACTTCTTGACCGTTGTATACGACGGAGAAGATGTGCCATAACACTTATCCAGCCATTCTTTGCTTTGCACCGTATTTTTTCCCATTAAGAAACAATGTTTAATCAACACATGGAATTCATTATTTTCCATTTTTTACGAACAACAAAAACCTGCGTCAATCTATTGACAGTAATTCGAAAACTATGACACCAAATGTCAGGAAATTTTGGCTGTAGACAAGTAAAGGGTGGTACTACTGAATGTTAACAAAAATTCTGAAGTAATGACGCCATCTCTATGTGAGGCCGCGGACTTTTCACCCCATGTAGTATAGTCACTCCTAGTGCCACCTGTTGATATATACATTTATGTACATGCAATTTTAAAATGTCTGACATCACGAACTATGAAAAATAATTAGAAACAAAGAGTTCAAAATGCATTGAATATACATCTTTACATTCACTACATGTTCTCATATTTGTAACTAAAATATACGTTGGGTCGAGATCAATAAAACTCTTTTAGTTTGACCGAGTCAGATAAATTTCTCATCATTTATAAAGAAATATTTGTTAATGAAAATGTGAAAAATTGAAAAAGCGTTATATGTATTTGATTCATTGGTCTAAGCTACTTTTTTTGAATTCGCCTACTTTTTAAACAAATCTTTCTCTAGCAAAAGGCTAGAGGATTTTACGAAATGCTCTATTTTTCGAAAAAAACAGTTATGTCTCTCAAGAATAAAATCTTAGTTTTAAACGATACTCTTATTTCAAATCAGTTAAAAGAATACTTTAAAATTAAATAACGAAATTAAACATGCAAATCCATTTGATTCGGCGGGATTACTTTGATGTGAAACGATTTACGGCCTGTCGTGGGCTTCGGTCGGGCTTTTATGAATTGTAATGGTTGATATCGCGGAAATATTTAAACGTGCACGTCCGTTTGGTTCGACGGAATCTCTTTAAAATGAATTTGCAGCCCTTCAAACTCTAAGAAATTGTTTTGAAAATTGGGGATTATAGCAACCCAACGACTTTTGTGAGTTTTTGTTGTTGGTGAAAATGTTGTGTACGCGTTTTTTAGCTTTCTGTAAAAAAAGAATTTTCAGTTTATCATTCTTTCGGTTGTGGTGAGTGTTTTTGTTTATACTTTTTTCGCGCAAGGCCCTTGTTCAGGGCCTATTTAATTGAATTTTTACGAATTTGCTGAATTCGGTGAATTTCGTGAATTTTTATGAATTCGGTGAATTTTTATGAATTTCCGCGAATTTCGGTGAATTTCCGCGAATTAGATTTTGTTTTGAAAAGCTTTTATTTTGTGTGACAATTGGCAAAACTTAAGTTTTCTGGTCTAGACGGTGATTGGGGTGGGAGGTAGTGCTAATAAGAGGGGACCACTCCACAACTAAGAATCACTAGTTATTTGGCGGCGGTCCCTGAAGAGAGGGGGATGTCAGAACTGAAACTTTTGTTTTTTCTTTTTTTTCATTTTTTGTGTACTAGGAAGAAAGTGCTGCGAAGGGCTGGATGAGTGGATAAAAGATTGTGGAAGAGTGACGGAAGAGCGGAGATTGCCATGAAAATATATTGGGCGCCTTAAGGTCAGGTTATGCCCATATACGTCGTCAAATAGTTATTAGACTATGTAGACGGGCATAACCCCACATTAAGCAAAGTAGGCGCTTTAAAAAGCCTACGTTAAGCAAATTGCGCCCTTTAAGTAGAAATTTTATCGATATTTTATCGATAATGTAAGCATTCGCTGAGAGGACATCAATTTTTTGTGCACTCACCCAGGATAAGCCGCGTGGAGGCTGCTTACTTGTAACCCATTGGCCCTGAAAAGGGCATTTTCTTCCTACTAAGATGGGGACCCCTCGGCTCGTCACTACCGAAGTATTTACCGACTCCAAACCCCTCTCAGTACCATTATGTCGAAGCGAGTACTTTTAATATTCGTCACGAGCGACAGACAACGAAAACAAATTCTGGGCATTCAAGAGTTGGAAGAGATCTGTGACAAATAAGCAACAAATTATGCTTGCTTCGATATAATGGTACTGAGAGTCGGCAAATACTTCGGTAGTGACAAGTCAAGGGGTCCCCATCTCAGCACGAAGAAGAGGCCATTTTCAGGGGCAATGGGTTACAAGTAGGCAGCTTCAACGCGGCGTATCCTGGGTGAGTGTACACAAAATTAATGTCCACTTAGCGAATGCTTGTTTACATTATCGATAAAATTTCTACTTAAAGCGCTCAATTTGCTTAACGTGGGCTCTTTAAAGCGCCCAATATATCTTCATATATATACGCTCTTCCGTCACTCTTCCACCACCTTTTAACCACTCATCTAGTCCTTCCCAGCACTTCCTAGTTCACAAAAAATATAAAAAAAGGAAAAAATAATTTTTTAGTTTTGACCTCCCCCTCTCTTCAGGGAGGTGACCGCCAAATAGCTAGTGATTCTTAGTTGTGGGGTGGTCCCCTTTCATTAGCATTACCCCAACCCCAATCACCGACTTGACCAAAAAACTTAAGTTTTGTATGAAACAACGACTGTCGTTTGGCACCACCATGCTAAATCCGTCATCATAACTTGTACAGATCAACGACCACATTGTCGCTTGGCTTCACCGCCATGTTCATACCAAAGTCTCCTCCTAAAAACCAATTTCATCTGTAGCCAGCTCTTTCACCATACCAGAGCTTCAATCAATCGCAGCGAGTGTTATTGAAACCCCTTCTAGCAAACTAGCGCTACAAATTGATCAGCCTGGGCCCATAGCCTGTTGGCAGAGCTGAAGTACTGGCTCCCATTGACCGATGGCCAGAGCCCTAACTACCGATCAAGTGGGTCCAAAATCTTTTTTTTTCGTGAAAGGTATGATAAATACCTTTCATTTGGTACCTTATTCATTATCGTCCGTGCTATGGTTACGAAGATTAACTCAAACAAGTTTCACGGCCCTATGTCTAACGTTTTTGGCCATATCTCCTAGAGTTTTTGACTAAAATTGCTCATCTTCGAGCTTAGCTCCTATTTTTTGTTTATCTTTCAGGAAAAAAATTATCGAAATCGGATGTGTTTTACTCGAGTTATAGTAATGACGGACGAACAGACCATTTTTTTGCATTTCTGCAATCTCCTAGACTTAAGCAACAACTTTGCCCAAGAAACTAAAGGTTGATCTTCAAAATTGCATACCTCACAGTAAAGACACAAGCCCATCGTACTTCGTATGGGGCTAAAAATCCCATGTGTAAACACTTTTGGGTAAAAGTTGGTTCACCATGCAAATCGATGTGGAATTCTATCAAATTCCATGGGATCATGACGCTCGTTGCGGCGGAAATTTTGGTACCATGTGACGATGACGGTCACTAGACGCGAAGAACGTTGAAGAAACTGTCATTTCTGACTAGTCGACCAGTTTCTTATCTCAAATATTGCACCAATATCATGAAATGACGTCATTTCTTTCTCTGACTTCACATCATCGTTTTGGTTTCATGAAATTCAAACTATTTCAATGATTTTTACTCAAAAACTATAACTTACCTCCTTTAGGAAGTGTCTGTCTTTCTTTTCTATTTGACTCTTACATTCATCTGGGTTGCAATTTTTTTTTTTTATTTATTTATTAATTCATTAATACATTGTAGGCTCGCAGCCCGTACATGCCCTGTACATAAATCTTTTAGAATCAAAGTTAATCGTACAAAGTTATATATTTTTAATCAAATAAATCAAACTAAATTAAACAGAAAAGAAAGAAAGAAAAAGAAAAATAATGTAATTAACAATCGATAAATCAATAAATCAAACATAGCTGATCAAATCAAAATGAAAATAAAAACTATTCGCAATTCTCGATTAAGTTACCAAGAGACACGGTTCGCGAAATTTATTTATCATATATTCCTTCAATTGCCTTTTAAAAGAAAGTAGGTTGTTAGCAGAGTGAAGTATTGCAGGTAGTTCGTTGTAGAAACGAAAACCATGATTCGTAATCGAGTGCTGCCCAAACTGAGTGCGTGAAAAGGAAGGGTGAAAAAGACCGCTATTCCTTGTAAAATGCCCGTGCACGTCTGAGTTTAATTGAATGAACATGTTATGCTTAATTAAATCGTTTTTAAGAGAATGGATTAGCGTTGCTGTCTGATAAAGGTTAAAGTAGTCAATAGGTAAAATGGAAGAGTTGAAATAGTGCTTCACTGAATCTCTAAATTTTAGACCGTATATGTTACGTAAGACTTTCTTTTGTAACAAGAGCAAATTCTTAAGAGCACCTTGAGGTGTGCGATTCCAAATCGGATTTAAGTAACTTAGATGGGTATGCACGTAAGAGAAATAAAGGTTGAACAGGGCAGGCTTTGGTAGTATCCACCTAAGCCTCCTCATGACACCTATAATTGGTGAAATTTTCTTGATAATTTTGATGATATATGATCATCCCACGTAAATTGTTCATTCACCATTAAGCCCAAATACTTAATAGTATTTTTCTTTTCAAGCATTGTGTTATCGTAGTGTAATTCGAAGGTTGTTAGTAAATCGTACTTAAAAACGATATAGTTGGTTTTGTTTTCATTCACTAATAATTCATTTTGTAATGACCATCTGTGCAAGATATTTAGGTCGTGCTGCATCTGATTTTGCAATTCTTCAACTGAAGTAGTAGCGTACTGAAATGTGGTGTCATCAGCATATAAATATACACATTTCCTTTAAAACCACTGTTGAACAGATCATACAAAAATATGACAAATAACAAAGAGGATAGTGATGAACCTTGTGGCACACCACATTCAACATTCAAAACGGACCCATTAAACCCACTCACACTAACGAACTGTTTCCTGTTTGTTAAATAACTTTTTAGGAGATCATACGCAGGTCCACACAAGCCGATACTTTGTAGTTTTCTCAATAAAATTACGTGGTTAACTGAATCAAAGGCTTTTTTAAAGTCCACTAGTAAGCAAGCAACTACCATCTTTTGATCAATTCTATTTCTGATTTCCGTGCATAGGTCAAGGCAACATGCTAACGTGTTAGACTTTTTTAAAAACCCAAATTGTTTCATTTTAAAAAATTTCATAGAGTCCAGCTTTGCATAGAGCTGATCATATAAAATTTTTTTCAAAAGTTTCGAGAGAGAGGGCAATAGTGAAATGGGCCTATAGTTTCCAATGTCCGAGGGGTCACCATCTTTTGACAAGACAACCACTTTCGCACACTTTAAGACATCATCAAAATGAGACTTGTCAATAGAATCGTTAATCAATCGGGACAAACAGTCCGACAGTAACTGATTGTACATTTTCAAAAACTTTACACCAATGCCATCATATCCTGCAGCTGCGCCTGACCATAATCCATTAATATACCAAGAGATTATTTCAGCATTAACAGTTTCAAACTTAAATCCCTGCAAAAAATGGCGAATCGATCCCTTGTTCTGGTGATGAACACAACGAGTGGATTTGCCAATACTTACAAGGTATTTGTTAAACTCATTTGCCACTTTTAGGCTTCTTGCTGTTACCATCAACTACGATTTCCGGACATCGCAGGGGCTCTGTGGATTTGTTCGTTAGTACCCTTTTAATTATTCTCCAAACTTCTCTCGGATTATCGGCTTGGTCAAATTGTGCTACATAATATTCTCTCCTTTTAAATCGAGTCTTATAATGAATACACTTACTGATATTAGTTAGTCTTAAACGGAGACTAAAGTTGTTGGGACTTTGCTGGACTAAACGAAAATGCCTGCATCGCCCTTTCAGAAGCGTAATAATTTCATCATCAAGGTATGGTTCGAAAGTCTTTTTCTTAACAGTTTTCACTGTTTTTCTATTTTTATTCGTGACCTCCTGTATAACGGATGAGAAAGTTGGGAAATCGTTTATGGAAGTGAAGTCAATCGCTCTTAAGTCGATAGAAAGTTTTGAGTGATCAATAATATCTTTGTAGTGAATTTTCTTCATTTTAGGTAGCCGTGTCCCCATGCCCACAATAAGACCTTTGTGGTTGCTGATGTGTGGTTCAGTTACTTTTACATAGTAATCAGCATCGCACTTGTTAGTAATAACATGGTCTAATATTGTGTTTGAAGTCTCAGTCACCCTCGTTGCGTGTTGCGGATCAATTTTATTTAAAATTTTAAAACAGTTTGAATTGATGACAATTTCATATTGGGTAGTTTCTGAATTATTCGTTAATAGATCAACGTTCATATCGCCCAACAGAACCGTTTCCACATCGGTTGATAGAATCTCGTCAAAAGTTTTTATAAAATGTTGGAAATCATCAGAGTCGTTTCTGTCAATTGGACGATAATATCCGCAAATGATAAATTCACAAATATCTGAGAGACGCTTCGAACACTTGGTGTTTCATACTTCCAAAATGCAGTAAACTATGGATTCGGACCCATGAAATTTGAGCGAATTCCACATCGGTTTGGTGGAGATATTGACGGAAAACTGTTTTCGAACCTCCAAAAATGTTTTTTCCCTAATGGGTCTACCTCCAGGAAAAAATATTTTGGACGAATCAGGCTAAGATAACGCTTTGAACGAGCTATAATAATTAAATATTCCGACTCGTTTGGATGTTAGTTCAATATTTTTCAAATGACTTGACTTCTGATAACCGAGAAATTGCTCAAAACATGTCGGTTTACATAAAATTTCATTTCGCGACAACTATTATTTCGTTAGGAAAAAAAATTGAATTTTGGTGAATTTCCATGAATTTTAGTGAATTTTTATGTATTCGGCGAATTTTTGCGAATTCGGTGAATTTTAATGAATTTGGTGAATTTTTACGAATTCGGTGAATTAATTCAATAAAATAGGCCCTGCCCTTGTTGCATTCGTATCAAACGTATCTCTGTTTTATGTGTACTAATAAACTGTTCAATGAAAGTGCACCACTATACGGTGGAAAGGAATGGTGGAGGCCGCTGAGGATAGTTACTTAGATAGAGATTTATCTCAATGCAACCTATTGGGAAAATTAGGAACTATGTTATATTATTTGAGCGCAAATGGCGCAAATATCTTGTTTGTAATGTTGTTGTCCTCACATCGCCTTCGGGTGAGGACGTTGTAATAAAGGTAAAATCACAAAATCAACATTGGATTTTATTCAGTAGTTTCTAAAATATAACCAGATGGTAATAATGAAATCCATATTCGTTGGATCCTTAACGCTGATTGTGAGCTTAAAATTTTATTAGTTGATCAACGGTTCTGTGATCCCTAACGCTAATTGTGAGCTTTAGATTTTATTTGTTGGTCAACGGTTGTGTTAATACTAAAATGCAACCTGATGACATTGAGAATGAACCACAGTCGGATCCCTAACACTGATTGTGAGCTAAGAATTTTATTTGTTGATCAACGGCTGAGTGAATACTAAAATGCAACCTGACATTGAGGCTAAAGCTACAATCGGATTCCCAACGCTTATGATCATATATTTGAATATTAGACGGATAGGAAATATATCGCCTTTTGCAAAGTAAATTTTTAGATTAGTAATGAATACGTTGATCACGACGAATCTAATGCTTGAATTTGGTAAATTAATAGGCCTCCGGAATGACAAAATTTAGATTAGGAGCGAATATATTGACCGCCGTGAATCCAACGAATGGATTTGGACTACCTCCCGTTATGTAAGTTTCTCCTATTTAAGATTAGCAGACTGACTTAATCTTAATAGTTTTCAACCTTTTGGCAAATTAAAAATAGATTAAATTTTTTGTTGAGCTAAACCATGATCCCAAAAGGGATTAGGAAAGCGACAAAGTAAGAATGTTGAAAAATTATTTGTTTATAGTTCCCCGACGTGCTTGCCATTGACTGATGAGTTGCACGCCCGGGAAACCTAAGGTGACGAGACAGAGTCTCCGTCTCGAGCATAAACTCATTACACCTCTCCTTCACGGAGTCCCATTTAGGCTCTTAAGAGTACTCTAACCAAAACTATTTTTATGACCTCTCTGATGGAGCGGAACTTCAGTTGTACTCGAGAATAGAATGGAAATAGTCTGAGGATATGTGGAGTTTTATTGCCCACACTAACAGTAAAATGTTAATTAAACGAAATGTGAATTCCATTGCCAAGATAGCGGGTCTTAAAGAGATCAATCAAATTTTATTTTTTGGAGACTACTCAAGTTTAGGGGACTATTCAAGCTGGGAGGTCGACAAATTTGTAATGATTATGATTGTGATTATGATTATTGAGATTTGTGTCTGGGAATTTGATGGATTCCAGCGTCCAATGTTTACAATTATGTAAATTTAAGAAAACAATTAGATATGTAAATTATTTTTTTTTTTAAATCGGGGGCTATTTATGTACAAAAAAAATGTAGGACCCTAGGTAAGGGGCTGTCCCTAAATTACGTAACACATTTTTGGCCACTTACCCCCCCC
>CM055404.1:98924596-98967995 GCA_029228625.1 Pseudolycoriella hygida | reverse complement strand
CCCCCTGTTACGTAACACAACTGAGTAATTTATTTTGTAACAAAACAAGCAAATGTTATGTTATGACGTGGTATATTATGATTTGTAAAAACTAGAGAAAGGTAACTAGAAGGAATAGCATTGCGTCACCAAGTGAAGAGCATATAACAGGTGATCACAAAAAAGTTTCTCGTATGCGATTTTGAACAAATATAATTAAAAATATAAGTCTTTGGTTGTAAAACTAAAGCCCTAAAGCCCGTAACAATCTGTCACAAATTCTTATAAATAAAAATTATTAAAAACCATGCATCATTAACCACGTATTCCAATTATTTACCAAAATGAAAAAAAAATCTCAATCAGAAAACCAAGGTACGTAAATCTAGGAAATAGCTTGAATGTTGAATGTGCTTTGAGAGAAATAACATACTAGTGCAAGTAGTCACGACTCACCAAAAGTATATTGTAACACATATGAGATCACAGTGGCAGCATTATTGTTAATGACGAGGACCCGGACCATAAACAAATTTTTCGATATCCCATTTTATTTTCATCACATTTCAATTAAACGTTCGATAGCCAAAAACACCGTAAATTTTTCTAAAAATACTAAAATGTTTTGAATTGTTTCATGTATCGAATTTCTTACAACTTGTATCGATGTACGGATAGAAACGAAAAGAGTCAAAATGGAAAAATCGATGATTTCTAGTAAAAATAAATATCAACAGATGTGGATAAAATGTTATTGTTCGCGCTCAAGTAAAAATATGACCGACCGACATTCTCGGTCGTTTAAGTTATGTAGAATTTGCATAAGTTAAACAAATACGTATAATAATATAAAAATAATCCGCCGTTACAACCCGTCGGGGTCAGAGGCTAGATCATTTTTATTTACTTGTTCCGCAATTTATTGTGAGCTTCTCACATGGATTCTTCTTAGAAATTCTTTCGTTACCGATGTTGTTACTGTATCAGTGGTAAATTTCACACAAACCTAGTGCCATCTATGATGTACTAGGTGCGCAAACTAGTAGGGCTTAAAATGCCGGTTCGTCCCATTAATGTGTATTACAGGCAGGTATTTTTTGGACCACATGCCTAACGTGAATTGCGAACCACTCCTAACGGTAGCTTGCATTTTACCATTAGGATTTCTTCTGGTGCTAATTATATTTCCTCCGTCTAAAGTTAGACTCAAACATTTGTACACAGAATTCATCGAATATGGGTGACGTCATATTTGTTATTCTTCTGTGTACGATTCGTTGCGGCACCAAATTCACAACTACCCAAATTATTAAGCCTGGGTGTGCCTAGGAACGTTACTTTCATGCTATACATTGAAGAAAAATCCTATAACCAATTTTCCCCACCGGGAATGAGTTCGGATATTCTTGGTGGGAAGCCAGTACGTTGCCACTGAGCTAACCCGTTCCAAATATGTACTCAAATTTATATCAAAAACATAACCAAAGACCCGTACGTATCAGAATAGATGTGGCAAACAGAATAGATTTGGCAAAGAGACTCGAACGTATCTAAATATACACATAAGCAAACAATCCAACGTTTTCTGTTCTTTTCATCCATAGAAATTACTTACTTGCTTACTTAACCGGCACTACAACCCATTAAGGGTCTTGGCCTTCTGCAACATGCTTCTCCAACCGGACCAATCCGCAGCTAACGTCTCCTAGCTGGATACTCCCACAGTTTTTAATAATAGCAATTATATGTCGCATAACTGATATTTAACTTTTGTTAAACTGCAGTGGTTGAAACTGCAACTATAAACAGCTGTTAATATACAATTAATTTTACTGTAGTTTTGGAGTTATTGCCGAGTTGCTCAATACTAGAGCTGTACTACTGTTATTCTACTGATATATTTCCGTTTTACTGCGTCTGTATTACCACTGTATTACTTATGTAGTACTGTTCTGTTACTGCCGAATTACTATTGTACTACTGCTAGACAAATGTTGCATTACCGATGCATCTCTGTTGTGCTAGTGTTATACTATTATTGTATTACTGTTGCACCACTACTATATATATATGTTGCACTAATGCTTTAATACTGATGTTCTACTGTTGTACTACTGCAGTATTACTGTTGCACTGCTGCTGTATTACTCTTACGCTACTGCTATGTTACTGTTGCACCATTGCCGTATAATTGTTGTACTACTGCTGTACTGCTCATGTACAACTGTTGAATTACTGTTAAATTGCTGTTGTACTACTGCGGAATTACTATTGTACTACTGCCGAATTACTATTGTACTACTGATAAATTATTATTGTACTACTGTTGAAGTACTATTGTACTACTGCTGTACTACTCATGTACTATTGCTCAATTACTGTTATGCCACTGCTGTACAACTCTTGAATTGCCGTTAAATTGCTGTTGTACTACTGCGGAATTACTATTGTACTACTGCCGAATTACTGATAAATTACTATTGTACTACTGTTGAAATACTATTGTACTACTGCTGTACTACTCATATACTATTGCTGAATTACTGTTATACCACTGCTGTACAACTGTTGAATTGCCGTTAAATTACTGTTTTACTACCGCTTTATTACTGTTACACTACTGTTGCACTACTGCTGAATTAGTGTTGTACTACTGCTGAATTGCTGTTGTAATACTGCTGAATTACTGTTGTGCCACTACTGTATAACTGTTAAATTACTGTTGTGCTACTGTTGTAACTGTTACACTACTGTTGTGTTATTGTTGTCACACTGCACTATAACTGTTGGACTACTTCTGAATCACTGTTGTACTACTTCTTAATTACTGTTGTACTATTGCTGAATTGCTATTGTACTACTGTTGAATTACTGTTGTACTCCTTTTTACTGCTGTAGTAATTTTTTTAACAATGTTGAATTAACAGTCAAGAAACATGCTGAATTCTGGGAAGCGTACGAAGGTATAGTATAGTATAGCCTATAGTATAGTATAAGCGCCACTAAACGCTTCTTTCTGGGTCCCGACGTGGATCAAACTCGGACCTGTTCCTTTAGACAGTTTCTTGGAGGCAACAGGAAGGCTAATCTTATGATTTATATAATGAGCAGGAAAGAACAGAGAATTGTAAGAGCTCTGTTTCGTCGCTAAAAACTGATAAATCCAATCTAATGCTCAAGCAACAAACATCATTTGACATTTACGACGAATAAACAAAAAAAAATGCATATTGCATATTCCCAACGAACGCATGTTTTTAGGTTTATCCGGTTTATCAAAAGCAAAAAATGTAAAATATAAAGATAGGATGGTTATAACACTCAGTTTTTATTCACAAACAAAACAAATAGAACCAAAAATCAGCAACGCTCAAACTAATGAAATTGAAAGAAACCGAAACAAGATTGAACGAAAAAGGAAAGCGTAGAAGGTTGAAGTTAATTGAGATAATAATTATTTTCATTAAACTGATCGCACTGATCTTCCATATCAGATTCATTATCTTTTTCAGGTGAATTGCGATTGGGATACGTGTACACTACCGTTCGTTGGCGAGTTGTAGAATGTTTAAGCCACTCAACCATGTACTTATTGAAACTCCTCCTGGAATATCCTTTGAAATTACGGCGCACGCTTTTGAAAATCAAATCATTCAAAAGTGTAAGTTTTTCGAATGGTGCCTTTTCATGAGTGCCCCGCCACGTGTAATGATCTAGACACTTATCGCTGAAAAGGTATTTCATTCTCAAGCGGATAGCTTCATTTGGTTTTGATCCTCCAAGTTCATCCATTCGACCAAACTTTAAAGCAAAAACAAAAGATATTGAATTACTGGTAAATTTTCGATTATAGACCATATATTTACCAATCTACTTTTAAAGACGAAATCTTGACGAATTATCATCTCAAGTTCTTCGGCACCTCCCTTTGTATATTTCGGAAATTGTCGGTCAATGTCCTCAAAGTCATCGTTTTGTTCATTTTGTGGTTCATTTCCACAAACAATGTTACCTTGAGACATTTTTGTTACAAACAAGTCCCACTGCGTTTGCATTCGTGCTTCGAAATGCACTCGCTTAGCCTCGCCTTGCAGACAGATTTGCTTAATGTCGTCTAGGGACTTCAATACTTTTGATTGAAAAGTGCCGTCTATAGTGATAGGTTATTGTCAGAAATTTTTTTTCTAAATACGTCTACGTTTACCCGTTGCAATCGGTGTGGAGTTCATTGCAGGGTTCAATAATACATTTTCTAGTACGTCAACAGTTCCTATTAACTTGATATTAGTTATAGTCGTAATAAATATTTAAAGAAAAAACTAACGGCCTCTATAGCGATGGTTATCCGCATTCACGCTTCTTGCATCTTTCAATGTAAAAAAGGTATGCTAAGAAATGAGAAATTATTGTAAAGTAACGGAATAAGGGCAATTCATAAACCAAACGCATAAATTGATATTTCAGACAGACTCTATCCTCCCTCAATGTCAAATTGGGTCACGCTAGACCGAACCGCTCCCCCTCTTTTGCTTTATGTAATTTATGAACGGCACCTTACCGATTTTATTATTGCAATTAGTGTCAGCTTTTGTAGTTTCAGCGGAGCTATCAATTTGAAGTTGACCAAGATGTTGGAAAACTGGCAATACACAATCTTTATTGAAATGAGCAGCGGTTTTGGGCGGTTCAGTTGAATCGAATGAAATTAGTGAACCAGCAGAACCGACAGCCTTTTGAAAATCTATCAGATATAATTCATAATTAAACATACAACTTATTGGTTATGAGTGAACATGCCGTTTTCAGATAATCCGTGTTGATCTAAATATTGCTTCTTAGTCACGGTAGAACTAACACCAGCTTTCTTTTGAGTCGCATGAACGTTTTGCTTTTTGGCTAAGATTTTTTGAAGGGTAAGCAAAAAATAAATATATTGTGATTTAAATAAATACTTCCGGATTTGAGATAATGGATATAGCGACTCCTCGCTTTCCTAAATCTTTTGCCCCAACTTCCTTATTTGAGTCTAAAAATTACATAATTGAATAAGAACTTCAATCGAAGGAAAAAAAATCTAAATAATACTTTTGGGGTTAACCAGTTTTTTCAACTTTGGAATGGCTTTCGAACTCGAATCTAAAAGACATCGAGTTACGGATAGAATGAAGATGATTTTACATAATATACCTCCTAAGTGCATGTTTTCCTTGTTGGAACCATGATAATTGACTTGTGGTTTTGGTTGAGAATTAGCATTTTTGACATTTAAATCTCCAATTTTTCAACCAATAAATAATTAAGTTACCTTGTCCAACAGAGCCATTATATTCGTTTACCATTGAATTCAAATCTATTAGGCCGGACTTGAAAGCAGAATTTTCTATTACCGGGTGCGCTCGTTTTAATTGTTTACGGGCTTCTGCAGCTCGAAACGAATCAGAATCATTGTGTTTCGAGTACTTTTTTTCTTCCTCCAACGCCTCCTCGAAAGTAGCTGTTTAATTGATTTATTTATTTTACATGGAAAAAATTCTTAAATCATACTTCCTATTTTTAAATTATTCAAAAATTGGCAGATTTTCAATGCTACCAACATCGTAAAATATCACTAAAATGACAGTTTTATTTTGTGAACTTTGATAGTCAATAATGTTATTGAGATTATGATGGTGTATTACAACCAGTTTTTGTATGCTTATGAAATGGGAGGAATGCTGGTAAATAATCTTGCAATTTTTCAGAGAGTAAGTGAATATGTAATTCAATTTTCCATGCAACGCATGGATCTTAGCAAAGGAATCAGTCCCGACAAAATGGCCCCACTATTTCTTCGCGAGTGCGCTGATGCCCTAGCTGATCCACTGTCACTGTTATATTTAAAATCACTATCAGATGCCTATTATCCCACACTATGGAAGACTGGTCATTTGACTCCGATTTACAAACAAGGAAGGAAAGCTGATATCAACAACTACCGCGGCGTCTGCGTTTCCCCGAACTTTGCAAAAGATCATCATATTTGAACAAATGTCATTTAACATCTTTCCACATATATCACTGAAACAGCATGGTTTCTTCCCTGGTCGACGAGTAGAAACAAACCTAATGGAATTATCAATCTTAGTTCACGAATCATTCAAAAATGGAAATCAAACTGACGTCTTCCTTGCTGACATTAAAAAAGCTTTCGATGTAGTACGCTCAACCAAAATGATGATGAAACTATCTGACGGTAAATATCAACTTTGTAATTCGCTGCTCTTGTGGTTTCGTTCCTTTTTTAAAAGCCGTAAACAGATTGTGAAAATCAATTCAAGCAAATCCGACATAATTGACGTTCTATCAGGAATTGGTCAAGGATCAATATTAGCAGCATTGCTTTTCTTGGTGTTCTTCAATGACTCTGATGGAACATCAGAGATAACCAGGGACATTAATTTTGCCGACGACAAAAAGATCGTCCACAACCACATTTCATCAGCCAATGACACAACATCCCTGCAAGCATCGATAAATGGGTTTCTTGAATGGTGTACGGCTAATGACTTCGAACCAAACCCGGATAAATGTGAAGTGATCACGTTGGCCAGAAAAAAATTACCAATTTTATCAGAATATTTTATAGGTGATAGGCCTATCAAACGTGTATACAGTACCAAAGACGTCGGTGTAACATACAATAGCGAGTTTTCATTCAATGATCAAGTCGAGCTTGCGTCAAACAAAGCTATGTCGATGTTATCTTTTGTCAAACGCCAATGCTACGGACGCTTCAACACTGACACCGCAAAAATACTATATTCCGCAGTAATTAGGTCGCACCTAGAATTTGCTAGCACAATCTGGGCACCCTACCAAAACGTACACATCCAGTCGCTGGAAAGTGTACAAAGACAGTTCGTTCTCTATGCAAATCGTAACAGATATGTCGATCAAAGCCAAGACACATATCGTTTACGCCCATAGATAGATGTACTGAGCTAAACCTTAAATCATTGCTAAGACGTCGCACCAATGCCGCCATCTTTTTCATCCATGATGTCCTAACTGGTAAGGTGAGCTCGAAATTCTTACGTGAAAGAATTGACCTGAACGATGGATCAAGGGTGTTGCGGAACACATCGATGATCCGTCTCAAGGGTGGCCCTGAATACATACAATTCTCATCGTTTAATTTCGCTTGTCGTTTATTTAACCTCGCTGTTAACCACGTGAATCCTACTATACCTTCACGAGAATTCAGACGAAGAGTGCAAGACTTGGATGATTCAGTATTCGGAACGTTTGGTACAGTAAACTAGTGTTTTTGTTTAGTGCTTTCTTTTCACTACCTAAAAGAATTATGAAAGCACTACCCGGGTGATTATTGAATTTTGAATATTGTTTAAGGAAAAAACTTAAAAATATTTCCTTATCCCAGTGAAAACCCGTTGAGTTCGGCCAACTTCATCACGGAGAAACTACTTTTATTATTGACACGCTTGCACTGCTGCACATACTAAACTGACGATGCCACAGCTGGCAAAATACTATAATTTATTTTTTATTGACCAGGATTCACTTATAATCCGTTTTTTTTCTCTTTTTCCTTTTCACGATTTGACTCGATGTGGACTCGATACCACTTTTTGACTTTTTATTTTTTTTTATTTATTTATTTTTTATTGCATTGACTTTTTTTTTGTTTTTTGTTTCTGCTTTATTTGCATAATGTGTTTTTTTTTTTGCTTTAATTTTTTATTTATGTTTCAATTAATTTATGACTATGTTAATGTGAATATTACTTAAGGCGTATTATTGTAACGTTTACATGGTTTTTTAACGAGGACTATGACTGCAGTCATAGTCACTCTTTTTCCATGTCGGCTAGAAAATAATGAGACAATAAAATTAAATATCATCAATTTTGTTTGCCAATTTTTACGTTGTTTATTTCGCTTTCAGTGCCTATTTTCATAGGAAATGGAATTTTATTCGAAAAAAAAATTACACAAAATAGATTTAAATTCTTACAGAAAAATACAATCGATCAGTAATTTATTTACACGAGAAGAAGTGTAAATATATCGAGAAAAATATAGATAGTCAAATCTAAATTAATTACGGAAGAATCATATTTAATTTTATCGATGTCTACGATAATACCTAACTCTTCCAAGCAAAATTTGTCATTTGCTATTAATTTACTAAATATATTTGGTGTTAGCGCTGTAAATGGGCGTTAACACACAAAAAAAAATATCAAAATATATTGCCAAACGGCTTCATTGTTTTGTGTTTTCATGCGTCATGAAACAATAAATACATTACGACGGTTCTACTTAACATCTTAGTGAAGTTATGGTGAATCGTAAAATTTTTGGTGGCCATCTCAAATGGCCCATAATCGATTAACAAAGATAATGTCTTACGTGCACCAAATGCTCAAACAAGTGCTTGGTCATGGGAAGAAATTGCAAGGTAGTATAAGCTATTCTACCGTATCGGTCAAAATGTGCTATTAACGAGTCAAAATTACTGAAAAAGTTACACATTAATTAAGGGTAAACTTTGGCATATTTGTTAAGTTATTGCAACCCTATTTTATAGGTAGATTTTTCAGAAATTTTGTCCCATACCTAATACATTTTGACCTGTACGACAGAACACCTTTTTTGGTCCACGTAAAACTTTTTTATTGTTATACGCTTACAGGCTATTTAAGACAAACCAAAAATTCAACGATTCACTAAATTTCATGAAGGTGTAAGTACAAAGTTTTCACGATGTAAGTGCTAATTTGTCTCATCGAAAGGTGTTCTCAGTACGATGCATTTACACAGAGGCAATAGCCGGTAGATGTTATTTTCTGAAAATTTATGAAAGTCGGTAAATGCAGCCTCAAGCTCTGAGATTCAAATTTTAGTATTTAGTTAAGTCTGCTTACATTTGTATCAAAATAAATAGAAACTTTTAAAGTTTGAGATTTTTCAAGTACGACAGAAATCGCCATGTAAAATTTGTAGAACTTCAAAAATAGAAAAAGTTTCTATTCATTTTGGCTCAGCGTACCAATGTTTCGCTTCAAGATCCTGCATTTATACGGAATCCAGTCCGATTTTGGTGGAGTTGTGTTTCGTCTGTTTGCTGGACCAGGGGGCCACAGGATAATAAGCTCAGTCTCATTTATCCAAATGTTGGAGCCAAATGTAACGCATAGATTGCCGCTCTCCATCGTTTCTATTACTGAGTACATTCCAGCAATTAAACTCACTTCGCAGGGCTTAGAATCGCTCATTTTTATTGAGGAAAACTTCAGTTTTATTGAGGAAAACTTTTCAACTTCAGTTTTATTGAGAAAAACGTTTCCAATAAGCAAAGGTAACTTAATTTCTTTTGATGTATTTTATATTTTAGTGACGCAAAATAAATGGTTGAAAATCTAGAGGGAAGTGATTGAAAATTTTATAAAATTGATGCTCTCAAGGTTTAATTAAAGGACAACAAAAGCTGCGCAAGGCCCATACGACATGCTAGTGGTAGCAAAAGCCGAAATGTAGTAAAATTCTAAATGCCGCCAAAGTGCAGTGTACGGAATAGCTATTAAAAAACAAAGAAGGTACCGAAATTTTATTGGTCTTAAATCAATATAAGCGAAATCAAGATTATTTGAATCAAAAAAAGTTAGTCTCCAAAAAACGCAAGAGTGTTGTTTATTCGCAGAATTACCGTACGTACAATTTTTAATGTATTCAGGTTACACCTCTTACTTAAACATATTGTAAAATTTCAGATCTTACAATGAAGAAATCAAGTGTATTGACTTCAAAGAGAACGTTTGATCGGAAACTAGCAGCAAGGATCGAGGAAATCCAAAAGGAAGAAAAAAATGTCCTTAGAAATATTCTTGAGGGTCGTTCTAATTATTACCAAGTGGGTATAATTGTCAGGTAGCTTTAGCATGTACGTAGATGGATCTTAAAGTAGAGTATGAGGATGGAAGCCTATTTTTGATCCAATCTTCAAATCAACTTCAAAATCGGATTGTTTTTTGTACACGTTGGTTCTGAAGGAAAAAGAAGTTTTTTAAAAAGGCACCCAAAAATGTGTTGTGGTTTTTGGAAAAGGTACTCAAATAGAGTTAAGAACCAGTTTTACTTTATTCTAATCCTCCTTGTATCTATACAAGATTTTCGATTATTTTTCAACCGTATTTCGGATTTAAAAAAAAATCGATTTCTTCAGGTTTTTTCCACTAAAAGTTTACTACTATTTGGAAAACTTGGAAAAAATTTTTTTGGGATTTTTCGAAATGGATTTAGAAATCGGCCATTTTGTAGCGTCTTCGGACACTGACTCTAGTAAAATTAATCAGATCGACTTAAGGTATTTTTCCTGGAAAACCTGGAGATATTTGACAAAGAAATGGATTTTTGGTGTCGATTACAGTTTGCTGATTTTTACCACTTTTCATTCACTTGGTCGTTTTTGAGCTCCACACTTCAAAAGTTAACTGAAAACTTCAAGAAATAATTTTGTCACCTGAAATAATGAGAGTCACCTGGCATTTAATCCCGCGACCTCCATGGGAGCGGAATTGAGATTAAGCCCAATTAGCGCGAGTCGAAACTCTACCGAGATCTCTAATCGAGATCCTGCATGCAAGTGCGTTCCTTCACCCTGGGTTGGGCCGAGACCTATCTTAATCTCTACTGCTTTGTTGGAATGGCACAGTCACCGAATTAGCACTACAACCACCACGTTGCAACCAAAACAGATTGGGGTTCCCCAAACTCTTAATTCCGATATTAGATCCTCGGGTAGGACTCGTAGCCACAAATGACTACTACAGTTGGGGACTTATATCCCCGGCACTGCTACGTCTGCTCGGGTACGTGCCGTCGCCGCTCTCCAAATCAGGAAGCTGTAATTGGCCAAAAGTCCATTTTTTTTATCAAATATCTCATGCGTCTCATGACGCGACGTCGCGTGGATTTCCATAAAAAATATCGAAAAATTCAAAAAACAAAAGTTTCCAACTTTCTCAAATAGTAGTAGAAACTTTTCAAAAGGAAAACCTGAAGAAATTGATTTTTTTTAAATCAGCCCTCTACGGGTGAAAAAAGATCGCAAATTTCGTATAGATTGATGGGGAAGGATCTGATTGGAATCCAGTGAAACCTGTTTTGAACTCTATTTGAGTCCCTTTTTCAAGAACCACATCAAATTTTTGGTTAATTTTTTCAAAAAACTTCTTTCGTCGTGTGTAGTAAGTACCTTAATAATAAATGCTCAAAACTTTGTTACCTTAGGCGGACGCAAATTCTACGTTATCGCAAGATAACGCTACAGGCGAAAGTGCAATGTCGTATAGGCAAATTAGGGTCATTGATAAGGACAGCTTCTGGGGAATCACGCTCGAAAGATTTCCTATTACAGAAGATTTCAGTTGCAATTCAAAGAGGCAATGCGGCATGCATCCTGGCAACATTAGGGAAAAGTAGAGTAGATGAAATTTATTTATTGTAATTTGTTGTTGAAAAGATCGTTTTTTTACTGGCTGCGCCATTGTGAGCAGTCTTTTTTTTTCGCTTAAATAAAAACATTGATATACTTGGTTCAAAGTAATAGTTATTTCTGTTATTTCTGGAATTCTTTGTCACCAGAATGGTTCGGTTTTGATTTTTGTTTGTCCATACCAAGGAGAAACAAAAATTAAGTTGCATTAACCAAATTTTTTTGAACCTTTAAGCACATACATAAAACATGAGCAAAGACCCGTACTTATCACAATAGATGCGACAAACAGAGTATATGTTGCAAAAAGACTTGAACGTATATAAATATAAATGAGTAAACTATAACAATTTAAAAGGTCCACAGAAATTACCCAAGATAATGTCTAAAGGCCTACCGAAGTACGTCTTATAACATCTGAGAATATTGATTTTGTAGGCCGAAATGTTCTCCTCTAAAATGTAATTCTCTCCAACTTTGTCTTTGGAAACAACTTTCTAACTGCAATAGTTCTAGAGATATGAATCATTCCTACTGATTCTAGAAGTTCCTCACCCCGAAACAAGTGTTCGCTAAAATTTTATTCTCTGCGACTTTGCCTTTGAAAGCAAATCTCTGTATTGCATAGTTAAGCAAATATCGTATATGGCCGAGAAATTAAATTTCGTCCATTCCATGGGTCCCGATGCTCAAACCACTGAGCCCATTTCCACAAAAATATTTTATAAGTTTAGTGAGATAAAATGCTTTAATTTGACATCAAAATGAACAATTTCCGGGCTGCACTTGCCGAGATATTTGCTAAAAAGTTTGACCCTCGAAAATCCACGTTTTTGGACACTTCTTTGACCACATCTCAGGAACTGTTTGGCCGATTTTGTACTTTTCAAGGAAAAAAAATTTAGTGTGATCGGTTGAGCTGTTTACAAAAAAAGATGGAGACGGACGGACGGATATACCGACAGACGCTTTTTTTTGCAGATTCGTATCCGCCTAACTCTTGCCTCGATCTACTTCATGTTACAATAAAATTGTTTGTATTAAACGTATAGGACCTTTGTACTTCGTACAAGTCCAAACATAATGTGTGCTTTTATTCGTTTCACAGTGGTTTTCTGCCTCACTTGGAGCACGTATAAACCTCTTCAGACGTACTAAAGTCTCACGATGATTTATTTCTCTGCTTAAATAAAGTTCGATTGAAATGCGAGCCACTTAGTTGACAAAAATTGTAGAAACTTCTGAATAATTGAGTGGTCTTTGTTTTTCTAATTAGATACCATTTGCAACTCCGAACGGTATCCAAAAGGGGAGGATTTTGAGCTGACTGAAGTAGCAGAGTTGGTCGAAGTATCTGAATTCGGATTTGATGTTTTAGCCTACATCAAGACTTTGGACTTTCAGCTTCGGAAGTGGGCTATTAAAAATAATGTCAGTTTGATTGCCGTCAGCCAATTATTGAAAATTTTGAAGGAGGTCACTCCTCGCTGCCAATGGACGCAAGAACACTTGTAAAAACTCATACGAAAGCCAAAGTTGCAAGCATGGGATCTGGACAATATTGGTATGGACGTTTGGCGAATAAACTAACCGATTTGTGTAAAAGGCACAATTGGTTAAAAACTCTTGAGTTAACAATTCACATTGATGGAACTCCTATATACAAAAGCTCAAAGTCCGAGTTCTGGCCCATTCAATGCAGCGTGAAAGATATTGAAATGAAGGCGTTTTTTGTTCAAATATATAAAGGCGCGCGCAAGCCTGATTCAGCAGAACAATTTATGAGACCACTTCTTAACGAAATTCACGAATTGTTAAAATTTGGATTAAGTATAACAATGAAGGACGGAACAAAATTATTCAAAATCAAAATTCACAAACTCATACTAGACGCACCTGCACGTGCTTTTGTAAAACAGATTATTGGCCACAGTGGATATTTTTCGTGTGAACGTTGCGAAGAAAAAGGCGAATATTTAAGCAAAGTTGAAAAAAACGTGAAAGCCAAAGGTACAAAAGGAAGCACAAAACGTAATGCTGGACACGTTTGCTTAATTGGAACGAATGCTCCGTTAAGAACAGACGAATCATTCAGAAGTCAGAGGAATCCCGAACATCATCACGGTAAATCGCCACTAGAAGAGCTTCCTATCGATATGGTCCGCGACATTCCTCTAGAGTACCTTCACCTAGTTTTGTATGGGGCTATGAAACGGCTCTTGACCTTGTGGACGGAAGGAACAAAGGACTTTAAGTTTTCCGATACCGAAATCTCCGCAATTTCAGAGAAGCATATTCGAGCTGGTGCCACTAAGCCAACTGAAATTAACAAAACAAACCGCTCGTTAAAATGTCTTAGTTTTTGGAAGGCGACTGAATGTAGAACGTTTCTGTTGAAGACCGGTCCAATAGCATTACGAGAGTCACTCACCCCTGAAATGTATAATCATTTCATGGCATTACATTGTGCAGTTACAATCTGTACCAGTGAAAAACTAAAAAAATTTGTACCGATCGCAAGACAGCTATTTACCTCGTTTACCGAAAGATTTGGAGAAATTTATGGAAATGAAAATTCTACCTATAGCAGCCACTCTATGATTCATGTTGCTGATGATGTGGAACGGTTCGGCGTTCTTGATGCATATTCAGCATTTCCAGGCGAGAGTAATTTGGGTTTTTTAAAAAAATTATTACGAGGAGGACACCTTCCGCTTCAACAAGTGATAAAAAGAATCGCTGAAAGAGATTCGTGTGAAAAAATTTGTGAATATGAGAACAAGCAAAAAAATCGCCAGAGTGAAGGTTTACATAAAAATATTTTACGTTTAAAAGGCTTACGACTCGATGCTTCGGAAAAGAATCGGTGGATTCTTTCAAAAAAAATGGAAATATTTAAAATTGAACGTTTTGAGGAGAACTGTAACTCGATTGAAATCCATGGAGCTGTCCTTTTAAAGGAAAACCGGAAAAATCTTTATGACCTACCGATCGAATCGAAACATTTATTTACATTTCAGTCTACGCTGGAAGAAAGACCTATGTCAATTACCTTGGATGATATGTTTTGCAAATTATACTGTATAGAAATCGATGAGGAAAACTCAGCCTTCTTACCATTGTTCCACTACACTCAATAAACTCACACTAAGACTTTGCTATTTGTTGAGTGATTTACTAGCGGTAACAGTTTTATGAAATTTCGAGGAATTAATTAAAACGTTACACAACTGTTGTTTTATACCTTGCAAAACTGATATTTCATATGTTGCAAACCTGTTGCTTAAAATGTCGCATAGCTGTTATTCCATTCACTGCACAAGTAACGTTTTATACGTAGTACAACTGTTGTTTCACACGTCACACAATTGTTGTTCAACTTGTTTGTTAACTGTTGTCACACATATCTTACAACTGTTGTTTGATATGTCGCACAACTGTTGTTTCATATATCACATAACTGTTGTATAACATTGTACACAACTATTGTTACATATATTGCACAACTGTTGCTTACACACTAAGCAACTGTTGTTTTGATTCTTATACAACTGTTGCTGCACTTGTTACACAACTTCTGTTTCACACAATGTACAAATGTTATTCTACTCTTTTAATACCTGTTGTCTCACATATCGCACAACTGTTGTTCCACATATCTCAAAACTATTGTTTCACATGTCGCATAACTGTTGTTTCACATATTGCATCACTGTTGCATAACATGTTTCACAACTGTTGTTACATATATTGCACAACTGTTGCTTACATACTAAGCAACTGTTGTTTTGATTGCTACACAACTGTTGCTGCACTTGTTACACAACTTCTGTTTCACACAATGCACAACTGTTATTCTACTCTTTTCACACCTGTTGTTCCACATATCTCACATATCGCACAACTGTTGTTTCACACATAGAACAGCTGTTGCATAACTGTTGTTTTACATCTTACTCATCTGTTTCTTCGCTTGTTACACAACTGTCGCGCAACTGTCATTCTACTCCTTTCATAACTGTTGTTCCACTTATTTCAAAACTGTTGTTTCACATGTTGCATAACTGTTGTTTCACATATTGCATCACTGTTGCATAACATGTTACACAACTGTTCTTACATATATTGCACAACTGTTGCTTACATACTAAGCAACTGTTGTTTTACTTGTTACACAACTTGTGTTTCACAACTTTGCACAACTGTTGTTTAAGATGTCGAACACTCGTTGTTCCACGTACCTAACAACTGTTGTTTTACATGTCGCACAACTGTTGTTTCACATCTTATACAACTATTTCTTCACTTGTTACACAACTGCTTCTTCACTTGTTACACAACTGCTGTTTCACTGTTTCACACGTTGTATAACTGTTGCTTAACATAACGTACAGCTGTTATTCTACATGTCGCACAACTGTTATTCTACTCGTCGTACAATTGTTATTCTACTCGTTTCATAAGTTTTATAACTGTTGTTCAACATATCCTTCAATGGTTGTTTAACATTTCGCACAACAATTTGTTTCATATGATCGCACAACTGTTGTTACACATTAATGCGACAGTTGACACAAAGTGAGAGCAACCTTGGTTTCATGCAACTGTTTGATACAGTTTGATATAACTGTTGCGCGGCGTTGTAACGCGGTAATTCAACTTGTTTGTAACTCTTGCTACAACTTATAGAAATTCTACAACCATCTAGATTTTGGACGCCCTGCACCTCTCTTGCCCACCGGTCTGGTTTTAAGGATTTTTTTCGGAATACGATGATCCTCCATTCGTTGTACATGACCGTGCCAACGCAGTCGGTTTATTTTGGTAGTTCTGACTATGTCCAGCTCTCCATAAAGCTGACCAAGCTTATGATTGAATCGTCTGCGTCATCGGTTCTGCCTTTGATCGAATACTGGTCCAAATATTGTCCGCAGTACCTTTCTTTCGAGCGTGTGCAGCGATTGTTCGTCTCTTTGTGTCAAGCACCACGACTCCGAACCATACGTAACCACCGGTCTGATCACAGATTTGTATATTGTGCATTTTGAATTTCGGCTTACTGACTTGAACTTTAAGTTTTTCAGAAGGCCGTAATAACTCCGGTTGCCCATATTTGCTCGTCTCTTAATTTCGTCCGCGATGTCGTTATTAGTGTTCAGCTCGACTTTGTTGACCATTTTGAATGTGTGTGTGTCGATCGTTACGGTTTCCTCCTGGTGTTGATTCGAAGGCGGGATGATCATATATTTCGTTTTTTCGTCATTAACTTTCAACACAAGGTACCTTTCCTCTCCAAGGCCATAAACTTGTCTTTAACAACATCCATTTTCCGTCCAAGTATGTCCAGGTCGTCTGCGAAACCTAGCAACTGACTCGACTTGGTGAAAACGGTGTCACTTGAATCTATGTCCATGCTGCGCACAGCTGCTTCAAGGGTCAGGTTAGAAAGCAGCGTCGCGAGAGGATCTCCCTGACGTAGGCCTTCCTCTATGTCGAAAATCTCTGACAGTTGATTGCGGATCCTTACTCGGCTATTAGCTCCGTTCAGTGTTAACTTGGTTAGCGAGATCAGTTTGTTGGGGATTTCCAAATTCCTCCATTACTCTCCATAGCTTATTTCTTCTAACAGTGTCATAGGCTGCCTTAAAATCAACGAACAAATGGTGTGTTTCAATGTTGTACTCTTTGCACTTCTCCAAGATCTGTCTGATATTAAACAGCTGGTCCGATGTTGAACGACCTATACGAAAACCACCTTGGTATTCACCTACAGAGTTTTCTTGAAAGCGATTCCTCGAAAATTGCCACATTCCATTTTATCACCTTTTTTGTATATGGGACAAAGTATGCTGGTCTTCCACTCTTCCGGTAGCTCCTCGACATTCCATATACGCGTGATGAGCTCGTGCATCTCCATACATAGCGCGTTGCCACCGTTCTTGAAAAGTTCGCCAGGTAGATTGTCAGTCCCCGGAGCTTTGAAATTTCTGAGCCTCGAAATTTCAGCTTCAACTTCTTGCATCGTTGGTTCTTCTATATATGGTTGCGCAGTATGAAATGGCAATTCGTTGTTTTCTTCGTTTCGGTTGAGCGGTGTGTTCGGATTAAGCAGTTCTTTGAAGTACTCACCTGCTAAGACCAATCCATTCTTGTCCTTACACAGCAAAGGTTGTTGACTGTAACCATTTTTGGATTCGTTTACTTTCCGATAGAAGTTCCGAGTTTCCTTCCTGCTAAGACCAAACAAACTTTTCGATCAAAACGTTCCTATCCTGCAGCCGTTTTTTGTTTCGGAACAGTTTTCGAGCGAAATTTCTCTTCGAACGGTACTCTGCCTGGCCTGCTCGAGTGTATCGACTCAGAGTTTTTAGTCGAGCTGCATTTTTGTTCTCCAGAGCTCGCTAGCATTCATCGTCGAACCAGTTATTTCTTTTATTTCCCGTTCTCGTTCCCAAAGTCTCTGCTCTCTACATTCCGCCTGATTTGATTCCACGCATCGTCTATACTGTGTTGCTCACTGACCATTTCTTCGATAATTTTTCTCTCCAAATTATCCACGTATTTGTGTTTGATGTCTTCGTTATGCAGTTTTTCAACGTCCCACTTTTTCAATGCCTGTTGTCGGTTGTGTTGAACCGATATGCGAGACCTAACAACCACTTTAACCAAGTATTGGTCAGAATCAACATTTCGTCCTCTACAGCTCCTGACATCCAATACATTTGAACAGTGACGCCCATCTATCAAAACGTGATCAATCTGGTTTTTGGTTTGTCCATCAGGTGATACCCACGTCGCTTTGTGGATGTTTTTATGTTCGAAATACGTACTGCTCGCAACCATGTTTCTTGACGCTGCGAAATGAACTACCCGCGTACCGTTGTCGTTAGAGTTTTCATGGAGGCTGTATTTACCAATTGTGGGACGATAGAAGACTTCGCGAACTATCTTGGCACTCAGATCTCCAAGCAGAATCTTAATGTCACGTTTCGGCGCTCCATCATATATCTCCACCAGTTTCTCGTAAAATAGCTCCTTCGCTTCGTTGTCTTTTTCCTCGGTGGGTGCGTAGGCGATAATAAGAGTATAGTTGAAAAATGTTCCTCTTATCCGTAAACCAGGCCGAAAACCATGAAACCTGTTCCATACTCTCTTGGACTGTCATTACTTTTCTCACTGTAATAGAACTTATAGTCTCCACTGATCATGGTGTCCTTTCTAGGCCATCTCGTTTCTTGCACTGCCGTGATGTCAATTTTTGCCGCTCTTAGCGCACTTGTGAGAGATCTCAATCCTCCTGGCCGCAACAAAGATCTTACATTCCATGTTCCTAGTTTTGAATCATTGTCCTTTTTCCGTTGCTTGAGTCGTTGCCGTTTATCCTGTCCGATCCGAGGGTGTGTTTTGAGTTCATAAACGATCCATTTTTTCCGGTGTTTGGAGGTTAAGCAAGCGCCCAGCCTACTTCCGTTTCCCCGATGACCCGTAGGCAAGTCATCAGGTAGCACTCTTAAGTTTAGCACAAAACTCCGAAGAGAATTGAGATCCCGGGGACTACGACGCGTACATAAAAAGAGCACTTGATAGTTAGATAGAACCAACTTTCTCATTCTCATAGTTCGTTAGATTCGGGTCATCCTGCTCAATTATGGAAGTGGCCATATACCAGAAGTGGGCCATATTTCCCCAAAACGCTTAAATTTAATTCTCAACAACTTTGCCTTTGACAGTAAATCTCCATATTGCACAGTTAAGAAAATATAGACGAAAAACTGTTTTCGTATATGGCAAAGAAACTCAATTTCGTCCATTCCATTCGTCCCAGTGGCTGACCCGATTCCCACAAAAATTTTTTCCCAGTTTTGTGACATCAAATGCTTTAATTTGACACCAAAATGAGGAATTTCCGTGTTATATTTGCTAAGATATGTGCGAAAAAGTTTCATCGACCCTCGAAAATTTCAAGTCACCTCGACTTCTTCGACCATATCTCCGAAAATACTTGGCCGATCTTCGCACCTGAATCATGGGAGGCATGTACCTTTCAGGGAAAAAAGTTTAGGCTGATCGGTTGAGCCGTTTGGAAAAAAAAGTGAAGACGGACGGACAGACAGACGGACATTTTTTTTATTGCTGATTCGCCATCTCTAGACGATAATAGATGTATCCCTCCCACTCCCACCTCGATCTACCCCATGTTACAATAAAATTGATTTTAGTAAACGTATAGGACATTTGTACTTCGTACGGGTTCATAAACACGAGCCAGAGACTCATTTTTAGTGTCCAAGGGTCCAAACTCAAAAAATTGTGTTCCATATATTTTTGGGCTTTCATATTGTGAATCCGACTAAAAGTGCTCAAAATGCGACAATACATGTCTTGATGCTATCTCTTTTCCTCTCATGTGGATCAAATGGCGAAAATATTTTTGCGGCGGTAAATTGACGCTTTTTGTGTATTTTCAGTCGCAGCCGCCAATCGAATAAAAGAAAATCGGATCCCAGTGGTAGTAAATTTCTCCTTTCAGATTAATTCAACAATCATTCCTTCCGTAATTTCAACTCAACATAGTGAATATTCTAAATTCATTTCAGTCACTGTGTTAACTGAAAAAATAGTTTAAAAATAAAAAATGTGTGAAAATCGGAAAGATTTACTGAAGTTATGTACAAAACACATAAAACTACTTAGGCGTCCATAGTTCGCCCAAATGCAATCCCATAAAAGCTTTTACGAGTGAAAGATCTTTGCGATGCGGTCTGTGTGATGGTTTAAAATCATTTCAATAGAAGAAGAAAGGATTTGAAAGAAAAAATTACAAAACGTCGTTGGAGATTTTCCATTGAAACCAACGTCGGGGTTGCCTTGCGGTAGAATATTTCAGGACGGGTATGTGCTGTCTTGCTCGGCTTCAGTACTGTTTCACTGCAGTTACTTCCCGCAACCACATGCCCTAATCTTTCGAACCTGAAACTTTCAAGATGGGAAATTGGTGAAAGGACCTGTGATTCGAACTGGCTGTGTTAAAGGAAAAATCCTAAGAGGGACTTCAAGATTTTCTGATGAAACGGATGGCACGATGGTTCCAAAATGACCGAGATGGTAATGATTGGCAATCCTTAGGTGTTACCTGACTTTCCATCCAATTGAGGACAAATTGTATAATGCGGTAACAAATTACAACTTTGCGCAGGTAACCTGGCGGCTGATTAATTTACCAAAATAAAAAAGAGCAAAGTACAATTAAAGATTTAATAACTATTTGTTCTCTTCCATCCAATTTACAATCTATTTAAGTAACTTAACAATAGTTATTTTATCAACAAGAAATTAGAATAAATTAAATCTGAGTGATTTTGCACAAATCACGGTAAAAATCTACAACGTATCTTTCCAAGTTATGACGAATGATTTCAAGTATACAAAAGTTAAAAAAAATACTAAACGGAATAAAAGTTTCTATCTAATTTTGATTTAATGAATGGCTTTGTGAAAGGCGAAAACCAACCGATTGAGAAACGTCCAAAAACCGCTTGTATACTTTTCCATTTGGATTTGCGAACCCAACGAGCTTCTTCTTTTTTCAACTGTTCTATACCCTGTCAGTAAAAAAGAAATAAGAGGTTAACGTCAATATGTTGAAGACAAATTTGCATACCGTTTCATCATTCCAGATGGCATTCATTTGAGTACCCAACATGATTAACGTAAAGATTGCAAACAGTAACGCTTCAAACGTTAGAAATAATAGTAAAATAACTGTTGCAGGTGGGGAAAATGTTGAACATTCCTTCCATTCATGTTTAATGCATTGGGCGAATTGATTCACAGTCAGAAACATGGCATGAACCGATATCAACGCAATGTAAAACTGGAGAATTTTTCTATTAGTAGATGTCGGCAAAAAAAAAAGGCTGGCGAAAACGCGACTCATTGCTGGCACTCACATTTTGTTTCTTTGAAAGATTCAATGAATCAATCGATTCAGTCGACTTTGTCTTTTCACATATAAAATATGACGTATTTTGTCAGTTCGCAAATATTAAGAGTGATATCGCGGATTTATCTTCTTCTTATTATTTATTTGACATCATATGGGCCATTCCACGAAAACTCCGTTCCCACGCTCGAAATGCTCAGTTGTTACGAAAAAATATTCATCAATGGTGCATCAGACGTATTGATCCCTTAACTAGAGATTAGTAACTTTTCTATTGCTTTCATTTTGTAACTACTGAGAATTTCAAGCGTGGGAACGAAGCGGACCGTGGAATTGCCCATATGTATAAGGCCAATTAGCCTTTTAAATCACATAGATCGCGAGCAAAACAACACGTTAACAACATTTTAGCATCGAGTATCAGTTAAATTTACAAAATGAAAGTTAAATGTTACATAATATAACCGAAATACAATTAAGACAAATATTTACAATACAAAAATCAAAAATGAAGAGTGAAATGTGTTTCTCACAATAATTGATTATTTACTCATATGACTCTCACAACAAAAATAGGAACAGCAACATTCATTCATTGCTCCTCTCAACCAGCGAGAGACATGTATATAGAATCTTTTCTGCACTTGCCCTTAACTTAAACCAGGCCACTAATAGCAATATATGAATTGAATTGAATGAGTTGAATTGGATTACGAAAGAAAGAAAGAATCTCATCCATTGAAATAGTCCCTGCAAGCCTTCTTAAAACCAGTTAACGAGTATATCCCCTTCAAACCATCCATGGGGCAATGAATTATATGTCGATACACCTCCAACAAAGAACGAACGCGATAAAATGTCACTATTGGATTTCGGCATACGTAAGTTAAAGGTTCTTTTATTCAAAGTAGAGGTGAGAAGGTCATGCATGTACCCAGGTTCTTTGATTAGCACCGTCTTATGCATTAGCACGCATGTCAAGTAGTCATAATAGGAAAACAAGTCACACCCAAGCACAACTCCAATATCATCCGAAGTTGATTCATAGCGACTCAGCCCACAAATGAACCGCACGCATGCTTTAAATGCTTTCAGCAGCGTGTCCTTGGCTGACACTTGTAGGTTACCTAAGACCTGTGAGCAATACGTAAAGTGAGGTAGTGTTTAAGATAAGGAATTTGTTTATGTAAAACCCTTATGTTTTTAGTCTTGACCATACCCTGAAGATGAGAGCGTGACTCTCGAAACCGGTCGGAAACTTTTAAATAAATGGCATAATTTAAAACTGGGCTGTCAAGTCTCGTTTTTTACTGATTTAATTAGCAAAATTGTGCCGTGTTCTGCGAAGTCAATTCTAAGATTAATTATTCAGTAGTGTATGAAAAGCGTTTAAAAATTTTTTACACTTGAGTAGGAATTGCAAACCGGAACCAAAATCAATAACCGCGGTTTCGGTTATTTTGCGTCAAATGACCGCAGTTTACCGAGATTTTTTTCTATTTCCTCTTTTCCATTTTCGAATTATGCGATTTCGCTATCGCCATGAGAAATAGCAAAGGAAGTTAGAGAAATAACGAAAACCCAACGAAATCGAATACCTTTTACTTTTGGATGACCGTAATAATAATAATAATAATCCGCCGCAGGCCTCTTGCAAGGACGTGTGGGGGGGGGGGGGTGCTTATGTAATGAAACTCGGATGCATTCAGGGCAGTGCACAAAAGATAAAATCTTTCCAGGGGGGGGGGGATTATGGCGCGTTTTTTTTAAATAGGGAATGAGACAAGCATTTCTACAAATAGCGAGCAGAGCGAGCGAGGTTTTTTCGTGACATAGTAAATAACTTGCGTTGTAGGCGAAATTTTTTTAAACTAGAAGTTCTCAAATATGTCTTAATGTGATATGCCATAAATAGGGCCGTCAGCTGTGACTGGTGAGCATCTCCTCTCTAGTCGGGCCCGTATGAATTAATAGAACACACGAAAGACGAAAGATAAAAAAAAACAATTTGACAATTTGTCGATCCGAGGCAAATCCAATGTCAAATAATCACAAGAAAACGCTTTTTTTCATTTTCTCCAGAGTGATGTAGTTTGTAAAATTTGTTCTATTGCGCCTCAGATGCAATTTTTCATGGCATTATTTTCTTAACCAAACTTTATAGAGTTAAATGTACTTGGCACAATATTGTATAAACTGGTTAATTTCTGTTTATTTAGCTCCTCTAAAGAAGTTATAAGAAAAGTGATAACATTGAGTCTAATATTTCTAATTTGCATTAATTTGATATTCTACATGAAAAATGATAAGAGTATGAGATGTGCAAGCGAAGCGAGCAAGGAAATTTTTTATCAAAATTTGAAAGTTAAAGGTTTTACTGATGCCTTTTTGAACTCGCTTTATTTTTTTGCTTGTTCGGTGTTCAATTTTAATTTACTTCAAAATCCCAGGGGAGGGGGCAAAGCGAACGCCAGGAGGGGCGACGCCCCCCTCCTCAGCTATGGGCTGTGATCCGCCGCCACAACCCATCCTTCTTAGAGATCCTTTCGTTACCGACGTTTTTACTGTGTCAGTGGTAAATTGCACACAAATCTAGTGCCACCTATGATTTACTAGCTACGGTTTGGATGACCGTAATAACTTTAAAAATATTTCTTCAAAGAATCTCTACATTCTTGAAAGTAAGATCTTCAAAGCATTTAGCAAATACTCTCATGGGCCATTCCATGAAAAACTTAAAGTAGGTAGCGCACCAACGGGAAACAGGATGTAAAGCGTGCAAATTCCAGACTCAAGTTATATGGGAGAAGTTTGTATCAGAGTTCGGTCTGCAACTTCTTAGTACAACAAAAGCTTGTAATCTATACGGTTCACAAGGAAATTTCCGTTGTTACGCTACCTGCTTCCACTTTTTCATGGAATGGCCCTGACACCTAATTTTCACATAGGTCCTTCATCCGAATAAGCTGAAAACACTGCCTTTAACAGTGAGATGAGTACACACATCGGGAAGAGTCGATCAAAATGTTGGCAAATGTCGGCAAAAATTCATACAAAATTTATTGTGACCCATGTGTGTACTAGCCTGAACCTTTTCCCCTACTACGGAACAAATCATTTTGCTTTCTGTTTTGTAGGTATAGCAATTGAGAACGAATGTAATTACCGTTAACATAGATCAAGGTGACGCACTCTGAAGAAGGATAAGAAGTTGTTGTTTTGTAGTCCCTTTCGCAAAATCGTGAAAAATCAAGTGATGGATTCCGAATTCATCACTCGTTACTCATCCCAGAAGAAAACCCACGTGAGTGGATTAGTGATGACATTATTAAAGCAATCATATTTTTGCAGATCTGGATTAAACTCTTCTTCAGTGGTGTCATCATCATCATTTATGTATAATTTTGTGCAAAGGCTATAGCCTTATACAATTTTCATTGTGCACAAATTAGTCACATGAAAGGCAACAAAGAACTAACATTATCATTTCTATAATAAAACAAGAAAGAAACATAAAACAGCAGAAACGAAGGAAAGAAATTCATTCGCATCTAAGCTCTCCAAACAATAAAACGACTAAAAGTCACTGTTCAATTCATGCACGAAACAGAGTGCGAAAAATACATTCTGCGAAAAATCCCAGCCGTCCCAGCATACCTGACGCCAACAGAAAGCGAGTTCCAGTCTCTAAAACCCTCAGCAAATATAGATCGCCTACACCGCCTTCTATCAAAGCGCAAGAGTCTAAGTCTAGTTGTCACGTCAACGCTAACAAGCTCATAGAGATAAGAGGGTTGCCCAGAATGAATAAGCCGGTAGATAAAAGCCATGGCACGAAACTTGTGATGCTCTTCCCACGAACAGCCGAGAAACTTGTTAACGGCTGCCGATATCCCCCTCCTTCGCAAGCCATAAACGTACCTCACAAAGGATTTGAAAGCCCTATCAAGAAGCCCTCTCGACGTTGCGTCAATGTCATAATAAAATATTTCACAATAATTATCGAAATGTGGCATCAGCAGAGCTTTCGCCAGCATCAGCCTTGTCCTGAACGGTGTCATCCCCGATAGAGGCCACAAACTTCTAAGGCTAGCATAAATCTTTTGGATGATTATGTTCACATGATCACGCCACGAAAACTCAGAATTCATAGATTTATAACTTTGGTAGCATCAAATATTCATAGTTCAATGCGATCGCGATGAGATGCTTAAATAATACACGTTAATAATTTTACATACCAACAACACTGTTCTGTCGAATTGCAACGATTCGCTAAATAGATGAGCTATTTTCACTATGTATTTTCAAACATAAACGAAACACGACCAAATAACCGCAGTTTTTTAATAACCGGTTCGGTTAAAGCCGGGTTGCAATCTCTACACTTGAGATTTTGTGAAAAAAGTTTTTTGCGAATCACTTGACTAACATACTACAGCAACAAACTTTAACATATTACTTTCTTAGAAACACGACACTTTTTCAAGAAATTGGCGAATATATGTTTTCTAAATAGGATGGGAGTGTCTATTGAGCTATCACTCATAAAAATCGCGGATGGCTTCTTACGAAATCGTTCGGCGATATCACGTTTAAATGCAAACGTCATTTATAAACTTCTTCAAACAGATCGGGTGAATTGATTCGTTAATTAAAATTTTGAGGTCTTAGTGCCACAAAGTTCTTAATGAGTGCGGCCAGCCTTTAGTAAACATATTCTTTTCTTACTGTGAATAAAACGAAATACTTCTGATTGCTCTCCCCGACGCAATTATTGACCCAAGGACAATGATGGTCCATTTTCCTGTGGAAAATGTAGCTACAATGTAACGAACGTTTTCGTTCATACATTTATTATTTACCGAATACAACGCTGACACACGGAACAATGATGAGCTCTTTCTGGTTTTATACTGCAACATTTTGGACATTTGAAAAATACTTGTCCTTCCTTGAAACCGAGCTGTTGAATCATTTCTTTCGTAGCATTTCCTTTTGGAACAGCACCCTAAAATCATACCACAAATATGTCTCACTAAAAAGTCATATATGCTTTACGCGACAACTTACAGGATCTGAAAACATAGTCCTTAAATGGGACGATATGGCCAAAAATGACAAAATATTGAAAATTACGGTGTTGATTGCTTTGTAAATGGGATACTGATTGGGAAGTAGAATCACGGCCATTACGACGAATTCTAGAAAACAAAATATTTTCATTAGTCATAGGAAACATTTCAATACGTTGATCTTTGAGTACCGGCGAATAAAATCAACAGCCATGTCATTGCCGCACAAATAATGCCACAAATATCCTTTTAATTTGATTAAATGACAGCAAGTGTATTACATTGGCATTCAAATAAGTGCATTAACTTTACCTTCACACACCAAGCTCTTCCGTTACAGCATTTATTATGCATGTCACGCTGATACAAAGATACATACTCGAAGTCCATTTTAGTGGATTGAAAGTGGCTCCAGGTTGTTTTGCAACAACAAACAAGAATTTTGAATCGTTTCAACTTCAGAGGTCAACCATTTTTGTCTTTCATTTATTGTCACATTAAAATCTTGAATGGTTCTTCAGGAAGCTATCATGATATGACAAAGATAACAGTTCAGTAGATAACATTCAAAATATTCGTTCTTTTTACGATTAACATCAAAAATTGAATTAACTTAATGGATGAATGATTCAGTATGTTTTGATTTTGTCTAAACTATGAGACATCAACTTCATTAAACGCATCCATTTATGTAAACTGTCATTGTGTGATGTTTTGTCATGCATGCCTGCTGTACTAGAGGTTTGTTGCGGCGAACCACTTTTTTGCCACTTTTGTGTTTTTGAATTTTTCACGATAGCTTAGAAAATATATTCATCGATATTAACTATGTAACCCGACCAGTTCACATTTCACGTGGAAAATATCAGTTAAGTAGACCGCTCATTTGCTGGCTTCGTCAAAATTTTCATAATGCTCATAAGAAAGTTTTGTGAATTTGATCAATTTAAAGTTCTGAACCCCGTTGTGGGCTGTCTATTTAAAATATTTAAATGTTTTCACTGTGGACGAAATTACTACGGGTTGACGATTAAAATATTGCTTGTAATTTTTAATGAAAATAACTCGACTTTTTAAGAAAGGCTGACATATCTTGATCATATTTTGAAGGCACGCTCGTTCCAATTGACCACAAGAATTTTTACGATGGTTAGTAACAGTAGAAAAGAATGGGAACAGAGAACTTAGCGCTAGCAAATCATAAGTAAGTAGTTTCATAACTGTTTGTTGAAAGGATGCTAAATCTGTAAATATAATGACCTTTTTTAAAGTTAGCTTTCAGAAGCCCTGCTTTATGATGTGGCGGAAAATAGCACAGAGCACAAAATATGCTGGTACCATATAATCATTTGTTTCGATACCATTAATTTAAATTTTCGCACCATTAGTCCCTACGTGTTACGTGAGAGATGAGAAAAAGAATGACGTAAGTGATACGTTAGGTTTATGTACTTGACGTATTGATTGTTCCAAAGCAAACGTCTTTTGCCTGGTTCTGTGATATTTTATGCCGCACAAAATTCAGTCGAATCCAAAATTTGACCGCAATTCATAAATACGAAGGAAACATCTTTTGCTTTGTCTTCCGATATTTTGTGCCGCACAAAATCCAACCTCCTCGTATTTTCGACTCCAAATTTTAAATACGAAGGAAATATCTTTTGCTTGGTCGTCCGATATTTCCTTTGCATTTAAAATTTTGAGTCGAAAATATGAAGAGGTTGGATTTTATGCGGCACAAAATATCGGACGACCAAGCAAAAGATGTTTCCTTTCTATTTAAAATTTGGAGTCGAAATTACGATGAGGTTGGATTTTGTGTGACACAAAATATCGGATGACCAGGCAAAATACGTTTCCTTTGGATTTATCGAAACGCATTATTACATGGTTACCAGCATATTTTGAGCTCGGTGCTAACTTTTTCGAGGTGCCTTATCAGTAGTAGTTTTAGTACCGTAGTAGTAGTTAGCAAAAATGTCACTGAAATTTTGGTGAATTAATGAGTGCCATAATGATCATTCTATTTGTTATTCTTTTGGGGAATATCCACCGAACATCCATTGGCCTACAGTCAGGGCCGTAGCTAGCGACCATTGACAGGGGGGGCAAACAGCCGGTGTTGACATTGAAAAGTAAAAGACACAAATCTAAAATTAGTACAACTTTCTGAGTGTCAGGGGGGCTCAGTAGTGTCCAGGGGGGCTCAGCCCCCCCTAGCCCCCCCGTAGCTACGGCCCTGCCTACAGTTCACAATCCTTTATGTTTCTTTGTGTCCGGTCCACGACTACACTTGAAAAAATATGGACGTCTGCAACAATCGAGATTTGTAACATCAACAATTTGACTTTGTCGGATTGCTGAAACCGAAATTTTCACATAAGTCAAATTGTTGATATTACAAATTTCGATTGCTGCTCTGATAATGAGACTTGCTGACGTCCTTATTTTTAAGTGTATGACAGTGTAACTCCGTATACCTTCTTTTTAATGCACTTTTCGCATGTTGGGTTGATACTATGACACTTTTGAAACGAAAAAGAGCATTTTCTTGTGATTATTTGACATTGGATTTGCCTCAGATCGACGAATTGTACTTATCTTTCGTATTTCGTGTGTTCTATTAATTCATACGGGCCCGACTAGAGAAGGGATGCTCACCAGTCACAGCTGACGGCCTATTTTATGGCTACAACGCAAGTTATTTACTATGTCAAGAAAAAACTTCCCTCGCTCCGTTCGCAATTTGTAGAAATGCTCATCTCATTCCCTTTTTAAAAAAAACGGCCCCAACCCCCGTTTGCAGATTTTATCTTTTATACACTGCCCTGAATTCATTCGAGTTTCGTTACTTAGGCTTGGGGCCCCACCTCCGTGACAATTCGTCCTGGCTACGGGCCTGGTGTGTCCACGATCACCACTTAGGTATTAATTTCTAAGTATAATGCTATTTTTTTGTAAGACAGCGATTTTTGTTCGCAATGTTCATAATCGGTTTCATTTACCCTATTCCGCGGCGAGTCGGTGGCAAATTTTTGACGTTTACATTTTGCTGGAAAGGATAATGACAAGAGAGAAACATGCAACCGAATATCTGTCTTTCGAGTATATGCACGTCTCCGTAAATAACATACCTGAGAATATTATTTTGGAAATAATTTTGTAACAAATGCGATCAAATTGATTGGATTCAGTGAGATTTGCGTGAAGATCAATGTGTTATTTAGCTATAAATGTAGTTGAATTTGCAACCATCGAAAATAAAGTGCAGTTGCGCAGTTCAAACAAATATTACGGAATTCAAAGCGATTGGTATTTTTTTTTTGTTTTGCTCGGTTGTGCAGTGTTAATACAAGAAAAGAAATTCTAGTCGGATCGAATATTTTCCTGTAGTGAAAGTAAACCAAGTGAAACGAAATCATTTTTTTACTTATGTCTGATTTCGATTGCTAAATCACATGAAGAAAGAAAAGACAGATCTAATGTGTGTAAACGAACACAATTTTCAACTTATATAACAAAGAAAATTCTTGTTTTGTCGTTTTAGTTGAAAATATTGTTGTAATGAAATTTAGCTCATTGAAGCTTCTTTAAAATGATGCACAACGATATAATAAGCGGAAAACATTCTTCAGATATCGAAAATGTTGACTGGAGCGTCGGCACAGCCCATTTATCTAATGTAGCAAGGTAATAATTGTTTTGCTTCGTTGTAAAAAAATATAATCGATAAATATCTGAGTCCAAGCTCATTTTATAAAACTTTGTTATTCGTGTTGTTCGTGTCGAATATTAAATTAATTATTACGCACAAACTGTGATCATTAAGGTTATCACTATGTCTAGCCAATACACATTTAATAACGCCAATTGGCATTTTCAACATAAAAGATTTGTTTTTAAGTATCGTGTTTATTTCCATCGACTGATATTCTGCTTATCTGCAAGAGCCTATTTTCAGCTTGTAAATTCTGTTAGTTCAAAGACACTCTCAAGTACTCATAATATAAAATCGTAGAAAACCATCACTAATAGTCGCCTAAAGTATTATTATTTCACAAAGAAACACGGTTCAATGTAATAGAAAGTGGATTTTTTGCTGTATATTTGTATTGAAGAATCAGTCAAAATATTTTCTTTGAGCACACTGCAGAACCGCACCGATCCCCAGAACTGCCTTTTGTCAGAAACTTTTCAGTCGGGTAAAACCGAGAACTCAAATTGTTGTTTCAAAACCAGTTCCACAAAATAATTTCTTTTTCGTTTCTAAATTTTTCATATTCATCACATTACTTCACTTGAAGGGAATCCTTCTCACTGTCATTCCATCGAAAAAACTTATTTTGTGATGTCTTGAAATATACTTCCTATATTTAATGCATATCATATTCTCAAACCGAACAAAGGAACCACTACATCATAACAAAACCCTTAACATATATTTTTAATAGTTTAGAATTTTATGTTATGAATGGGATTGGAATCTCACAAAAAACTGACAGAATTTAACTGTACAGCTAATCCCTAAGAACGCCTTCTTGGAGAATAAACTTATCCAAGCAAAGTTCGGCTAAATTCGGAACAGTACAACATTACGGGCTAGCTCAGTTGTAACGTACTGGCTTTCCACCAAGAATATCCGGTTCTATCCTGATGGGGACAAGTTCTGTATAGGATTTTTCTTCAATGTATAGCATGAAAGTAACGTTCCTAGGCACACCCAGGCTTCATAATTTGGGTAGTTGTGAATTTGGTGCCGCAACAAATCGTACACAGAAGAATGACAAATATGACGTCACCCATATTCGATGAATTCTGTGTACAAATATCTGAGTCAAGCTTTGGACGGAGATATAATTAGCACCAGAAGAAATCCTAATGGTAAAATGCTAGCTACCGTTAGGCGTGGTTCGGAATTCACGTTAAACATGTGGTCCAAAAAGTGCCTGCCCGGCGTACCCGGACGGGCTGTAACGGCGGATTACTATTATTACAACATTAATGTTTGACTATTCGTACTTACGTGCGAATGTTCTAGTAAGCTATTCGTACTTAATGAATATTAGTGTACACACAAATATGCTGTTCGGACTTAATTTTCGATAAAAGTAGAAACTGTACAGTCAAAGTCTCAAACTTTGACCGATTTTCTTATTGCTTTTTAGGCATTTTTGCAATTTTCAATATCTCATTCATCGATGCAATTGTTCCCTAACCGTCGTTAAGCGGCATAAAAACTGTATCCCGTGGTTCTGCTAATGTATTCGCAGTACGCTTTCCTAAACGCATTCGATGTGTGTACCCCTCTTTTTTAATAAGGGTGGGGAAATCTTCATAGACACCCACCTGGTCCTCCCGGACCAAGGTAGTGTTGGATTCCTTTCTTCAATGACCTACCAAATAAGACCCCCTTCCTTAGTCTTCATGCTCTCTTCTCCCCGGAACCACCTCACAGCATCACTTCGGAGAGAGGCTTTGCTTTCGCACCTACTCTCTCAGATCATATGGCAGTCTTCTTTGATCATTTCTCCATGCACTTTGCAGGTTCTTCATTACTTTCGCAACTACATTATCCGCTACTCTCCACACCTCCTCATCGCGGCACATCTCCGATATTATGTTTTCGGCATTTACATCTGACCTAATCACAGTCATCAGCTCACCTCGCTCTTGTTCGAAACGGGGACAGACAATTAACACGTGCTCTGCAGTCTCTTCCTCTCCCTCGCATGTCGTGCAAAAAGGTGACAATGTGAATCCAAACCTGTGCAGGTATTTCCTGGAGCATCCATGGCCTGACAGAAACTGTGTCAATTGGAAGTTAACCTCTCCATGTTTCCTCTGTATCTATGTCGTTATGTTTGGTATGAGTCTATGGGTCCACCTTTCCTTGTCAGAAGAGCCCCACCATTGCTTCCACTGTTTCATTGATTCGGCTCTTAATTGCGTTCTTACTGTTTTGGAAGTTTGACCCTCCCTTCTCTTATTTCTATGACATTCGCTGTCTTCCGTCAACGTTATGAATATGGGCATCGTCCCAGCTATGACACTAGGGATATCGTTCGGTATGCGCTTGCGATTCTTATGCTTGCTAGCCTTTGGTCTCTATTAAGCCTCCTCTGATTTCTCTTCGTATCTAGCGCCTGTATCCACGCTGGTGCCCCGTAGCGCAATGTCGATAGGGTGACGCTTACTAGGAGCCTGCTTTCGCTGCTGCGCGGTCCAAAACCGTTTGGCATTATTCTGGCCAGTGCTGCGGTGGCTTTCATTGCCTTTTCGCACGTGTAGTCCCCATGACTATGTGTGTACCCTTTACATTACCCCATAATACATTACAATATTATGTTTTACTTACATCTGTAAACGTGACAAAATGCCCACATTTACCCTAGACGCTATATCGCCACATTGCGCGCTCCACGACATTAAGGCGCAGTTAAGTACCGCTAATGATCACACCGTCATTAGAGCTCATTAGAGCGGCACACCGTCAAGTCCTAAAGCTTAGGAGCAGATATATAGGACCTTAATATTTTTTGTATAATAAATGTTTTGAGAAAAGTTTGACTAATATTTTTATGCGCTGAAACACTGGGGGAAAATTTGTAAGAATTTTAACTACCTAAAGCTTCAAGCTTAGAGAGCATTTCAGTTAGCTATAGTTGACAAAAAGGAACACTAAAAATGTTCATTCAAATTTGCGTATGCAAATTAAAAGAATCTTGAAGGACTAGTATACATAATGGCAACCAGAATTCCATTTCAACCTAGCCAAACTAGAAATAGACGCAAATTTAGCGGAAATGTAAAACAATATTTTTACGACGCTGAAGTATAATGTACATTGAATGTAACCGTTACAGGGTGTTCGATCTAATAATTTAAATGACACACCATTTGGAGTTCGTTTAATTTTCATTTTTGAGTCATTTCAAGACCTTGCGAAACTTTTTCTCTCACTACAACAATTACCAATCGATGACAGGGTAAATTAAATTTTGGCCGGGTTTCGGTGTAATGGAAAAATTCAAACGTTCTTCCATACAACATAACTCTCAAAATGCCCAAATGTACAGGCATCGTTTTCTCATAATCTTGCGTGGGATGGCCCTTATAAACTTTTAACACATCATAATCAAGTACACCGTGACCACCGTGACACAGTTGATAGAGCAGTCGACTCATAATCCCGAACGTCTTGGGTTCCTGCAAATTGGAGAAAATTTTCTAATAAACATATGAAGGGACCCGTACGTATAAGAATAGATGCGGCAAACAGAGTTGATGTTACGAACAGACTCGAACGTATTTAAGTAAATATTGCCTTACGTCCGTCCACATTTAACTTTATTGGAAATTGTCGATAGGGCAATATTGAAAAACCCGTCCGAAGAAACGGTGTAAAAAAGCTTTCCGAAATCACAAAATTGACGCCCAAATAGAGAATAATATTCTCCTCAATTTCCTCTACAACATAGCAAAAAACCATTTTTTGGGCTAGGTCCGACCTTAGTACCGATCTAGGCATCTAGGGCCCTAAGTAGATACCTTGGACACATACTTCCATAGACAAAAACGTTTTCCTCAATATGCTCTGCAACATAGAATAAACATTTTTTTTGCTAGGGCCGACCGACTTTAGGACCGACCTGAGGCCCACTTGAGCCCTAAGTACAGGCAACGGGCCCAAATTTGTTTTTGAATATAATTCGGTAATCGGTTATCTCTCAAATAGAAAAAAATCAACAAAATCGGTTAGTATTTGCCCGATTTATGTAAAAAAATGTTTTCAATAAAATGTGAGCAACTCGATAGCGCAGCGGTTAACACGTCTGCTTGCTACTACGAGATTGAGTTGCCAGTGTGTGTAGATTTGTAAACAAAACAAAACTGATTGAATCGTTCAAGTCAAGTGAAGTTGAGTGTAGTGCCATCATACGGCTTACCGGAAAATGCATTGTTGAGAGAACCGGTATTCTACTCCTACTAGTTTCGCTCCTAGTTACATCTCATAGATGGCACTGGGTTTGTCGCAAGTAGAACCACAAACAGCGAAACTAGTAAATAATGATCTAGCCTCTAGCCCTTCATGGGTTGTAAGGCAGATTATTATTATTATTATTATTATTAAAATGTGAGACATTCCCAGACGTTTTGATTAAAAAAAAATTGAAAATCGGAAGAGATTGACTTAAGTTCTGTACAAAAAACATGTAGGCCCCTAGCTAAGTCAAAGGGCGCAATCTGAAAAAAGTTTTTTTCACAGGTTGTTAGGCTTTCATAGATCTGTCGGTTAAAAATACAATTATCAAAATCGGAAAAGATTTGCTCGAGTTATGTACGGCCCTTCTGCCGACAGTGTTTGATTGATTGATTGTTCATTTATTTACCAAATATATCTATTTATCTTCGAACGACAGTGGATGACCACCGTCGGCGATGTTTTTGTATTGCTGGTCGGATTTTGTAAATTTTGGTACTTACTACGATCAATTAGACCGTGGGAAGTATTGTTGTATTGCTCAACGTCTTCGACCGGAAAAAATATAAACAGCATCTCTTACGAGGTGTAGAAGTTTTTTATTATGCCTTGCATTCGGCCAAATTACTGGCCATCTTCATGGCTAAAATAACAAAAATCATTTTTACCTTATTTTGAACTGCTGTGGATTTTGTTTTTTAATTAACTTACGCTAGTATTTTTATCACAGAAATTCGTGGAAACTTTAATAATTTGATTGCACTTTTTGTTGACTACTGAAGGGACTCAGCTGATTTGTGTAAATAGCAAATTTCTTATCTAAATTTCAAACATCACTATTTGCGAAAAGGTTTAAAGCTAATTGCCCCTTCGCTTTTCACAATATCAATATCAATATCAAGTTCAACCAGATATGCTTGCAACTCGACTTTAACGATCACAATAAATTTGCAAAGTTGCAAACATAATGTTTACTATACAAAATCTCTTGTTGTGGTGAAATTTTACGATCGTAGTATTTTTTAATTGTGTTGCAATGATTCATAGACTCGTTACAAATTAAGTACAAACAAGTCTCATAAGTTCACGAAAACATAAACAAAATATAGAATTGAAGGTTTTTCAAGATAATTTGTAAAACTTGAGAATATTCGCAAAAAATCTATTTTTTTTTAAATATCTTATCGCGGGTTGTGGAAAAGTCTCAGGCTTCTAGAAAAAGTCTGTAGGTCACGGAAATGTTTGTGGTTTTGCAGTCCACGAAATAAATCGACCGAATGAGTCTATGTATCTTAGGGGTCATTCAAGTACGCACGCTCAAAGGGGCTAATTTTTTCCCCTCCCCCCTTGCACGCTTTTGGGACCCCCCGAAGTACGCACGCATATCTCAATTTTGATAAATGTAAACATTGTTAGGCCTTATGCTCTAAATCATTCAATGAAAGTGTGAAAGTGACGAACATCCAGTTTCGACGACTGTCCAGTTTCATATGAATAGGTACTGTATATTTTACCTGCACAAATGTTGCCAACCATTGGTAGCACTTGAACAGAACTTCCACGAACTTTATGAATTAATATAAGAATAGTAGCATTGTATCAAGTGCAAACACATGCAGAATGGTTAACCTCCACCTATTCCTATATAACAAACGAATGATGGGCTGAAAATAGTAGAGTTAAAGGAAGTCCACAAGTATGCCACTTTCTTTGTATCCCTAGCCTAGGAGAACAGGACAACCTTGAAATGCTGTCAGAGTCAACTAAGCGAATTGTCGACGATTCGTTTTGCCCGCCCACGCTGTTAATTTAAGTGGAATTCCAGAAAGTCGAAATAATCGTGTGATGTTCGAGCTAGGACAATGCCATCTCTTATGGTACGTTTTGCCGTAGTTGTGGCATTGATATCGAAAAGCAACCGTAGTTGTAGGACTATTTTCCCCATCGAATGTTCCATTTCTTTTGTTAATGTTTCGATTTCTAAACTCGTCCAGCAAACGACTTTTCACGAATTCGATATTGAGCGTTTCAGAATGAAGGTTGAAGGTTGAATGAGTTAGTCATACGACTTTGGCATTGTGAGAAGCAATCCACATATTATATTAATTCCAGCTTTGCACCAATTCCTTTCAACTCTCGTATGATATTGTCAAATTCCAGAAGATGCTTGCTCATATCGCTCTGTCCGTCGTATTTCATAATGTTCGATCGTTTTCGAAGCAGCAATTGACCGTTCAAATATGTACCTCAGTGAATCGTAAATGTTTTTCGCCGTCGTTTTATCCTTGATATATTCCAACCGACTATCGGTGATGTGCTTGATCAACAGTGACTTGCATGCTTTCCCTTTTTCAAATGTTTTCTGTAGTTCCGATCATTTGCATCTAAAGTGATCACTTCCAACTGTTCCTCAACGTGATCCATCAAATCTTTTTCGTCTAACGTCGCATGAATTCGATACTTCCAGTTATTATCATGGGCGCGCGGTAGCGATGCGCCCGTGACGCAAGTCCACATACGAACAAAAAATTAGGATTTTTTTTCGTAGACTGCGGAACCATATATACAGCTAGGTTTTCACGCAAGTATGTGTCTCGCATACATCTAGACCCAATCGTAAAGATACTATTATTCTGAAGATGTTGTTTTCCAATAGTGTGCCAATTGATCTCGACGGCAGAGCGTGGAGCCAAGCGCTATCTCATTGAAGATATTCATGATTTCTGGATCTGGATCCGAACAGAAGTATATCTCGCATTTTGAGGTGTTCACTTGCAAACCAATTTTACCGCATTCAACTACGATCGTATTGATGTCTTGAAGCACACTGTCATAATCACCAGCTATCAAACCATCATCTAAGTAGAATGCAATGAACTCCGATATAAGTGCTTCTACGACTGCTTGGATGGCTGAACAAAACAGGAGTGGACCACATGGATCGCCTTGCTGGGCACCATTTTGTGACCAAATTGTGTCTTCGCCGAAAAATAACAGTGTAGGCGCTGAATAACATTGCCACAAAAACGGATAAATCGCCGGATATTTTATTCTCATTTCTTCCAAGAACGCGCCGCGATTTATCTCATTAAATGCGTTCCGGAAGTCGATTTTAACAATCGCTTTGGGTTTGTTCTGATGCTTTTTCATAAAGGATCTTGTCGCATGAGCAGCGGCTTCACAGCCTCCTGGTACACCGAATCCAACTTGTCTAGGTGCATATGATGACGCCGCTTCCATTCGGACTGAAGCGCATGTTAGCTTACCCACGAGACGACGGAATGTGTTACCCACCGCAATAGGACGAACACCACCATCTTCTTTCAACAATGCGCATAATGAAGCACCATAAATTATTTCGCATAACTTTGAAGGCATCTTTCCAGCCAACATGAAGTTGGTCAGTCGTGTTATTGATCTCAACAGCAAAAGGCCAGATTCACCAGTATATGTTGATGTCATGTCCTTCAAATGTTGTGGTAAAATTCCATCTACACCCGATCCAGAGCCGTTGGAGGAGCTGCCAATTTTTTTGAAAACTTCTTTTTCTGACACAACTAATGGCTCAATGTTGATGTCTGGTGGATTCTGTCGTTGAAATTCAGTTGTAGGAGGTGGATGTTTGAGAACGAGTTTTTCTAGCGTATCTTTGTTCTGTGGTGCCAATGTTTCTAAGGATGATAGTACCTTAACCGCACCCTTGACATCGCCATCAGAAATTTTATATTCTATACGTCGTGACATGGAGATCGGAACTCGATTGTTTGTCGTGGCTGGGATAACTTCTGCACCTATGTTTTTTTTTACTAATGACGTTAAGCGACACATTTTTGGCTTTGACCGGGACCTGCAATGCGGTGTAGGCAAATGTAAGTAATTTCTGCCATTTTCTGTCGGATTTAGGATTGAACAAACAGTCGTCTATACATTGAGTCAATTTTTTCCCTGCCAAAATTCGCGCTCCGCGTGGAATTCGTTTCAAAATTCTCGTATTCCGTTTACATCTAGCAATAATTTTCACAAAACTTTCTGGATCTAACGTATCGTCGTTTTGTGAATTTATTGGCTCAGTAGACGACATCGGATTCGCTGATGACCGATTCCGGTGAAGGTTTGCATTGTCCGTCTGTGCCAGTTCGTTTAAGGACTGGGCGAAACCACTGAAGTTCGTTGGAGCTATTGAAGTTGTTCTAGATGAAGTGCAATCTTCGATGAGTTTATATGCGCCTGAAGGAATGGATGGGTCTGTGGGTAATATATTCGGCGACAACAACTGAAAATGACCATCGGAAGCGTCCCCGGTAAATAACAGATAAATAGTTGGAGGTGGTTGCTGAGCCGTGAATTTGTCCATTGAACCGTAGTCGTAACATTTATAGGTTTCGTTGTCCATCTGTCGAATTACGTAAAACCCAAAGTTGAAAATTTCTGCCATAGCGCATAACTCTGCTGTGGTTCCGAACTTATGTGGCGTTGACATGTAGTTGGCGTAGTCAACCTTTAACGTTTCTATAGATGTGTTGATGGAAGAGAAACTTGGTATTTTTTCCTGCAGATTGTTGATTAGGTGGATACGAAAACGATCAAAATTCGATTCTTCCTTTGATTTCAGTATGTAGTTCACCACCATTGTTCGCAAATCGTGTACATCGGTTGGTGCACTTGGAAAAATGGTCACGTCATTATTCAGGAAATGTAGCACAGACAAAAATAGACAATCCCCATCAGCTTCATTTTCTATGATGTCGAATAGATAGTAAGATTTCCCGGTTGAAGCTCTAATGTCATCTTTAACAATTTGTAACTTGCTCCATTCGGTTCCAGCTACTGGAATGACATTCGTGGGCGAAGACGTCGGTTGCTGCAAGAGGTTTTGGGTTCTATTAGAAATAATCAAATCAATTTCTTCCGGCCTATGACCCTTCGACACATGTTGACGTAAGCCAGCTAATGTTTTGAAACCCCTTTCACAAATCGGACATATATTCGTTTCCGTGCTCGCTTCCGATCCGTTGCTGTCAATCGTTATCGCTTGAGAATTTACGGTTGTTGATGTGTTTTCTCCCGCTGATTGTTTCTTCGACCTGGTGATACGTGACATCATGCCGTTGGCCCACAATGTTTATAATATTTTGGTATTGAATATTGCGCCATTCAACTTCGAATAAAATTTCGATGTCTCACTGTGATTCTTAGTGACAGTAGTTAATTAGCAGTTTGGCGCCAACCAATCGACAGCTCAGTGTTTACGTTTTAATTTTGACCGAAAAATGTTAAATTTGCAGTGATAGTGTAAACTCCGTTCGTAAACTGCAATTTCACATCAATCTTTTGAGCCGGGCTGCAACACCGGACAGTGACGATAAACTTGACAGTTTTACAACTTACGCAACATCGATTACAAACACAACCTCTTTCCTCAGTCATGAAACTGTAAGAAACTCTAAAGTATGTTACGTCCTCATTAAATTGAATTGAAAATTTCCGAAAGGGCAATATTGAAAAACCCGTCCGAAGCGAAAAAATTTCTCCAAGCCCTTAAAATAAGCCCAGAATTTAGAACCGACCTAGAGCACTTAGCAGAGGCCTCTGACCCATACCTCCATGGGCATGGACAAAAGCGTCCGCCTCTTTTTTATCTATAACACTGTACAAAGAACCTCATTATCAAAGGAATATTCAGAAAAAAAAACAAATAACGTGTTGGGCCGCGTAGCGTGAGCTGGCCCACACTAAGGACTCTATAGCCCGAACCACTCAACGATTTCCGCTAATTTAATTTTCATGATTTGCTGATTTCCGTATCTTTCCTTCAAAAGCTTGAAGAGAGGGCGATTTCCGTTCTAATTTCGCAGTGATATAAGTGAAAAAGTTCCATCAACCTTCAAAAACCACGTTTCACCACTTTTTCGACCATAACTTTAAATGTTTTCGACCGGTTTTGCCCAAATTCAATCCCGTAATCGATTTCATGATTATCTTTCAGGGAAAAAAGTTTTTGAAAATCGGATAAGTTTTACCCGATTCATGTAGAAAAAACACGTTGAACAATAGCAGAGATTCAGTTTTGGGGCCCTAGCTGAGTGCAAAAGCTCAATTATCTTCCATAAATTGTCAGGCATGCTCAGATCTTTCATACTCGAGTTATGTACAAAAGAAGAATGACATACCAAAATCAAATATTTGTTGGGATTCATTCACAAATGACGTCACACTATATTATAGAATTTTTTACCCCCCCCCCCCCCTTTCACATAAAAAAGTGTTCAAAACATTCTACATTTCCATATAAAATTCAACATCTTCACGTTTTTTTTTGGTACCCCTCCTTCCGTAGAGTATATCGTCATTTGTGAACAGCTCCTTTTCGCATATCCAGCTGCAGATCATGTTTCAGTGCAGTTATACAGACTTCTTTATTTGAAAACAGCCAAGAAAAAGGGTAAAAAATCGACCTTTCTTAAAGAAGTTGTTCCAGACTAGTGTAACAGCCTTAAACCAGGAGAGTTTTTGCGTGGTCTTATAGTAGGGGAAGTATACTAGAACACCCCATACTCAGTTTTTCAGTTCATCGCTGCTACAAGCAGTAGAGCGTCCACGAATGTTTCACCTATAATGACAAATAACTCCGAAGTGGAGGAAGGCTCCAAGAGGTCAACCTTCGCATCATTGGGGCCTACCATCCCATAAAATTTCAGTTGATTTCGTTTGGTTTTACACGAGTTACCACCCCCGACATGAACTTACTTAGGCAGCTATGACTCTCCCGAGATGTCAAGTTTCCGAAAAATCACTCTTAAAAATCATTCGTCTTAATTACGAACGAGCTCCGTGAAAAGTGCCTTTACTTTAGTATATACCATAAAAATAATAACAAAAATATAAATAATAAATAACATATAAAAAGAGCCTACATATTTCAAATATTCATATATTGAATGATTTTTAATTTACAAATTACAATACTGTAAGTGCGTACACGAGAGCTTGCTCAGTGTTAGTAAACATCGAGTTTTATACTTCATAGTATCGTATTGTACACGCGAGAGTGTGTCGGTGTAAACTCGACATTTCCTTCTCTCAATTATGTGTTGTTCATTATAAATATTAGTAATAATTCGCCGCTACAACCCGTTCCGGTAAGAAGCGAGATCATTATATTTACTAGTTCTGAAATTTTATGAGCTTTTTGATCATGGATTCTTCTTAAAGGTCCTGTTGTTAGCGAAGTTTTTACTGTGTCAGTGATAAATTGCACACAAACCTAGTGCCATTTATGATAAACTAGGTGCCAAAACTAGTGGGACTTATATTTTACCGGCAGGCATTGTTGAACCCCATGCTTAACGTGAATTGCGAAGTACGCCTAACGGTAGCTAGCATCTTACCTTTAGGAAAGTCCTTTGGAAATTGGATGGACGCTCTAAACACTACGAAGCGAAGTGAGAGTCAGAGGGATGGAGTTGGGTGATGGGTTTATTTGGCAAAAGTGGATGATTTCCTATAATGCAAAACCTTATATGTTCAGTTTTGCAAATTTATTCGTAACAGATATCTAAGTCAAGGACAAAAATCTTGTTTTATTGGACCTGATATAATAACCCATTACAAACGACGTGGTGTTAAACGCATAAGCTCAGTTTTCCAGAAAATCGAACTTGATTTTGATATTGTTACACAAATCTGAGTCTATCTTAAGGCGTAGATATAATTAACACCAGATAAAAAATCCTAAATGTAGCTACAACATATAGGCGAGGTTCGGAATTCACGTTAAGCATGTGGTTCACTCAAGAACCCCCTATGGGAAAAATAAAAGGCTCATAAAGAAGAATAAGAAGAAGAAGAAGAAGAAGACGTACAAACGACCAAAAACCACTTAAACGGCCCTAGCTCATTGGCTTTGGGCCAACAGTGCCCAGATTCAATCCCAAAAAAGATTTTTGAATTACCTTTTAGGGAAAAAATTGTTTTGAAAATCGGTTGAGTTTTACTCAAGTTATCGTGTTGACAGACGGAGGGACGGACGGACATTTTTTTATTGGTGACTCGTCATCTAAGGACCATGATCGATGCTCCCCCCTACTCCCAGGTCGAACTTGGGGTGGTTACAAACGTCGTGGTAAACGCATAAGACCCCTTTTCGAAGAACTTCGTTGTTCATACGGGTCTAAAAAAAAGATGGCGCCATTTTAGCCCATATGTATGTGTTTGTGTGTGTAATGTATATATTGTTGTTGTTGTACTTTATTTTTGTATAAAAAAGGCCTTAGGCCTTATGTCTTATACACAGCTTTCTATTTAGAATGTAATACTAATTAAATTATAAAAAATAAATCCTACTTCAATTTATAATTAAAATGGAAGAGAAAAATAAAAAATAAGAAAAAAAAAACGTTTTATAGGTAGAAATTAAAGAAAAACTGATTGAAATAAACTTAAAAACTAAAAAAAAAGAAAAGAAAGTGGATTCAATTTACAATAGATTAATCTGTTTCTCTATCCACCCCAATTCTCCAACACTTCACTTCACCCAGCTCACATTTCAGAAACGAGAATTACAGAAGTTCTTCATCAATACCTCCAAAAATCGTGAGCCAGAGCACCAACTGTTCTGTAATTTTCATATAGTTCATACAGTTCATACTGAGCATCGAAAAACATGATCATCCCTTCCCCAAGGTAAGCTCAACGACAGAAATACTCGAGACATGATCTCCTGAAAGCACATGGTAGCACATTTTGTATGAGACAAAGGTTGGGTGTTCGAGACAAAGGTTGTTGTTGTTGTTGAGAAAGTTGTTGGGTTGGGTGTGTAGTGTGTAGTGTATCGGTATGACCGTCAAAGTGGTATAAAATAGGCGGGGCTCAAAAAAAGCTTTTCATATGATATAGAGTAAGTTGTGGGGATCATTTTCGCCCATG
>CM055404.1:98906211-98924096 GCA_029228625.1 Pseudolycoriella hygida | reverse complement strand
TGTGGTCCAACAAACAGATTAATGGTTGCTCACACAAATGCCCTAGAAAAAGGTATTTCAGTTGTGTGTGATACACTGCATTTACGGGCTCGTTTAGAATAAGCGTAGTTAAGTCGGAGGCTTGAAGATGTATCGTAATATCCGGGCCCAAACAGCGAGATTCATTTGGCGTGTACGGCTTGTGCCGGAGGCTAGAAGATGTATCGTAGTACGTGTGCTCAGACGACGAGGCTTATTCGGCGTACCGGTTACAACTATGCGTTCTGAAATGGGAACATTTAAATGTGGGAATATAACTAAGACAGTTGGCCTCCTCGACCAGAAAATCTAATACCATAGACGCTGATGATGCGACAGTAAATGAGTCGCGAAACGTTCGAATAAAACTTAGTTTTTCATTCATTTGGACCGATAAATCAAGTAACACACAAACACCCTCAATGATAAGAATGTATTACGTCTTATAAGCATTCAGAATTTAGGCTAAAGAGTGTGCGTTGGAAGCACTAGTTGCGAAGTTAATTATGTGCCACATACGAGGTGAACAGTTCCCAAATAAAATTGAAATGATTCTTAATATATCAACTCGTCCCTGGAATGACCAGATTTTGCCTTCAAGTTATGAACGACAGTTTTTGGCGAGTGTTTGGTAAGCGCCTTCCAAGCACCGCAGACGAAAATTTTTGAGGTGAAAGGCAGATCGAATATAAGACTTTTCGATGAAATAACCGAGGTGTAAACTGCAATGGTAAATGGTTGGACAGTGTAATTCTTGAGTAAACGGCTTTAAATGTGTGGGATATGATTTGCCGTTGTCTATTACCCCTCGGAAATAACAGATCAACTGAAAATTGGAAGACACATATCTATAAGATTAGGACAATTTTCTGGGGGTCAGGGGGGTTCAGACGAGGTCCAGGGGGGGGGGGCATTAACATTTATTCCAAGAAGTTTCGAATTCTTAGTTAATCAAATTCAAATATTTTCAGTTGTAGTGACTGTAGGACTTACTGGAGGAGTAGTATTTATGTATATTCAATGCCGCCAATATCTACAATTGTGTCATCGTTGGAGAGCTCGGAACAGGTCGGTGAATATTCATTTTGAATTAAATTTTAAAATAAAATTAACGTTCAATTACCAGAATTCTGTTAATCCAAAATGCACCGGAGAAAATGCATCAAATTTCTCCACCGTCGCCTGTGATACTTTTGAGAAATTATTTACCCAGAAGTGGAAATTCTTCAACGACAATGGGTACGGCTGGAAGTAACAATAATCGAGCAACACATGGCCAGATTGTTGCTAACATTGAAAATAATTCTATTCATTATGACCGTGATTGGACGCTGGACGATTCCAGCCAATCTTCATTTAAACCTTGTCCGCAAGGGTCAGGAAGCATGCTTCCATTCCATGACTCGGCGCATAACATGTCAGAAAACGTTCGAAATTCAGGAGAATTTGATAGTCCGATGGCAAGTTGTTCGGGCGATCATCATGACATCAATCAAATGCCAAATCCCATGAAAACTAGTGATCTTAATTTGTTCAAGGTCAATCAACGCACAGTTGGTCATCCTCCGCCCTCATCGGCAATATTTTTAGAAAACAGTGACATTCTGAATGACACAGACTATCCACGACTGTACCAACGACATTCAACAATATTCATATCACCAGAAAGAGTTAAGGATACCAGAAGGTATTCGGACACGAAACTTCTTCAACAAAATAGCAATGTTATCGTCCCCATTTTCAATGTAACTAGTGTATTGGGTTCGAATATAACAAATGCAGCCATCCAAAATTCTAAGCAACCATCACCTAACATTACAGACATAATATTCGAGAACAGCGGGAGTACATACGATCCATTAGAATTAAATATCCAAGAAATGCTTGAATTGGACATACGACAGCATCAACTTACTGCTACAAATGCGGCACGATTATCACTGAATAATGTGTCAAATCAGCTGACTTCAGATAATAGGAACTTTTTTAAATCTTTGCCAAATTTAAGTGCAAGTAGTGAAAATTTACTGCAATAGCAAAATATGAAATGATGTTTGTGGATTTTAACATTTGAACTTTGATGATTCATTGCGATGTAGTTTTCTGTTAAACATTTCAAAATATATCTCCATCGCTACAATGTTGCACAGAAAATTATCATTCGAATTAAGTATAACACCATTTTTCATAGCGCATTTAGCGCCAGTTTACTATGGAACCATTTGTTGACCCGTACGAAACAAGTGGGTGTCATGAATTTCTCAAGAAGGTTGTAATGCTGAAAGCATTCTCGGAGCAAGAGGAAGATGTTTTGTTTGCTGTCTTAAGACTCGAAATTAGTGAAAAAAACGTTAGGCAGTACGCCGTCACGATGTGTTCAGTTGTTGCGTATGTTTCTCTAGCTTTACTGATCTTTTGATTGTACTTAGCTATTCAAAACGTGGAAAACGTGCCTCAGCTCACCCTGTACAACGCGCGAGTGCTAGGTTCAAAATTTGAGTTTGACTTAAATTGCTCTTAAAATGGACGGTCAGTCGAATTATATTTTTCTAGAGAAAGCGAAAACAAAACACATTTTGAAAAAAATTAAAGTCGAATTCGTATGCTTTCGTTACTTTATTACAACAAAATGAGTCAGTGAAATAAAATAGGCGCTCCTTAAGTTGTGGTTGATTCGAAAAAAGACGAGATGAAATTTGTTTCCTATTTTTCATCGATATGAAAAACATTGAACTCGGCTATAACCTCGTTTCAAAATTTATATGAACGTTTGAAGAAATTTTCGTTATTTTCAAGTTCCACAAAATTTCGTCCCACAGTCTTGCTTGTGCTGTGAACTAGAAGACATTGCGCATTCGACATGCTATTTTGAAACATTTGTATGTAAATATTATAGTTCTGACGAATACATACATACGCAAAAACGTAACGTAATCTTAGATTTATTATTTTATTCTAATAAGGTCCATGCCATTTCTTAAATTGAATTGAATTTACGTACTTTTACTCGATACAACTTCATAGCGTAGTGGTTAACACGTATGCTTGCTATTACGAGATTGAGTTGCCAGTGCGTTGGTTCGAAACTCAACCGCAGACGGATTTGTACCGATTGTTAAATTTGTAAACAAAATCGTTCAAGTCAAGTGAAGTTGAGTGAAGTGCCATCGTACGGATTACCGGTGAAAGGCATTGTTGGGAGATGCCGGTATTCTACTCCTACTAGTTTCGCTCCTAGTTACATCTCATAGATGGCACTGGGTTTGTCGCACAGCTTACCACTGGCACAGTAAAACTTTTTGGCAATGAAAGGATCTCAAAAAAAGTAGAACCACAAACAGCGAAACCAGTAAATAATGATCTAGCCTCTAACCCTTTATGGGTAGTCTTTTGCGCTTAGGTGCTCTTGGTACGGTTGCCTTTAAGTGTGTCTCCATTCAGCTTGTCAACCAACGCTAAGTCTGATAGTAAAGAAGTATTTACTTGAAGGAAGCAAGACCAGAACTTACAAGTTTTCAATTCTTTATTTTTGAAGAAAAATTTCCCATCTCTGAAGTACTGTTTAGATTGTTCAACATTCGAAGGCACTTCTATCGACTTTACTTTGTCCAGTGTTCCAATCAAAAGATGAAATTTCTCCGGCAAAATACTATGCTCGGAAGCTACTGTATCTAGATCATCGAAGTAGTGCCATGAATGTTCACTAAACTTGACAGCATAAATATAATTACACTGCTCAAAATTTCCACAAAGAAATTAAAATTTTTCCGTCGTGACTTGTATTTTGAATCAAATTTTTAGGGCGTCTTTTTTTTCTTATGCTAAAAGCAGGCCTCAGCCCTTTGCTTTTATTGTTTACTTATTTACTCCGGGGTGCAGTCAGTGTCTTGTCCGTTTACAAGCTCTGTTCCGTCTCTTAATACAAGCTAACGATTTCCTTAAAAAATTTAATTTTATGTAATTGTGTTTGTTGTTGCAGGATGAAATCTGAAAATATTTTAAATTGTGTTATTATTGTATATTTTTTTTTTTTTTTTGGTTCTGGTATTTTCTACAATTAAATATTATATGATTCATATCTTTAACTACCCTACAGATACCACAGTTAGCAGTCTCCACTTTTCCAAACAAAAATAATTTTTTATCACATAATCCATGCCCTGTCATGAGTCTATTTATAATTTTAATTGCATGCCCAGAAAGGAGGAGCTTATGGAACCACGGCAGCAAACCTACCTGCGGGTGTATTTTATGGAAGTCATATTTCTTGTTAGCCATCTCTTCATCATATTGTATTTGCCATTCTCTAATATATGTCTTACTAATTGCATTTACTGCGTCCGTATTTGTCAGGGGAATTATTTCTTGTAAAATGTCATTTAGCCCTTGTTTCGCTAAAGAGTCCGCTAATTCATTACCCTCAATGTTGCAGTGGGAGGGCACCCATTGCAGCATTATTTTTGTATTCCTATGAAGCCCGGCTTTGTTCCATATCTCTTTAGCTAAAAAGTTTTTACTATTCCGTTGTTCGATTAGTTTACAGCTATTTGCTGAGTCAGTGTAAATGACTACATTATTATCACAGCCTCTAATTAGGTCTAAACTCTTACTAATTGCTAGCAGTTCTAAATTGCTAATCTGGATCCTACCCTCAATGCCCTCCGAAATAAATGTATTACTCATGTTAGTGATTCCTATTCCTCCTTTTTCTTCATCCTTTTACCCATCCGTGTAGAATTCCCTATGGTCAAAATAGAACATTTTTTGATTCTCGAGGAATATGTTTTTCCACTGAGCTGAATTCAATTCAGTTTTGACTATCCTTTGTATTTCCCAGTATTTCCAACTTTTCTCTTATTTCCAAATTTTCACTCCTAATCCCACCTTCCAGTTTTCCCATTGGTTCAATCCGATGCATATACCTCTGTGCTATTTGCTTAATATATAGCATATGTTTAGAATGTTCGCCACTTTAATGTTCCAGACCTAGGTATTTGGCTAATGGAAGATCCAAATATTGAACTCTTGATATTTCTTTCATAGTAAGCCATTTCCTTCTGATTTCTAATGGGAATTCCCTCACCGCCGCATACAACGATGCGACTGGCGTGGTTTTCAGAGCTCGAAGACAGATTCTAACTCCTTTATTATATGCTATTTTTAATTTGTTTAATAATTTTTCTGCTGCTTTTCCATATATGGATGCTCCGTAGTCAATGACGCTTCTACCAATAGATCTCAATACATTTAGCAAAGTTTGTGGGTGTCCTCCCCATTTATTCCCTGCAACCATTTTTATTATATTTGGTCTTATTTCAAATTTAACTAGTGAGTTTATATGTGTTTTGAAATCTAAATCTTTATCCAGCCATATTCCCAGGCATCTTACTTCTTTTACCCATTCTATAAATTCCCCGTTAACCATTAAAAATGGTCCAAATCGTGTTTCATGAGGGAAAAACCACATAGCTTTGGTTTTGTCTAGACTTATTGTCATTTCTAAATCTTGTAATATGTTCATGAACTTGTTGGCCGCGTTTTGTAGCCTTTCTCGAGTTGCAATAATGTCTCTCCCACTAGTCAAAATTGCTATATCATCTGCAAATTGAAATAACTTTGTGTATTCGGTATCACATTGGAAGATATCTGATGTGTAAAGTACAAACATAATGGGGCTTAACACATCAGCTTGTGGCACTCCTTTTCCCGTTTGTCCCTTGATATACCCCGACCTAGTCTCGATTGAAAGATGCCTTTCTCTGAAACATTCATATACCCAATTAGCCATTTGACCAGGTATTTTTATCTTTTGGAGCATGCGTTTTAATTTTTCTAAGTTTACTTTATTGAAGGCATCCTCTAAGTCCAGGAATATGGCCATTACTGCTCCCTCCCTTTTCCTCTCATAAAGTTCTGCTAAAAAGTGATTAATGCAACCAATTGCGGATTTTTTCCTTATAAAACCATAACTCGCTTCAGGTATTTTTTTGTTGTTTTCTAACCAATCATTTATACGATTTTTAACTAGGGAATTAATTAATTTCAGATATACCGATAATAAGGAGATAGGCCGATGGCTATTTATTTTCTCATAGTCCCTACCCGGTTTTGGTATCAATACCAATGTTATTTCCCTAAGGGCTTTAGGCAAGTCCTGATTCGACCACAATTTATTTATTACTTCAAGTAGTTTCCTTTTTAATTCGGTAGGAAATTGTTTAATCATAAGTTATTTTATCCTTGCCTGGAGCTGTAGATTTTTTTGAAGTAATTATCCTGGAGAGTAAAGGGGGATTCTTGGTCTTGTGGGTTATCGATTATTTTCTTACTACCTTCAACACTATTTTGGCATAATGTACTAAGATATCTTTCACTAGGATCATTATATATATAATTCGGTTGTGAAAGGCATGAGCTATTTGCTAGTGTACGGATATTTTGAAAAATGTTTTTTATAGGAGTGTTAGGAGACAGCTTTTCGGACCATTCCCGCCATGTCCTTCTCCGTTCTTCCCTTAGCTTGTATTTAAATTTTGCATTACTTTTTCTAAATTCAATGAGTTTGTTTAAGGTCGGTTTCCTAAAAGATTCAACTAGTAGGCGTTTCTTTTCTTTATGCAGTTTTTGCACTTCTCCCTTCCAGTATGGCCTAGGTTTGTATTTGATCTGTACCCTAGTTTCTTTTAATCGTGGCCGAATCCCTTGCTATCTCAAGTTGTGCCATAAATGTTTCTAGATTATCAATAGAGTCAATGTCAATCCGGTCTAGATTGATCCGAAATAACTAAGCACACTAGCAATTGAATTATCGATCTCACAGCAATTATTATACCAGCATTCGTTTCGATATTCATTTTTTCACAATAGAGCGAAAAATCATTGTAGGGAAATAAACATTTTAGTATTGAGAACTAGTATGGAAATTGCTGAGATCGACAATTCAAATTGCTAGTGTGTTTCAGCCCTAATTGCAAAACCTATGTCCCCGTGTGCGTATACGTTTATCATCGAGAACATTTGCTGCAATATTAAATGCATACAAGCATTCATTTACAATTTTACAGACACCAGCAAGATTGTGGAACGAAATTTTGTGGAGCTTGAAAATAACGAAAATTTCTTCAAACAAATTTTGAAACGAGTTTAATGACTTTATTATAATCGTGTTGAATACAAGAATCCCGACGATAATAAGCCAATTACACCCCTACTTTCAATAATTGACTTATTATAGGCCACGATGTGACGAAGTTAATTATGACACAATATTTCATAAAGAACAACACTATGTGTAAACTCACTAGCAGTAACAACTTTAAATGTTGTAATTAATTGTTAGGAGTCGACCAGGTTGTATGACCCATCTCCGATTTTTGTTATCTATTGGTTATTCGACAAATTCGTTGAAGAAACATTTTTTTCCAAAAAAACTTCTAGAAAATCGTCTGCACTGGATAGTCGAAGATCGTTTTTCATGAATAACTTCAAGTAGGTTGAACGGATTTTTCTGAAACTTTACTGGTATATAGTGTAACGATTCTCTTTGCTAATTACTCTAAATTTTAAATTAGCACGCTTTTATTTGCAAGGATAATTCAATTCAATATAAATAATGATATCACTGTCACTTAATATTAATATGCGCAACCCGTTATAACTAGAGTATCACGTTGGGTGGCGTGAAACGACTTTAATCCAATGTTTTGAAGAATGTTGAGAAGATCCAATTGAATTATTAACATCAGATTCTCTACGTCATATCAAAATTACTTCCAAATAAATGTACCAACGTTTGTTCGCTAAACCAATATGGCATTCACCGAATACTTCTCTTTCCAGTCTAAAAGCTTCATCGAACGTCGTTAAAAATAGAACGCTCTAATCGGATCAGACAATTGTCTGAAGGGTGAATATAGTTACCTTGCTAACCGCAAGCTTAATCTTCCACTTGCACTTACTGTGCTTCACTCCAAATTGCAATAACTGACTGATATTGATCAAGCGTTTCGCTCGTTCGACAACCGTCGATTACGTCAATCGGTAAAATTTACTATTGTACGTTCAACACGCCACCACCGGCGTTTCTCAAGTCCACCGGGTTAACTCAAAATTGCTTAAATCTAAATCTAGTGTTCGGGTTTAACAATTGCTTACATACTAAGAACTGGGTTACAATAGCCCTTATTGAAACAAACGTTTCGAGTATCCACATGTCCGGAAGTTATAGGTGTGGGGTGGTAGAACTATTTTTCTTCGAAAAAATTGGCATTTTGGAAGGCGATTTAACTACATTGCTGTTCCCACCAATGACCCGATGGATGGGAAGGCCTTGGTCCCTAGTATCTAAAACCATATAGAGTTGATATGGCAAGCTCTGGAGTCAGTCATAATTTGTGAAGAAGTAAGACTCACCAAAAACTGGAAGTCTTTTCGAGGGTGGGGGGCAAAATCCCCCAGTGGATTATCGTCCATGAGACGATAATATCGTCCACTAACACAATAATATCGTCCACTGATACAATAATATCGTCCACTGATACAATAATATCGTCCATGAAATAACAATATCGTCTAGTGATACAATATTATCGCCCAGTGGATTATACTATCAACTATGCGTTATATGTTTTACATGTTTCTGCTTGTTAAATGCATCATTACCTCGTCGCAAGCGACTCGGAAAACGCATTTACTGAGCATCAACATGTGTAACATATTTTACGTAAGTGCTTCCAAATTGTTGTTTTGACTCGTAGGATTACAGCATTTGCCTTCGGCTCATGCAGCAACATTCCTACGAGTCAAAACAATAATTTTGATGCACATTCTTAATGTTCTATTGTTGGGCGTGGTCAGCGTTTTTCAAGCATACAATATTGTCTTTTGGGTGATATTATTGTGTAACGGACAATATTATGAATGAATATTTTGAATGATATTTTTGTCTAATGGACAATATTACCTTCCACTGGATATTATTGTCTAATTTGTAAGAGGAAAGGCTCCTTAGCTTAGTTAACCAGCTACTTTAGGTGACATTTCACAAAAAGATAAGTTTCCTAGCTTCGTTAGGCACCTGGTTTTTTGTAGTGTTTCATTTAAGCGCAAATTCCCTACTTTCGTTAGCCACCTCGTTTTGTGACATTTTGTAAAGCTTTAGCTTCGTCAACTAATAATTTTTTGTATGACATTTCGTAAAAGGAAAATTTCATAGCTTTGTTAGCGACCTTGTTTCTCTTGCGTTTCATTATAGCGCAAATTATTTCGTTTCGTTAGTATCATTGTTTGGGATAAGTTCCATTTGCACATTGTCGAAGCAAAAGAAAAGTACATTTGAAAAGTCCATGAGACGATATTATTGTCCATGAGACGATACATTATTGTCCATGATGCGATATTATTGTCTACCAGACGAAAATTTTTGTTGTCCAGCGAAAAATACTATTCCAATCTAGCGTCGTCTAGCGAAACAATATTATCGTCTCATGGACAATAATACACCGGGGGATTTTGCACATTCCCCTGTTCGAGTTCGTTTGCTTTTGTGAGATACTAAAATGTTCTAAAAAGACTGTTTTCTGAATGCCTACACCTTCCCCATTCCAACGACACCTCACAGTGATATATATTTGCGGAGAAATCCGTTTTCGGCGAGTCAAAGAGTACAACAAACTGAAGTTACTCTGAAGCAGAACGTACTCACAACTTTTGCGTCAATGTTCAAAATTTAGATTTTCTAATTCAATTTGTCGATTGAACATATTTTTATCAATACAGTTGTGAGCGAAACCAAAAATAGGAATAAAACGAAGAAAAAATTTCAGTGCAGATCATTTTTTAAAAAGTTCCACAGCTAAAATAAAGTCTTTTCGAAAAAAAACTTTCTTCTACGAATTTGTCGGACAGGTCCAAGGAATCGAATAAGTCATAGATAACAAAAATCGGAAATTGGTGGAAGAATTCACAGAACAAAATTAGGTACCTATGTCACAGTGACTTTCAATTCAGTACTACATAGGGTAGGTGTTGCGGCGGTGTGTATTGGCAGCTGCGCAACGCTGAGTGTGGGGCGGTTTAACTTAACTTTAAAGTGGTCTCACCGCAGAGATTTCGACTTCAGGCTTTTGTCATCAGGTGATGTGTGTTAAGGTTACATTACCCTCTGCATTATGTGCGCCGTTTTCCACGCAGCGGCTTTTTCCAAAATTTAGGAGTAATAATAGTTTCTATTGAGACATTTCTTATATCTATTTTGTTACTTCGAAATCGTACGGGTCTGAAGTGGTTTTGTTTCCGGTTAAAAAAATTTGCATGAAATAACGTTATCCAATGTAAAATTAAATTAAAGTGTTGCCAGTAGAAAAGTCAGCAAATAATGGAAAACGGAACTGTTAGTTAAAACGTTTGCTCACTACCGTTTACTCTGCAATATTTTTTATGTTTGTGTACGAGACAGGCCTAACGCCGAATTATTTCGTTTCAATTTATTTACACTTATTACTCGATTTTAGTTATTGATAAAGTGTCGGAATTTTCTAAATCATTATAAACATTTCATTTTAGTTCAATTTATCCCAAAATCTTCACATGAATTGAAGGAAATGTTTGTAAATATTCTACGCGTGGCAGTACAAGCAAATTTCGTATGCATCATTCACGTTCATTCACATCATTCTAGTTAGTGAAAATGTGAGCTCTTCATTGTGTTTTCCACATTAAATGTTCGAAAGACTTCGCTTCCTTCCCAAAATGTGATGGTGGGCTTCAATAGTCTGATAGTAGACCATTTTTCCTCCCTATTCTTTTAAGAGTGAATTCGCAAATACCTCAACCAATCTGATATACACCACCTCGTCGATTCTCCGAATTTTGGTGTCAATGGAAACTGTGGGCTATCCTGAGGTAGAAGAAAATTTGTTATTAAAAAAAATTTGTTCGGCAGGCAGAGGTGGTCAAAAGTACCTCTGCACCGGGGTCGCCGAAGAGTGATTGTATTTGGCTGAGAAGTCGCTAACATCGGCGTCCAATACAACCTAATATATGGTGAGAAGCGCAATGATGCCAACTTTCAGAAACACCAAAGAGATCTTTTGGTTCGAACTGTTTGTGGCCTTTGTAGTCATTTTTGTGAAAAACTTGAAATTCGGGAGCATTTCTCTAAATCCACCTCTCACATAACCAACTAGGTTAGAAATTATTTTTGTCGAAAAGGCACTTTAAATACCTTTCTAACGATACCCTACTACGATGTATTTGAGCTTCATACGACCTGGTTGAAGAATTCGCGAATTCACTCTTAAAGGGTATAGGAAAAAATATTCCTATTCTTAAAAGTTGTACGATAAGCAAATCCAGTGTTTTTGTCTTCATTTTGAACCGAGTCCAACATTTGTATCTGTGATTTAGAAAGATTTTTTCGAAGAATTTGGTTGCAGAATGAAATGAAATTGCTTTGTCAGAAATATATCTAAATAAAATGAATTCAGTGTATCGCAACCGGGACCTATTTTGAGAGAATTATTTTCCCAAAATTCACAAATGGTTTTAAAAATTGAAATTGGACTAAAACTGTTTAGACCTTTCTCAAAGTTCTTAGAACTCTTGAAAATTTTTTTCGTAAAGATGCGATTTTGCTTTTTTTGGAGGTTTTTGTATACATTTTGTGCTTCTCTCATTTCCCATTTGAAATCCACGCCTCAGTTCGACACAGTGACAGCTTTAAATTTTCATTTTTTTTACTGGCTGCGCAGTGAGCAGTCTTTTTTTTCGATTAAATAAAAACATTGCTTTACAACAAACAAAAAAAAAAAAAAATGGAAATGAACAGTCAACTCGCGGTATTTTTGTAGTTTTTACATCTTATGTGCAGATTTTGGATATTTTGTGGAGATAAATAAATATTTTCGATAGAAATGTGAGACAAAGTGGTAAATCTGTGTAGGTTTGTGTTGATGAGATTTTTAATCACATTCGAACTGATAAATATTCCAAGAGTTTCGAAATAGATAACTACTTTTCGACATAAATTGTTCAACACATATGTGATCCTGAAAGTTGAACTTCATTTTTGCTTACAAAGTTACAATGGCCGCCATATATCTTTCTCTGATAGAGTTAGTTTCGTTTATTGGCATCAATTATATAGTTACATTAATATATTAACTACAACCAGATCGCATGGTCGGTCCTTTTTTGTAAACCATTGAAATTTTATTTTTATTTGTTTTCATTCCATTTGAATTTTCTTGATAAGGTAGATGTCTCCAGTCGCTGATCTCTAATTTGAGCTGAGTTCAGAATGTATTTGTTAAAAATTGCTTCTCTGCTGGCTCTCTGGACAATCAGTCAAAAGATGTAGAGGGGTTTCTTCTTCAGTGCCGCGCATCTCTACATGTAGCGGTGTCGCTGAGCTTCATTTTATGCATATGTTTATTGAGCTTGCAGTGCCCGGTAATCACTCCAATCATCTGCTCTCGATTTATTTAGAAGACTTAGTGTCCCAATCATTTGGACATGTAATTATACCTTTACTACGTCTGCAGTTGGGCTGCCCTTACCACAGTTTTTCATGCTACATTTTGAAGTTTTTATTATTTCCTTTTGTGTAAAGTAAGTGAGTCAGACCGTCAGACCGAAGGGTCCCGCAATCTAAGATTTAATGGGATTTAAATCTTTTAATCAAAGCAAAGCGAAGCAGAGTGCGGGACCCCTCGAGTCAGACAAGCGGATTCGAGCCGTATAAAGGTTGTTTTGCACCCATTCGAGGTAGGTGGTCTGCTCTTTTATTGTCTTCCACATTGTTGTGAGTTGGCATCCATAGCAGATTCACTTCATTGGAATCCGCTCGATACGTTATAGAGATGGGATTTAAGAACAATAATGTTTTTGCACAAGGTGGGGTTAGCGACGCTAGTCACTAGTGAAGCTATTTTGTCAGTCACTTCGCTAGTAGCGGACTCTTTTCGCTAGTCGCTACTTCGCAATTATACGAACTCGAATTATCTGGAATTCAAATTTCAACAGTATTTTATTAGTACAGCCAAAATTCGACTAGCCAAAATCCCGATTTCCACTTCGTCGTCTTGAAAGAAAAAAAATTTACTGAAATGTAAAATAAATCATTTTCACGTAACATAAATATTGATTAGCATATGACGACTGAACGTTCGATATATGTACTGCCGTGTTACGCCTAAATTACACAGCATCCCAAAAATTCTGTTAGACGAAAGCACGCAGTCAAAATGGGATAAACCTTTCCAACGACGACGAAGTAAGTGAAAATCCTCGTAAGTGCACATTGACTGTGACTTCGGCAAATATATAAATAGAGAGTAGCTTTTCCGATGTAGGGAATTGTAAAGTACAGCTCAGTTGTACTGTGTAGCAGTGAAAGATTGTTCAGTTTTTTAATTTATTTTTCGGTCAGACGATTTCCGCAAAAATGTTTTTATTTTTTTTATTATTTCAATGTAATAGAAACTTTGTACCATTAGCGAAGATGAGCGCTCGCTACTAGCGAATGTAATTAAAAAGCACTGCATCAACGTCGTCACCAGACAAACACGTAATTTAATTTGATGTTTTACAGTTTCACCTCATTGTCACACATATTTGGGGAATGTTTTTCGAAAATATGCACTCCGCAAAATATCTAAAATCTGAAAGAACCATGTGAAAAACTATAAAAGTGAAAATCCATTGCCTGACAGTTGAACCAACTTACTAAAGGCATGAATTAAATAGCATACGAAATGAGAGAAATGAACGACTTGAGAGAAACAAGGAAAATCCACAATATCGTATACTTATTGATGTAAGTAAGGCGATTGTTCTGTAACCAGTGAATCGCGCAATTAGGCCTCTTATGGGCCCATACTTATTATTTTCGTTAAAAAATAAAAAGATTGGGAAAATTCCAGTTTTTTTTTGACATTTTTCGGTAAATTTGGGAATTTAAATTCTATAAAATAGTCCCCTGGTTTACCGAGATTCAAGGTTGATGTAATTATTCGAAACCACGTCACGAAATTGTGTGTGCCGACGCTGCGCTAAAAGCATAAATTTGAAGAATGTCAAAGATGCTATGATTTAATGAAAAATTGAATTCGTTATCAATTTTCACGTTTTACAAAATGCACACGCGTATAAAAGTGCATGTAAATTAAAAAATTAAAAAATTAAATTTAAGGTTTTGATATTTTTTGTTTTGAGATTTTCAAATCATATAATGACCTTTTAATATAATAGTGTTAGTTTGCTCACAGCTTTTCCAAATTTAAAATTTAACTTACAACTTATCGAAGGATTATAAATATTGACCTTGGTTCGTTTTTACTTTTAGATTCAACAGTACAATGACATAAATACTACTATTTTTATCGAGGTATAAAACAAAAGTAATCAAGAAAGACAACTTGAAGAATAAGATTTAAGTCCTGTCTTTGGAGTCTTAAAGTCTCTCATACGGATGATTTACATATACAATACGGAAGCGGGAAGCGCCGCGATTTATATTTCATTATTCCCATTCCCTGCGCCTGTTGTGCGCTTTTTTTTATCACGCAGGCGACAGTGAGTGTATGAGGCTCTGCTCCTTAGAGGCTATATCTCTTGATGCCCCATTGCGGGGCTACAGTTATTCGACTCCGCTTTTTTTATTCAGTTCACAGTCCGCGGCTCTACTTCTTCAATTGTAACTATTATGTCGGATTTTGCAGCATCGAGATTTTTTCATTACATGAGGCTACTGTTGGTCTCCCTGTGTTAAATATCTCATCAGTTTCTGCATAATTCGAGAAAATAATAGATTATACACCTCTCGCCAAAATTTGGCATGTGGAACATTGTGGCGCTAGCCGAAAGCGTAAATCACAATGCCACACGTCAAAATAACAATTTGGGCAAGAGGTGCATAATATGCTATCTTATCTATCGCAAACAGATATATCGAGATAAGTAAATTTACCCAAGAGGGATAACTTCGAGACTATCGTTCTAGATAGATAAAATACTTTTATGCACCTCAGTGGCTGTCTAGGGAGGATTAAATCCTTTGCCTTCGGCTCAGGATACAAGCTTCCTCCTCGAAGGTAAATAAATTTTCCCGCAGATGATACGTAATGGTTATTAAATATATATTCTGTTTTCTGCAATAGAGCTTCTACGTTCAAAATTGATTGAAGAGTGATTTTTGTGGCATTGCGAAACAAGTTTAAATTTGATGAATAATAAATGCGCGAAAGAAACTTTGAAATACAGATTTTGTCTTTCTTATTATTTTTTTCTCTCTTTTGTTCTAGCTCGCTATTTTCTAACCTACTTATGTGATTGTCATTTTTACAATTTTAAAACTAAATATTAAATTTTACGTTAAGGAAATGAAAATGGATAACTTTTATTTGTAAAAAATTATTTAAATGAAATCTATAATTAATGTATGGTATATATGTTAGAGAAGATTGAATGTGAATTAATGTTTATATATTTGAAAGAAAAGAGATACATGATTGAAAAATAGAAATGGATACGTTTTTATTATTTTACATTTCCATAAAGATCGAAAAAGCATTTAAGAAGTTCGCAAAAAGTAGAACGTTATGCACTGGTATTTTGTATGGAACACGTAATGTATTTCATATTCCAATGAAAGGTCGGATTGTGTTGTACATCAATACAAATAACAAACACTCTAGGTAAGAAAACAACAAACATCTCAGCAATATTAAGACTCAGACCTCCCCCAACATACGAAACACACATGTCCCAAATGGTTTCTCCGGTATCTTCTTCGCAGAGACATCTTGCTTGTCTATCATCTGCCAGTAGTAACATCGACGTGGAAATAATAGGAACTTGAGGAGTCCTGCGAATGTTTTTACCCAGCAGACGCGCTGTCGATCGCAAGACCAACGCAGCACATAATAGATAATAATAATGAGCATGAACATGAGCAATGTTCAGAGACTAGTCATCGGCAAAAAGATGAATCCATAAGTGTCTTACCACACTCTGATCAGACATGACAGCCGCCAAAAGTTAGCGGCCGCTAGGGTTTAAAAGTTTCGTTGACGCCGCCGACGTTTTTGGTCAGCTTGACACGTCTAGCTACCATCAGCCGCCACATGATATAAATAAAACTTATGCAAGGGATCCGTACGTTTCAGAGTAGATGTGCCAAATGGAGTTGATGTTGCCAAAAGACTCGAACGTATTAAAGTAAATATTGCCTTAACTCCCAAGCGTATGAAATTACGTCCAAACTAAATTGTATTGGAAATTGCCGAAAGTGTACAACGGTGCGAAAAAACCTTCCAAATGCACAAAATTGACCCCAAATTGACAAAAATGTTAACCTCAATTTTCTCTACAACACAGTAAAAACCCATTTTTTGTCTAGGGCCGAACTTAAGACCGACCATAGCCTCAAGGAAATGCTTCGGACACATACTATAAGAGATAGAAGATCGGTGTCAAACGCGAAGTTGTTGGCTTCGGTGTGGTGCATGTCGTGGTGCCTGCCAATATGGCCGCTAATGTTAGGCTGAATCGATATAGACAATATATTTTCGAAAACATCTTGAGAACGATAAGAGATAGAAGATCGGTGTCAAAAGCAAAGTTGTTAGTTTGGGTGTGGCGCATGTCGTAATGCCTGCCAATATGGCCGCTATGTCAGGGTGGATCGATTTAGGCAATTTTTTTTGGAAAAATTCAAATATTTTGAAAAATATAAGAGATAGAAAATCGGTGTCAAAGGCAAAGTTGTTGGCTTCGGTGTGGTGCATGTCGTGATCTGAATCTGACTCTCAGAGACGTGTGTTGTCGTACCCCGGCACCCGTCCTCGCGTTGCTGACCGGGAATCGGAATAATATGACAATTTTTTCGCAACAAAAACAACAATGAATATTGGGTCGCATATTTGCTTAGCTTGCGATATTATGCTCGTGCATAATATCGCAATGTAAATTGTGTGTCAAATGAGAATGACCGCGAGTTATTTCTCATAGACTGTTGAGAAATATTCTCGTGGTAGGGAAAAGACACAATGGAACGTTGACAAAAGTCACATCTAGAAGAATTAGTTCTAAATAAGCCGCGTACCGGGACGCAGTTATGTCCGTCTGATGTACTTAAGATCATAATGTCGAAATAAATGCGAATGTGAAATTATACAAGCGTGTAGATGTTTTCTTACTCGAGTATACAGTGGAAGCGTAAACAGCTGCATAACCGGCCCGGTGCATGGCTAATTGAGGACTCTGTGGTCGCCCTCAACAGAAGGACAGAGGGACATAACATCATCAGAGGCGCGACATATTGGATAGCTTGAATTTTTCTTGCTATATTCAGCCCAATAAAATTGGAATTAGGACCTCCTCTGGTTTCTTTTTTAATTTCTAAGATGAACTAAGACAATAAACAACATTTTCTATCCATTCATTAAATTTTGAAATGAGAAAGAAATTCAGAAAATCACCTTCGGCGAACTTTGGCGCATTGCCATGACCACTGCAATGATGTCTGTATGTCAATATCAAATTAATTTTTTAAATTTATGCCTGATATCTCTAGAATGTTTTGACATGTTCACCCGACTTTTTAAGTACAACCGTTTGGATGAAATGGGTCGAAAACCAAGGCTACTCAAAAATTTTCAAAAATTGTTCCTGCGGCAACAGAAGATCGAGTTTTAAAAATGTGTCATAGTGCTAAAAATTTCTTATTCGACCCGCCGGATCGTGTCTGGGGCAGGCCTTTTAAAATAAAATAATTTTTCAAAAACGCTACACGCTAATACGCATGTCATGCTGCCTCCCAATATGGCCTCTAATGTTAACGTGGATCGATCTAGGCAATATATTTT
>CM055404.1:98865878-98898092 GCA_029228625.1 Pseudolycoriella hygida | reverse complement strand
TTATTAGAGCACCGTAAATGTTTTTCGAGGGTCAGTGAAACTCAGCAAGTATAGCACGGAAGTTGTTCATTTTGGTGGCTGATGAAAGCATTTGATCTCACGAAACTGGGAAAATTTTTTTTGTGGAAATTGGGTCAGTGGTCTGGGCACTGGGATCAATTGAAAGGACGAAAGCGAGTTTTTGGCCGTTGGCCATATACGAAAGCACATAGTTTTTCGTCTATATTTACTCAACTATGCAATATAGAGATTTACTGTCAAAGGCAAATTTGTAGAGACTAAAATTTTAGAGAACACTTGTTTCAGGGTTTTAGGGAAAAATGGCACAATGTTGGAATGTGACCACTTATAGAATTGGGTGGGATGACACATATCTCTAGAACTATGGAAGTTAGAAAGTTGCTTCCAAAGATAAAGTTATGAAGAATAAAATTTTAGAGAACATGTGTTTCAGAGTTTTATGGAAAAATGGCTCAATCCCGTTATATATCACTCCTAGAATTGGGAGTGATGACCCATATCTCTAAAACTATGAGAGGTAGAAAATTGCTTCCAAAGGCAAAGTTGTTAGGGAATACGTGTTTCAGGGTTTTAGGGAAAAATACCACAGTCCTGAGATATGACCACTTCTAGAAATCGGAGGGATAACACATATCTCTAGAACTAAGAGAGTAAGAAAGTTGCTTTCAAAGGCAAAGTTGTAGAGAATAAAGTTTTAGAGAACACGTATTTCAGGGTTTTAAGGAAAAATGGCCGAATCCTTGGATATAACCATTTCTAGATTTGAATGGTCTGAGACGTACTTCGGTACGTCCATCTGAGCAAAACACATAAAAACTAGTAAATAAAAAATAATATAGCCTCTGACCCGGACGGGTTGTAACGACGGATTATTATTGTTGTGGAGATCTGGAAGGAATTTTTTCACAGCGTTTCTTTGGACAGGATTTTCAATAGCCCCCTTCCGGCAATTTCAATAAGTGTAATGTGGACGTTTACATGTGTGGACTATCCAACCGCCTATTAACGTTTGATTACATTGAAAATTTATTTATTTTTATTTATTTACTTCATCAATGGTCGAAGCCTCCTGACTGGTTACATTAAAAATAATAATAACAATGAATAGCTAAAAAAAAAGAACATAAATTAAGAGCAGGTGCGGTAGTGAGTTGCCGACCCAGTCGACCCGTCGGAGTCAACAGTCACCCCTGCCCATTGTCGAAATTTATTTATTTATAGTTAAGTTATACATTTAAAACATCATCGATTGAAATTAGACGAAAATTGGAAATGAAAATAGCCCGTCGTTCCATCAACGACCGCCATGTAGCCACCTGAAATAAGAAGGATTAGCGGAAACTAGTCGTCTAGACTAGCTGTTTTTTGCGCAAGTCGACGTGACTTAGAGTTACATTTGAGAGTCGTGAGACCCGATTGACTAATCAGCTTTTGATTAGATTGAGAACCAAAGGCTCAGTTTATGAAATTTATATGTGATTCTCAATTTCCTAGTAGTCGTCTTAAACGATTCACGTAGTATGTTTTGAAACCACAGTAATGAAAAGCGATTAAATGCCATGCACATGTTATCGATAGGCTCATAAAGACCATATTTAGTCCTTTGTTTGTCAACTACGAGAAAATCATCAGCACAAGTGGGTCTGGAATTTCGCATGATCTTGCTTCTGATTTTAGGTGCGTCGATGGTTCCATTCATCAGATCGGATACAAAAACGTCACAGGCATTGATTCTGCGTCGGGCGAGTGTTTCGATGTTGATCGATTCGCATCTCTCAATGTATGGCGGAAGCTTGTGGTTTTCATCCCGCTTCACCGTCCGCCTCAGTGCGTACATCAAAAATTTTTTCTGAATTGATTCAATTCTGTCAACAATGTGTCTTGATAAGGATGCCAAACAACTGAAGCATATTCTAAGTAAGAACGGACATAAGCAGAGTATATACTTTTTAAAGTTTTAATATTTTTAAATTGCTTACAAGTTCTCATAACAAAGCCAAGCATTGAGTATGCTTTTGCAATTATATATTCAATGTGTTTACTGAACGTCAGTTTTTGGTCCAAGAAGACTCCCAAATCTTTAATTACCTTAACACGAGTCAACGTAACATCATCGATATTGTAACCGAACTCAATCTTGGATCTCTTTCTAGTGAAAGAGATTACCTTAAACTTATCAATGTTCAAATAAAATTGGTTGATTTTGCACCATTGTAGAAACCTGTTCAAGTCACGTTGAAGAGCACTTGCGTCAATAACATTTTTAATTCTCCTGAAAATTTTCAAGTCGTCAGCATAAATTAGGTAAACTGACGTAGAGAAGACTTTAGTAGCGTCGTCCATGAATAATATGAACAAGAGAGGGCCGAGATGGCTACCCTGAGGAACACCAGAGGTCACGTTAAACGTTCGGGAAGAGCAATTCCCTAGCTTGACGAACTGTGAACGTCCATTCAGATAAGATGTAATCCATGGTTTAACTTGTGCAAAAGAATCGAATGCTTGACTCTATCAAATGCTTTTCAGAAATCGGTGTATATGACATCTAGCTGATGCCTGGATTCCAGCGTAGCTAACAAATTCAGCTAAATTTGTTGCTGTAGATCTGCGCTTCATTAAGCCAAGTTGCGACTTTGAAATTATTCGATTGAACTTCGTGGATAAAATGCTGGTGACGACGGCTTCAAATAGTTTTCCTATTGTTGGTAAAATAGCTACACCTCTGTAATTTTCAACATTACTTCTAGAACCACTTTTAAAAATTGGAGTTATATAAGACGCTTTCCATCTTATCGGAAACTTTCCAGTTGAGAGAGATGAATTAAAAATGCGAAGTAGCGGAGATGGCAGACTCTCATCACAGGCTTTTAACAAAATCGGAGAGATTTTGTCTCGACCTTCACCCTTAGTGGTGTCTATACTATTCAGATGGTTCAAAACGTCTTGGATTTCAAAAGAGATTGATCCAATGTCAATGCGCTTTTCTAAGGGGTACATTTTTCCCGACAAGTTAGAAGTTAGAAAATAACTCCCTATAAACTCCCAATAAAACCAACAAATAATTTTTAAAAATTTTTAATAACATTAGAGCGACACATTTTTTAGCCATAATTGTTTTTTCTTTAAATTGTTTAAATCTATTGCGGAACAATTAATTTGAAATTGATATTTTAATTTATATTTTTTTTATCTCTATATAATTTTTGTTCGTAGAATCTTAATGAATGAATGTAAATCCTCAATTTTGTTTTGTAACATATTTTTTGTTTTTCAATTTTTTTATTTTTTCTTTAGTAAATTATATAATTACATTAGATTTTTTGATATGTCTCTAATAGGCTAGCTATACCATTAAAAATATGTTTGTTGTTTTAAAAACATCTTATCGTTTATTTACAAATTGCGCTAATATTTTCAGTTTAAAATATAATTTATATATTGCAGCTGTAGCTTTAGATAGTATTGTTGCAATTTTTTGTCGATTCTAAATAGATTTTTGTTATTTTTTGTTTTGTATAATTTATGTGTTGTATACATTCAAAATAAGAAAGTGCAGTCTCTTTGATTGGTTTCAATTTATTTTTTTATTTTTATTATCATTATTGATGTTAGTGCTAATTCATGTCGTAAGATTCAATCCTGGCCAACTCAATCCCAAGGTTCAACAGCATTCAGTGATTCTGATTTTGAACATTTGTTAGAATCGCACCATACGAAGGAATTGTCTCTTAACCTCCCATGTGGGTGTATGTAAAACAATATCGTGATGAGCAAATATTATCAAATTATCAATATTATCATAGAACTTCCAGCATATAGGTCTCACAACTGTCAAATAAATTATAAAATAACTGAGAAAACGAAAGAGAAACGGGCGACATGTTATCTTTTCCAACGGATTGGAATCGCAATTAAACGTGGTAATGTTGCTTGCATCTTAGACACAATTCCAGCGTCTAAGACTTAAAATGAAACATTTTATTTGAAAATTAAAAAAAGTTTTGTTGAATATAAGTACATTAATATTATAGTTGTTCAAATTTATATGAAAAAGAAATGTTTTCGGTACTCTTTTTGTATCTGGCCAATTTCATCGGTAGGTTATGAGGGAAAGTTATTTTCATTTCATTCACTCTTTGTACACTATCCATAATAAATTGAGATAAAACACAGCGTTCACTTTTAACAACACCTTCTACCTTGCGTTACGATTACGAATTTGTTTGAGTTACCATTGTTTTATGCAAAGTGGTATATATTTATATATTTATATATACATATATGTTTTTCATATTGAGTGAGTGAAACTACATTTGGTTTACACTCAATTCTTTCACATTTACATAATACAAAGTGGAAATACCAATGGAATGGTCCATCTACAAGACATTCTCAACCAAAGGGGCGACATCGATCATCCTCGTAAAGTCGATATCATTAACTAAAAAGATAATCTGCTCTGTCAGAATTCTCAAATAAGTTAGTCTGCTTGAAATGTCAGTGTATAGAATGTGCTGCCATCTATTTTCATTAAGAACTGCTTAATGCTAGAATATCTATGATATTATCAAAAAAATTAGTAAATTGGAATTTTGCCCATGCCAGTCAGTGCCGCCGACTTGACAATTGGAGTAACGGTACATTATGATGAAACAAAAAGTATTCCATTATGTTAATTGAGTGTTTTATATAAATTTTATGTGGGAGGCGAAGAACATAACTTCTCCTTCATCCTCAAAAATCTGCGTGAACTCTAAGCAACACTTAATTTTTTGCTAAAATTAGCTGCATTTATCATAGTATGTACTTTTTGCGGAGTCAGGACGGAATATCCCAAAAAATAATGTCCCCAACCAAAATATCCCCTCAGACAAAAAAATCACCTCAGAACATACTTATTGCGAAGTAGCAGCGCCGCAGGCCGTGAATTTAACTGGAAAATAAAAAATCAGGGTCGAGGGGCGGCAGCCCTCGAAATAAGGGTGTCAAGGGGGAAATATTCCCCCTTGCAGGTGGGTCTAAGGGGTGAGGTGGCATACGCAATATAATATCTAATTAATACTACCTACCTATATCCACCACTTCTTTATAGACATTATGTCTGGGGATATTTTGTCCGGTTTATGTGGGATATTTTGTCCGGTTTACGTGGGATATTTTGTCCAGGGATATTTTTTCCATTGATAATTTGTCAGGGGATATTTTGTCTCGGTCCTAGAGCCGTTCATTCACTCAATGTATGACAAAATATACAAGCGCATTGAGTAGAAATGATTAAGTCGAATGGTGAGTCGAACTACCACATTTTCGATGTTGATAGCTAACAATAGTTTACTTCAAAGAATATGTTTACTAGGCGAGAACGGTATGCACTTCTTGACACTTGAGCTAAGCGAGCAGGCCTTTTATGATGCTTAGGTACCATAGAATCGACCTATAAAGTTCGAACTCTAATTCGAAAACTTACCAAAAACCGTCCAATGCGAATTTCAATGCGAAAAATGAACAATATGAAATAATAACAAAAGATGTCGAGGCTCTTGATTTGTTGATAGCATTAGTAGGGAGAACGGGATCGATAAAAGCAATCAGGAAATTCAGGTTTTTAACGAAGTATTAGCCTTGAACTCTGCGATGTGTGTTACAAATATCTGCTTGGTCAAGGAGCCAAACATCTTTTTACAAAATTTGTAATTAGCTAAGCTAGGCTTTCGTAGTATCTAAACCAACACACCTTAAAGCGTTAACGGTTAAACCAACTCCCCTATACCTCATGCATTGAAGCATCGCACTGAATAGACGTGGATATAAGCGGTTGCCGGAGCTTCGCTTCTCGTGCGTGTACACCGCTTAAGTACAATGTACACGTCTATGCAGTAATACACTATTTACGCACTGTGTCTTTTTGACACTTGAGCGTTTTCCGTTGAATTTAAAATAGTAGATTACTGTTTCGATGGGACATTTCTTGTTGAAGCTTGTAGGAAGGTTGTATTTCAAGCGAAGGAATTCCACAGCGAGACAGTCCGATATTTTGTTGTCATGCGTCAAGAAAATGCGAAAAACCAGTATCGAGCGAGACATTTTCTGGACGCAAGACAAAAAAAATTTAATGGATACACGTAACGAAATGAGGTTTTTCACATATGATGAGACCCTAGCATTTAGTGGAAATGATGATATCATAGTAATTTTGACTGCTTGTCGTTTCGAAACGTTCTGTTCAACCGGTTACAACAAGCACCCAACAAGTTCACAGAATTGAAACTTCGTATTTGATCTACATTCACATCATAATAACAAGAATTTAATTTCTTTGCTAAGTAAATCGGCATCGATATATTACAAAGAACCTGAATAAATTCACGGTTTTCACAACGCATTATTAGGGAGTTCAATTTATGGTATTCTGGTACAGCTAAACCATTTTAAAAATATTTTTTACGTATATAATTCAATGAAATCATCTAGAATAGCAATTTACAATTGTGACGTAATTTACATTTCTAAAAAATACTTTCTCAATTATTCGCAAGTTTTCAAATTTTAAAGTTTCATTTTTCTTTTCATTAAATAAAAAATTGTATCAATTCGTATAGGGAATGTTTTTTGTAATGACTTTTCTGCAGTTATCATTCTTCTTGTTTTTATAAATTATGAAAAAATAGCAAATCAAACAATAGTACATTACAATACCATATGAAGCATATAACGTACACGTTACTATAAGTAACTCCACAGCCTACTACGGTAGTCATGTTCATCAAGGGTACGTGTAAAAGAGACAGTCGTAGTAGGCTGTGGAGTTACTTTGGAAAGACCGTGTATGTCCGACAGTGTATTGGTGCCAAGTAATGGACGTAATTCAGGATGAATGTTACTTAAAGCAAACACCAACATAATCTCGCGGAATTTTTTTTTTTCTTCAATGGGGAGGTTCGCATCCCGAGCCGAAGGTGAGTGATGTAAACCTCCGCGTAGATAAATAAATTTTTCCGCAGATACATATATGCTATTTTATTCGCCAAAGCTATAAATCAATGAAACAAAGTTTGACACCAACATTTAATGTATTATGCACTGCAGTGAATAAACAATATTATGAAGTATATAACTTGATGAGTGCTAACAACCCGCTTATACGTACACATCTTGGTTATATACTTCATAGTATTGTAATGTACTATTACATCCGTCATGCGTCATTTGATTTTTACGGTTCAACGGTAACTAGTCTGGATTATTTTTTCGAAGTCAATTTTTTCAAGCATTTTTTACCGTTTTACGCGTAAAATACAACGGAACTCGAACTACTTACTGTCTGGTAACCTATGTCAAATTTCATCTTATTTTCTAACATAAATCGAGTACTAGAACATAGGATGAAGTTTGATGTGATTCGGACCATTCGTTCAAGAGATACGTGGCAACGAAGTTAGGTGTAGAAAGTTGGGTAGAAAAATTCCATAGGAAATTTCCTACAATCGAAAATATTCACTCCTTGAAAAAACATCAAAATTTTACCAATTTTGACGGGTGGGTGATACCTCGTTGGTAAGATCTATAGGAAATAGGATAAAATTTGAAGAAATTAGACGAAAACGATAAGGCAAAATCAGCGAAAATTTACTCAATTTTCATCTAAAATTGGTCTCATCAAGATCCAACAAAGAGTAGGCATAATGATGGAATTGAGTAAAGTGAGGAATTAAGAAAACGCATCATGAAAAAGTGAATATTTTCATAAATACGTTACTTCAAGTGAAATTACACAAATTGTTAGAAATCAGGGCTTAATAGAAAAACTTCGTCAAAGCAAAGCAAGATGTTTTTATAGATTAAAAAAACTTAATTTTGATTGCTTTATAACAATTTCATAATAAACATTTGCTATTTGCTTGGAATATCGTGGGAAAGAAATGACAAATAACACCACTTTACAGACTTCATCTTGTAACTAGTAACAATTACAATGAAATTTCAAGAATGCTTAAAGAACGTTGTCGAAAAACAATCATTGCTCGTACCTTCCTGGGTTTTTATGAGAAAAGATGTGCTACTTGCATTTAGAAAATACACAAAAAAAAATTTGCTGGCGATTCCTCAAATTCGAATTTAAATGAAATATTGTCTATTACCGGGAGCGAAGCAAACGTAAATTTTTCATTAGCTGGATTTTCTTTTTCATTGCAGTAAGAACGATAAAAATATTTCGTTAATCGATTCCTTGGATTTGACTTCAACTAAAAAATTGTGTCATTGCGAGCTGAGCGACCGAAAAATTGTGACTTATGTGATTTTCACTTTAGATTAGAGCCTATTATTTGGGAATTTTTTATACTTTTTTGGGAAATTTTGAATTCAATCCCTCACAACGCTCATAACCGGTTGAAAACAATGCCATTGTGTTACATTATCCGATAGCAAAACATTTGTTCTACAACTTTCTTGTTGAGCGCTAGGAGGGCCTTTACGAGGGTAGCCCTAGTTCATATCTCAGCCATCAATATCAATCTTCGCAGAAAATACAAATTGGTGCCAAAATGAAGGTATTGGAACCTAATAAAGATTAAATTTTAAAAATAAAAATTTTGCTGAGCAGATAATCCAAAATTTCGAATTTTCAACTTGTCTGGAAAGAGATGACCTTCATCAGAAAGTTTACTATTAAATTATTATTTGGAATTTTTTTATATTTTTTAGGAAATTTTGGGAAAGTTTAATGAATTTTGGGAATTTGTTCCCAAATAATAGGCTCTGCTTTAGATTGTAAGAAGAAAAACTAAGAACTCGAAGTCTATTTTTGATGAAACATTGTCTGCGGCGCAGCGGGTGAACATTTCTTTTTCATTGAAATAAGATTTTAACAAAATTTCAGTTTCAATTTTCCATTTTTCTAACTAACTTTTTTTGGCAAGATCAATTGTATTAGTCAGGGGGCTTCGGTCATTGATGAAATAAATAAAAAGCGAGTTATTTGAATTTCATATCGCTGGTTACACTTAGGGGTGATGGGCGAAAAATGTGGGCAGATTTTAGCTCATAGGTGGGCATTTGAGTGACTCAAGTGGATTTTTTTGGGAATTCAAACTTTCTGTACCTCCTGATTCAGTTTAGATATCTAGATATAGGTAGAAAATAGTCATACACTGCATGCTTGCAGAAACGAACCAAAGTGAAAATGTAAAAGAAATACAAAATATGGCGAAAGAAAGATAATTAAAGGTTTTGATTGTTTGTGGTATCGAAAAAATAGGTTGACAGTTTGGGCACCACGTCTTTTCGGGAAAAGTTTTCCTTCGATAAAACTTAAGCAAGTTCGATTTCCCGATTAAGTAATGAACGAGTTAGTAAATTCAGCTTGAAAAAGACAACGAAAGTTTTCAATCTTTGAAAAGTCAAATCACGCAAAATGTATTTTGATTTATTTGATTCAACTGCCACTATTATCACGTCAATTTCATTTATAAGACCTTTTTTTCGTTAAACTAGGAAATTACCAAACCGCGCTCTTAAAAATATATTTTTTGACGAAAGTTACACATGACACGCCTCTTTATTTTTTTTCAAACTATTTTCAATAAATTCATTCATATTTGGAAAATAAATTCAATTTTTTGCAATTTTGCAAACCAAAGTGTTTCTTGTTGTTAAGGTCGCTTAATTTAAAATGTCTTTACACTGAAAAATAAAATCTTACGAATAGCCGTAAAACTAACTCATGTCTAACGAAACCAGCAAATCTAAACTTAAACATAAAATATGATTTGGATCTATACAATAATATTTATATTTATATTTGTAAAGCAAGACTTCGGAAATTTCTAATATTCACACCAATACTGAATGCCGAAAATTGCAAAGAATAAATTTAACTTTTATACTAATATATAACAACAAACACATTTAAGTGATTCTAACGGTAGATATTATAAGATTTGTTTTATTATTTGTAAATCACAGATAAAAGCCATTAACAGTTTTTATTCTTTTGCTTCTCAATAAAACCTTCAAAAATTAGCCGAAAAATGTTTTTACTGCGACTAGAATTTCAATTTGTTCTCTTTTACTATTAAAATGATCGAAATGTCCTCAATAACACTCAGTAAATACCTTGCACATGCTTCATCCGTCGGATAGGCGGAGGTACTTTTCATGTTTCAATTGCTAATTTCTGCACCCGTGTAATATCCGTCACATAAATCGGAAAAATGATTGTGACTTCGTGTCCGCCTTGGACCAAATATTTTTTACACTTTCGTCGCTAGTTATGTTACAGCTAAGTATTTATATTTTCCAGCTATTTGTAAAATTAAAATCCAATTTATTCGATAAAAAAATTCGTAAACACATACGTGGACGATACATGCGATATGTTAAAACTCTTATTTTGCATGAATCGATTACGTATGGATGTATATGTGGCATGGAGCAGAGCGGACTGTAATTCGATTGATTCTTTAATTTCGCGTCTTGTGTTCATTACAACTATTTCCTACTTAAAATGGATTCAAAATTATAAATACTTCATAACATCGGCGCAGTAAAAACAGGTCATTAAACAAATCTTAAAAATATGACTTCATCGGTTTTGTGCAAGCTAAATCCCGACAAGAGTATTTTCGAAACTTGGTAGTCAAGAAATCTCTTCCTGCTAATTGACTACAAACATAACTTTATATTGACCTCAAGTTACAGTCAATAAAAAAATGTGACTTTGCAGTCCAACGTTTTCTTATTTCTCGCGTTCTCTATTTATCTAATTTGTGATAGCCTGGAGAATGACAGATATAAGAGAAAAGAAGGAAACGTTTGTACGACTGCAAAGTTAAATTTCTTTGGCTGTATGTGTTCACTGGGTGAAGTTTAAACATTTAAATCATTTTGACGTTAACTTTCTATAACATTTATCAAAAAAAAAAAAAAATTGAGGTGTTAGGATCTCCTACACTGAGAAAGAAGATTTATCGTTTCCACCGCTTCAACATCTTCTACATCTGATACGGTGTAAACGATTTTTGAAAGAAATCAACAAGTATTTGAGTGGTGCAAACGTTTTTGAAACGAAATCTGAAACGATTCGAACTCTCATTTAAAACCAGATAATTTTCTTGCCGTCATCTGGTACAGATTTAGTTTTACATGCAAGAAGTACAGATGTTTCTTGCGAGGCTTCTGGTAATTCACATTACCTGAAAAAAAAATTACCAGCCGCTTGCGATGAAGTAATGACGCGTTTAACGAACAGAAACATTTAAAAAATTTTCTGCATAGCAGCTCGGTAAGTGACCGTATCTGTATACTTTTTATCGATGTAAGTCGTTCATATCTCCACAAGCTCACTATATGCACGTTTATACTCACAAACGCACAGCTTTCGAGTGAAGTTGTAAGTTTTCATATATTTATAATTTCACTAGTAAAAATGGGAAAATAAACGCACAGTTTTGTCAATGAATATGAAATTTGTTTATGCGTTCAACTGTTCTCACATATAAATAAAATGGTATTCATAGACGTTAAATGTGAGTGTGTATGCTTATATTAAATGAAATGCTTTTATTGGAATACATCAAATATTGCCGGCTAATGTATTGACCTAACGGTGAATCAATTGAAGCTTCGGTTGGTTACTCGTATGATTGTCGATTCTCCTTATTTTTTGTGCAATTGACGTCGAGATAAGTGGTGTTTTTATGGAATATAGAATTGTAACATTATAATCACTGTAAAAAGGTAACAAAAATATTTGCCAAGCGGCAAAATAGAAGAAAACATTAACTTTTTCATTTAAATGTTTTATTTACCTCGCTCGCTATGCAGAAAAATATCTAACAGAACATACGATGTGAATTACTAATAACTAAACTGGATAATGTTCGCACTTGATGACACACACGTTCGATAAATCCAATCGCTTCGCTCGTTCCTCAAACCTTCGCAATATGGTGTTACCTTGTGCGAACATAATCCAGTTCAGTTATTAGTAGCTTACATCATATGTGCTGTTATATACTATTAATGCATTCGCTGTCGGTTTGTTAGTGTGTGCAAGTTGATTAAGACCTCATACAAGTCGTTTAAACATACACACCTAAAAACGTGAACGGTTAAGCTAACACCAGCTCATGCATTCAAATCGTACTAAAGAGACGTGTATACAAAGTTGCATTGAGACGGCGGGCGTCTAAAAAATTTTCTTCGTATGACGCATAGGCGCAAACGGTAATCCCAAACTAGAGCATCAGCGAAAAATGAGATAAACGCTACTCTCAGAACTCAATTCGAGAACCTTCACCGTAGGTTACTAGATCTCACATTAGGTAACAGCATCGAGGATGTCGTTATCAGAATCTAAGATTCAGAGATCGGCATCACCAGGTCTGACATACGAAAGTTGGCGCCGCAAGTGTGACGGATAGGGGATGCTTCTCAAAATACTCCTTAATCAAATAACGTAAAAGGTACTACTGTTAACAATAATATTTTTATGAGTGAAATTATTTTCCTGTCTAACAAATTCGGAAATATTTACATCCAATACATAAAATTACTTTGTTGGGTTAATTTACATTTATGTAATTATTTTAATGTCGTAAAAAATTAGTTATTGCTTTAAAAAATATTGGCTTACATATTAAGTAAATTTAAATGTAACATAATTTATCGCATTTTTCATGTTATTTTTTAACATTTGATTTTCTCTTTATGTTTAAAACTAACCATTACCCCCTCCCTCAAAATTCGTTCGTATTTTGTTTTTCACCACACCAGAGCTTTGCGTGACCAATCAAACGAACGACGGACTTAAAATTGTTTCCATGTCAACAATTCAAAATTTTGTATATTAACTACAATCTAGAAAAATGTTACGAGGTAGATCCACAACCAGTGCCTGAACTTTCATTCGAATTTCCTCGGTTTATCAATGATTTTCGCTCATCGCTTGAACCAAAATGATATTCGTTGCAGCGTTGGTCTTTGTAGTCGGGACGATAGCTGCAGAACGCTGTTTCTGATTCTGTATTTTGGAAATTTATTATAGAATGGACAAAATTTTAATGATGGTTAGTACATTGTCCTGGCTGAAACAGATGCATCGAAAAGGTAGTGTTCCATCCGTGGATCTTTCAGGGAAATAAGGCCGAATAAACTTTATATTGAATAATAATAATATGTAATTGTAGATTACAGGGCATGCGATGAAAGGCCTTCCAAGCGAATTTCCACCATAAGTTTACAATGTTGTCATTATTCAAAATTATAAGCTACTCTACCGAGATGGTCAGGACCATGACAGATTATGATCACCGATTCGTTAGAGTAAGCCAGTCCGTTAAATTTTGCCTTGCTCACATCGTATGTTCTGTAAACTACTTTAATGCATAGTGAACCGGTAAGTTGTGTTACATGTACGTAGTGCATGTTACGTATTAATGGCGAACAATAACAGGCCTTGGGATGTATTTACAGTTACACAGCTCGTGAATGACATATTTCGATTTTCGAAAATGAATTCATTGTCCACGAGTGCGTTCAATTTTTTTTTGAATTGCAGAGAAACGAAAATGTGGCGTTCCTTCCGCCTCGACCTGGTAAACTATAAAACAACGCAAATGTCACATTTTCTATATTTTTTATTAAAATTCGGTGCAAACCACACCATGTTTGTTGTTGACAATTTGTTTTTGAGAATATCTTATATATTACTCGAGCTTTGCTTAAGTATGTTCATCAAAACCCATATGGTTCCTAACATCATATATGTAGTTCCATGCAATGTAAGCACAGCATTGTAAAAAATAACGTGCTATTCCTCATAACAAAAATAGTGGTTCCGCCACTAATCGGCTATGACACAGCAAGAGTTTCAGTGCTTGAGTTAGGATTAACTTTGGAGTTTTGACGTTAGATGTAATTATACATTCATCCTCAGATATAATTCACTAGTCCTAGTTTAACCGTAGATTGCTCATATAGAACATCAAATAGTCGGTACTTCACCCCATATCAGCATATCAAGGTGCATGACTTGACTGATGATTGGCACTGGATGCCGAAATGTTGATGCTTCTAATATGTTCAAGAACACAACTGTTCTAGTTGAGTTCAATCTGAGCGTCATTACAATGACAAAATAATCCAAAATAAAAATTCTCAACCTGTGACCTTCTGTTACTTGTCTATGTGATCGAAAATTAAAGTAAAATTTCCACGTTTCAGTTTAATTGTTCCACGATCAAGCAAAGCTCGAGTAATATATAAGATATTCTCAAAAACAATTTGATAAGATGATAATAAATTTCATCAGAACATCTAAAATAAGTATGTTCATCAAAACCCATATGGTTCCTAACATCATATATGTAGTTCCATGCAATGTAAGCACAGCATTGTAAAAAATAACGTGCTATTCCTCATAACAAAAATGGTGGTTCCGCCACTAATCGGCTATAACACAGCAAGAGTTTCAGTGCTTGAGTTAGGATTAACTTTGGAGTTTTGACGTTAGATGTAGTTATACATTCATTCTCAGATATAATTCACTAGTCCTAGTTTAATCGTAGATTGTTCATATAGAACATCAAATAGTCAGTACTTCACCCCATATCAGCATATCAAGGTGCATGACTTGACTGATGATTGGCACTGGATGCCGAAATGTTGATGCTTCTAATATGTTCAAGAACACAACTGTTCTAGTTGAGTTCAATCTGAGCGTCATTACAATGACAAAATAATTCAAAATAAAAATTCTCAACCTGTGACCTTCTGTTACTTGTCTATGTGATCGAAAATTAAAGTAAAATTTCCACGTTTCAGTTTAGTTGTTGACAATGCAAGATAAGTGAAAAGAGTTATTTTTCACTTCAACGGATTAAAACCAAATAAAATAGAAAAGTTTCTTCCTAGCTATTAAAATGGGGGTACAGAGATTTTTGCATAAATCGGATTGATATTACTGAAGTTATCATTTATTAAAGTTCACATTTTTCAATTTTTGAAGAGCAAATTTCTTCAAAAATATTGATCTGATTTACAGAAAAATATTTAATGTACATTTTGACAACAAGGAAAAATTTTTAGCATTGCATTTGATTATGGATTTGAATTAGTCAAAAAAATTTCATATATTTTTGCGAAATATGATTACGTTTACATTTGATTTATCATTTATATTTGCCACCATTTCTCTGTTGAATTGAATGGAATATTGAACACATTCCTTTATTCGAAAGTTGTTCATTTTCGAAACTAAACAAAAAACATGGAGGTGGTGGTGTTTAATATGGAAAAAAATGAAATTAATTTTATATTTTCAACACACCGGTTCTTTATGCATTATGCATTATGATTTTAACTGAATCGGCTATGTAAATTGATTGTAACACTTGTGCGATAACGGTACCTCGCCGTTGACTCGGAAACCGTAAACATTCGCACGCGTGTTACAAACGATTTACCTAATAGGGTGGGTCGTAAACATTCGCACGCGTGTTTCAAACGATATACCCAATAGGGTGGGTCGTGAAATGCAAAATGTTTTTTTTTCATCTCTGGACTTAGTCTCATCAACGTATTTGATCAGTTATAGCATTTTGGGTCAAAAGAAAAATTTTTAAAAGTCCGGCTATTGCGTGCACAAAGCAGTTTTTTGAAAATTTGACAGTTTTTGTGAGTCGTACTACTCTGAATGTTCGCCATAGCTAATATATAAGGTGTACATTTTTTCACTCTTCGCTGTTATGAGTTCCTTAGGATTGAAGGAAAAGAGCACAGCAAAAGAAAATGAGAAATTCATTGCAAACATATTTTTCTGAGAACAAATAGTTCGGCGGATGTCGATTTTTCTTAGGTTTTTTAGACTTTTAAACTATAAAACCGATAGTAAATGTAAACTTTTTTTTGGATAAATTAGGTTCATTTTGAAGGATATTAAGTACAGATTCTTGCGCGAAAGAAGTGTTAAAATCTACTTCATAGTTTCGATCAGGGTGATCACAGAATTTCACCACTAAACCAACGATGCACGGAGGGGGCTAAACAGAACTTGAATGATAACCAAAGGTAGCCTCATATTTTTACTCGCAGGTTTGCAGGTCTGGAGTTGAAAAAAAGACATTTTGCATTTCACGACCCACCCTACTGCCAATGCAGTTAAATAACTACATATTATCACGTAGGGGAACGAGCTTATAAGTTAGTGACGTATAATTCTTGTTCGATTCCGTTGGAATGGCAATACAAAGTTGTAAATGTATTTCTAGTTGATTGACATGCGGTAAACTGATGTATTAGTATTTTATTAATAATCATAAGGGAAAAAAATTTGTCTGTTTGTCACTTTGTCTATTTGCCGGTAAAAAATTAGCGACGTGAATGTACGTCTTCGCATTGCCTTACAGAACGAAGATGGCAGTTATTTGTAAACGTTTGCTCTCACTATTTGTAACGACTTTCGACAAATCTAAAAACTCACCTAAACTACTTTCTCTCGTAACTGATTCCGCCCTTACATCCCCTGTTAAATGATCGACGCCCGAACCAACTGCAGTTGATTTGTGCAATATCGGCTTACCTTGTCGCTCTTCTGGGTAACGCGGCAAATGAAATTTGACCGGTTTGGAACTAGCAAGTCCTGCAGGAACAGAACGCTGCTGAATTAAGATGCGATGCCGTTGATTAAGAGGCGGTGATATTGATTTGTTCACCGTCATTGGTATCTTATTAGGTGAGTAATCGCTACTGGCGTCTCCCTAAAATGTGGTGCTGATGGAAGATTTTCCTTAACTTTTTCATTCGCCTCTCACACTTACCGATATATCCGAGATTCCTGCGCCAGACATATTGTCCGCTAACAGTTTTTCACTTTCTGGATCGCTAAGAATTTTCGAAGTATCGGATTTATTTTTTAAAATTGACTTTGAACGGCGATGTGATTCGAGATTTGGTGAAGAATCGATCGAATCTATCGACAGCGATAACTTGTTCTCAGTTTTACCTTTAGACAATTCAATTTATAGATCAATTTGACGTTATTAGGGAAAATAAATTTACGTGACGTACCTTTAGCGCTAATACTTTGAATACCGAACAAATGTTGATTGATTAATTTAGTAGCGGAAGCCAGACTTTTCGCTGGCATAAAGGAAGACCGTCGATTTTTTTTACCTTCGTTCAAACTCTCTTGAGATGTTTTCGTTACCTCAAAGCGAGCTTTCGGTTTCGTTACGCACTGTTGAAATCTCGTTTTTCTATGCTTTGGCACTGGAGTTTCATTTAGACTAACGCGACTTCCATGATCTCTCTCAAATGATTGAAAATTATGAAAGCCTTCGTCAAGCGAATTCCCACCAATGTTACACAAGGCTGTATCACCAGATGCGGATTTTTTCACCTGCGTTCTCATATTGTCAGTGTCCTTTTCTAGAGGATTAATGTACAAATTGTTCATATCCAAGTCATCCAAAGTGCTTGACGCATCAACCATGTCAGCGGTAAGATCACCTTGCGATAAAAATGGGTGGGTTTGGCAGCTGGCATACGTATCTGAGCTGTTTAAACTTGCTAAGTCACCGTTGTAACTGTTGCCTGTATTTTGTGCGGACGATGCGTTGTGTGAACGAAGTGGTGTTTCGAGTGGAAGTGTTATCGTGCTAAGACCGTTCGAAGGTGATGATTGGTGATAGAGCTGATTGATTGCTCCACCATTGGTAGTATTTCGCATTTCTAATGTCATTGGATGACGAAAATCGGACGTAGGTAAAGAAGTTAGACCTTCGGCATCAGTAAAATCTTTAAAATCCTGAAAATATGGAAATTTTCATTCAAACCATTGTTCATAAGATTGAAGTTGTGGGAAAAAGCTGAGAGGCAACAACGGTTATTATTTTTTTTGTTAAAGCTCTAAAAATTAATATTGCGTTAAGACGAAACATTTAGTTCCTTTATGTCCAGCAGAATGTGTTTGGCACAGATTCTATCAAATGATTAAGTTGATGATGGCATAATTAAAACGTTCTTTTAAATTTTTACGTTTTAATGAAAAATACATCTGAACGTTTCTCAACAGCCTAATGTTTCGACACTAAGAAATTCTTTCTGGGCAAAATTAGGTGGTAGAGTCACCAAGTTTTGACCGCACAATCTTAAATGAACGAATTCTTAGGAAAGGAAGTGACGAAACCTTGTCGGGAATCGAACCTCTAACAAATCTAACAAATCTGTAGTCGACAGATGATCGCGGCTCGTTGAAATGCTACTTTTAACTTCGACCTCTTCACTAACTGTTTTTTCATCGCTTAAGCTTTTCACTTTCAACCCTCACCACTCTGAAACCACTAACACTATCTACCGTATTTGCTTTATCTGTATAATCAATTCCCCTCATTCAAACCTCTCCCAGAGCTTGCCCCTATACTAACACTTGTCCTACAAATTTCTCTTTCTTTTTCGATTTATTGCGGAATTTTCAAACTTTTTTCTTTCATATACTTTTGAAACATAATTAATAAGTTTTATTTTATAACTTTTAACTTATGACTTATAGTTATAAGAATTAGTTATAAATTTTGCTATAAGTAGGTTTCCCTAACCTTTCTTATGTAGAGTTTCAGATAGTGACAAATAAGCTTGAATAGTGGAAGGAAACGCAGCAGAAATTATGTTTACCTTTCTGTTCTGCTTGAACGCGCCCCAAAACTCAGTACGTCTTAATAACCTTTTTCTCCCTGAATAGTAAAGTTATAATGTCACAATTTAGGATTCGAGTCCGAACATTTACGACCTACCGTAACATTTGTAAATAAAAATCCCACCATATTCTCTGCTTCACAGACTTAATGGTTAAAAGCCATTAAATACAAAATTCAAGGGAGCTTAATTAAAAGCTTATAAATCAGTGACGTTGTCTGGTAGAACGTAGAAAGAGTTGGTTTCCTTTTTTTGGAAGAATGGTTTTCAAAAAAACATCATCGGCTAGACATTATATTTGCTTTACCAAATTAATTGATGACTCACAGCATTACAAAACCTTTCACCACAAAGTTGACTCAATAAGTAGATACACTAGCAATTTCCAATTTTATGTTTCGTGTTTGGAAATTTAAAACAAAACCTTACATTATAAGCCATCAGACTCGCTGTAACACCATTTCTTATTTGGTGGGTGAATGGGGTGGAGATTTTCTTTTTATTTTGGGATTAATGTGTGCATGAGCGACATTTTCTATTTAAAAACTAATTCATCACGTTCAATCAGAAGTCGTAATCGCGTTGGTAATTATGCACTTTGATAAGACGCTGTATAGGTGTAAAATGTGGGTATAATTTATGAGTTTCGATTTTTTGATAATGTAGTAATTTCGAATTGAAGCCCATAATTCAATTTTTGATGACATAGCCTTCAAAAGATTTCCTTGGTGTCAACTTTTTCGATATACCCTTATGTAAACATTGGAGCGTAGATAATTTTTGGGAGATGAGCGACACGTTTCTTGTGAATTAGCATTTCATTTTTAGATCAAGCGGACGAAGTAAGCGGACGTCATAGCCTCTACCATAATCAAGTCATTAATACTGGAAAATCACTCTGATTTTATTTCCGACACCGAATTTAGCCAGAAATGATTTTCCATGCATTCGTTTTACACAATTTTCATTTGTCGAGTATGTAGTGGATTTTTGTGTTAAACAAACCGTTGTATTCGAAACGTTGGTACAGAAATTCGTACCGCAATAAAATGCTTTTTGTAAATACGAAAATATTTTAGAATACGTGTTTTGTTAAAAGTTCAGGTGGTTTTGAATAAATGTGGTGAAACGAAACAACCACATCAACCAACTTAACTTACCCGTGAAACATTAATTTTACGAAACAAAAAACTTTAACAACAGAAAGATTATGCATACTACAGTAGAATTCGAATGAAAAGTCAGAATGTTATCACAGCTGATGTACTTGGGGAAGTTTATCAAAATTCTATTCAGATTCAGGCAGAAAGTTGAAGAAAACGTTTACCTTTAATTATGAGCAATCACAGAGTTTACTCAAACTCACTATTGGCGAGAACTTTGTTGTTTTTAGCGTTTGCTGTTTCGAATGGTTATTATTCGGTTTTACCTAACAAAAAATTTATGTTTGAGTTTTACTGTATTGGGAATTTACGACCTTTGCTAAATCGAACGTGAACGAATCCATTATCTCTATCTTCTTATTAAAACCTCCCAAATTCGTTGATGGAGTTGCATGTTTATTGTTGCCTCAAAAATCAAGAGGATGCGAGAACGACCCTGCGAATTTTATTCCAATATCAAAAGTATAGTCAATAAAAAGTTAACTTTTGGGAGGTGCGGGAAATGCTTGATAAAACCACCTTTTTTAACCATTTTTGTACAGTCTCGGAAAAGTGAAAACCGACAAGTTTTTGATTTCTCATACGAATTTACCATACAAATCAGAAACTTGTCGCTTTTCACTTTTCCGTTCCTGTAGTTTTTTCAAAATTTGCAATATAATTATTGTTACCCGTTACCATACACAGAGTTTAATGAGCAGTTATCTAAGTTTTAGCAATAATTTACGAATATTTCTGTTCGTCAAAACATTTTACGTAAATGAGTTTCTCACGAAGTCCTCGCATTGACCTCTGGTTTCTAATTGCTCTTTGATGGAATTTTGACCATTATTTCAGTTATTTCGTAAACGTTTTTGCTCTTTCACTTTTAATTTCCTCAAAATCTGTACAATTTGATGGGTCTTGAAGAGACCTTTCGGGCGAGTTGTCATAGGCTGAAATTGAACCACTTTTCAATAAAATAAAGTGCAATTTTCGATGATTTTACTCATATTAGCGCTTTTTCTTAACTATTTTTGTTCAACGCCCAACTTTCTCAAATTTCATATGGTTGGATAGGTTTTACCGAGACCTCATATGTTGAAATTGAACCACATTTGTATGATGTTTGAAGAAATTTTCGTATGATTTTATCGTCTCCTATTTGTTGAGGGCGAAAGCTTTCGCTATAGCGGACAGGTTGACGCAAAACGGATTGTGGACTTCAGGTTTCTGCACCGGGCATGGGAAGATCAAAAGTATGATTTCTGATCGCATTTTTGACATGCCACGGGATTACATGAAGCGAGAATTAAGTTTCGAAAGGATCTTTGAAGCGTTTTTCCCAGATAGGAATGAATGGGAAAATGGGTGGCCAACTACGTTACCTAGTAGCCAATGGTTTGGTTTTACGGATGGGTCAAATATGAGTGAAGGGACTGGAGCTGGTATATACCACCCAGGTACGGATACCGGAACCTGGATTCATCTAGGGAAGCTCTCTAGTATTTTCCAGGCGGAAACTTCAGCGGCACTCCTAAGTGCTCGTGAACTTCTGCCAGAAGGACTGGGTGACAGAGATATAGTAATAGGCACGGATAGTGAGGTAGCGGTAAAGGCGCTGATATCACCCGTTGTGACTTCCAAGTTAGCGAAAGAATGCAAGGAACACCTAAATCAGATAGGACTAAAGAATCGGGTCAAACTGGTTTGGGTGACTGAACAAAATGAAGATTCTAGGTGACCCGGAGTGTTTCTGTGGTTTGCAAGAGAAAACGGGTTTTCACCTTATATGCGAATGTCCCAAGTTCCTTCAGCTGAGGCACACGTCACTCGACGACTATATTGTCCACCCTTCGAGAAGGGCTGAACTAGGACCTATCACATTAGAAAAGTTCCTGGTCGGCACGTAAAGGCTCTCTTGATGTTTACATGATGAAAGGGAATGGGAACAAAGGGTCAAGAGATCCGTGTTCGTCCCAAGCTGATAAAATCTAAAAAATCGTCTCCTGTAGCGTTACAGTGTTTCGAAACACATGTTATTTCATTTTACATTCTTACGAAGAACGCAGTTCTTCGAAAAGGGGCCTTATTCTTTTACCACGACGTTTGTAACCACCCTAATTTGGACCCTTTAGTAGGGGGGTCCTTAGATGACGAATTAGCAATAAAAAAATGTCCGTCCGCCTGTTACCGCGATAACTTGACTAAAACTTGACCGATTTTCAAAAACTTTTTTTTCCCTGATAGGTAATTTAAAAATCTTTTATTGGATTGAATCTGGGCCTTGTCGGCTAAGAGCTGCCGAGCAAGTACCTCTTAAGTGGTTTTTGGTGTTTTGCTCGTAGCTTGTGTAAATCTATTCCGATTTTGATAAATTTTTTTTGTTTGAAAGGTTTACCTGAAATTCATGGAAGAAACGTTTTTGATTTTGAGCTTTTGGACTCAGCCAGAGCCTTAAAACTGAGTCTCTACTAGGGCCAAACGTGTTTTTTCCACATAAATCGGGTAAATCTTATCCGATTTTCAAGAAGTTTTCTTTCCTGAATGAAAATCAAAAAATTGATTACGGAATTGAATTTGGGCCAAATCGGTCAAAAGCTTGCGAAGCTATGATTGAAAAAGAATTCAAAATTGGGTTTTTTAAGGTTTGTGGAACATTTTGACTTATATCTAAGCGAAATTAGAACGGAAATCGCTCTTCAAGGTTTCGAATGAGAGATGTGGACATCAGAAAATCACGAAAATTAAATTAGTGGAAATCTGTTAAGGTGTTCGGGCTCTAGTGTCTCTACTGTGAGCCAAACTCACGCTACCCGATCTTTGGTGGTTTTTCGTGAATATTCCTTTAATGATTAGGTTTTTCTTGCAGTGTTGTAGAGAAAAAAGAGGAGACGTTTTTGTCTATGGAAGTATGGGTTAGATGCCTCTCCTAACTCTAGGTTTTTTCTAAATTATGGGCTTATCATTGGAGAGGTTTCGGCGCTCCGCTGCTTCGTACGGGTTTTTCAATATCGTTCGATTCTTTTTGCAACATCTATTCTGTTTGCCACGTCTATTCTAATACGTACGGGTCGTTTGCTTATGTTTATATTATAGAGCTCGTCAACAAGCCTTCAAGCGCCTAAATTAGGTAAGCTTACTATACTTTTCGGAGTGTGTGAAAATATTCAAAATAGTAAAAGTATACTTTTACGAAAAAGTCACTTTTTAGTGCTACATCGACCAAAAATTCACCCAGTGACCTCCAATTTCCTCGAAAATCGTAGGGTTTAATAGACATTGATGATACCTTTCATCTGAACCTCTTTCTGTGCCATTTGCACACTTTTTCGATACTTGTTTGGGCTTAAAAGCCTCCCGACATCCTACACTAAGCTTCACATCCTCTTAACTTCCGATCAAAACATCCCAATTGAGCAAACTTTTTTTCGTTTTCAAGGACTCAACATTTTCTAGGATGTGGGATACTTTTGGAAGTATATGGAAAATGCGGGGTAATTTAAAAATTGCTTATTTTGTAAGTGGTAACGGAATGGGTAACATAATTATATTGCTAATTTAGAAAAAACTACAAAAATGGTTCAAATAGTTGGTTTTATCAAGATTTTCCCCTCCTCCCTGGACTTCTGAAGATAGCCTTGATTACGCAGGATTGGACTGGACTGGGCACCTTATGACTTAGGTTAGTGTTTTAGAAATTACTTCTGGATTTAAGTATGTTCAATTAGATATATTAATAGAATTGTTTCTTAAATTTTATAATGTTTGTTGTTTTATGTTTGGTTAAATAAGAAAAATAAAATAAAGTTGGAACTTACCTTCAGTCGAGTGTGTGTCTCTCAAATAAAAATATGACCGTGCTCTAAATAATTTTCATAAATTCGAACATAATATTCTAATGATATGCTACTAAGTCATTCACTGGATGCATTGGATATAATAAATAGTGTGAAAAATAAAATCATTTTTTTTGGTTAAATGTTTTCTGTGATGTGTAAAATATGTTGATAGAAATCGCATATTTATTCATGTCATTATCCACCTTATCTAAAGTTCACAATCCCTTTTCTTGAGATTGTGCACACATTTAAATGCTGTTCGATCGCAAAGGAATACATTCTCCATGACAAGCTTCATGCGAATCCTGAAACATTTTTATTTCAATAAAAGTCCATAGAAATTTTCCAACTAAAAGGATTTATAAGGGAACGACACAAAACATTTATTTTTTCAATTACTCCACAGCATGACAAACAATATAACGAGCACAAAGGGGGAATATTATTCAAGGTATGACCAACTTCACACATTAATTTGTTTTACAAATTTTTGAAATCCATTCATTATTTATCACAAAGAATATTTCGTTATGACGTGAAGTGAGAGAGATTTTATTTTCATTTCTATTGTCTAAATGCCAGTCTCATCATACGTCATTATGCGGCATGAACATGGAAAGATGAGATGCAGTAGAATAGCGGAATATCAGCAATTCAACACGCCTTAAGAGCTCAAATCAACTGGGAGGAGCAAAATTATTGTCATTGCTTTGTCTTAAGCTGCGTTTCTACACGAAACACGGAGCTGCAAGGAACATGAAAAGTTGAGAATAACTTTGTTAACATATTTGTGGTCATTTTCTAGATTAGTTCAAGCTTCGGAAATTACGCTATAGGGGCCGTTTATAAATGACGTCTAATGAGAAGGGGAAGTACTTCAACCGGACACAAGTGGGCGAGGGGGAAGGAGGACACAGAACGTTCGGCAAAATTTTAATTATGAACTTTACTCGTACGATCAGTTGAAGCAATCCAATGTTGTAGTGACAACTTTGACAAATGTAATAAGCGTTAACGGTGCGAACATTGTTTGCGTAACGAAGTTGCAATGCACTTGTCAACTGCCACTTCCTTGAAATCGAAAGGGCCGTGAATTTAAGGTCCCAAAAATTATTTGTTTTTTCAGACAGCATAAGAGAACTTCAGATTTCGTACGGTAAAGGCCGATCAAAAACAGAAACGCTAAAGGCAAACGATAATGGCAAATGTCAGTGAAAGCTTGATTATTTCTTTGACGTTTTCACTGAAATTTTATATTATCATTTGCCTTTAGCGTTTCTGTTTTTGTTCGCCCTTTACCGTACGAAATCTGAAGTTCTCTATTAACACTAAGCTGCACACGCAAATAAGCAAACACAATTCATATGGGGAAAAAAACTTATATCCATAGAAAAAACCCAAATACAATTAAGGGCGAAATAACAACATTTTAATTTTAAATTTAAATTATGACGAATATATTTTGGGCGATACGATAAAATTCTAAAACGCCTAAAACCAAATTTTCAGGCAAATGTTAGGTTGGCACCACTGCATTAACTAGGAACATCGACGCAGCAACGTTAAATTCAAAATAAATGGAGATCATGTATTTGTTCAATGTATCTAAATTACAATGTTCAACGCTAACGATCCAAAAAACTTATGGTGCTATGATTGAAGTTTGAATTTAGTTATCACAAAGTGCCACTCGATAGCAAAATGCTTCTTATGTCAATGTCGATCTGTTATGCAATCGTTGCTACCTTTAAACAATGGCACTTGAAGCATTTTGGTTGTTATGCAATTGTTGCTACCTTTAAACAATGGCACTCGAAGCATTTTGGTACATAATACACATGTCGGTAATTTAATCCATAACGAACAGGATTCCTATTATAAAAAGTCATGCAATCACTGCCAATTATCTTACAGTCACATAAAGCACATTTTTTTGGATACACACAAAATTAAATTGAATAGCAAATGTGTGTTAATTTATTACCTTTGACGTGCAAAAACAACATTCAAATTCTGTTGGCATATCGGAGTCAAGTTGTTTCTCTTTCTTATGCTGAGCGTGTTGTTCTAAGGCAATTTGACGGCGTAATTCAGCCACTTCCTACAAATTGATGAATTCGAACAATTTATACAATGTTATTCAATTAGACTCACTACGGTAATTATTTTTTTTATTGGTTAATTTAAATTTTATTGCCAAAATGGATCTGGCCTTAACATGCGAAATAGCAAGTTCCTTGTAAGCATCAATTCATTATATTCATTTCATAAAAAAGGATACAAATTTCACAAAATCAAACAAACTCACTAGTCTGGGACTTTCCTTTACAAAAGCCTAACTCAATTCTAATCACCTCACCGAAAACCGGTGTAAAGTTTAATTCTTGATCACATTTTTTCTTATTTTCAATCCATTTTGTGCCACATTCAATGGATTAAGAAAAGCTCTGCATACATAGTACGGAATACGAAAAATGCAAAAGGTACTTTGATAAGAGAAAAAGCTAGAGGAAGCACAGATGTTAATAATAATATTCTGCCTCAGGCTAATTCCATAGTGCATTTAACCGAATTCTATGTATACTACAAAAAGAGTGGTATATAAAATGTTACGTGGGGCATATTTACATTTTCAAGTGTACACTGAGTATACATTTCTAATTACGTGAGTATTCACCAAAATAAGTGTAACATGGGGCACGATGGAATTGGCCCTCAGCGAAACTGGTCGAAGTCAAACTAATTTTCAAATAAATCGACCTGGTTTATTTTTTGGTACTGGCTCTCCCAACAATGCTTTTGCCGGTATTACGTAATCAGTGAGCCCACGAAATTGTAGACGGTCTAAGATGAGACATATTTCGATGAAAAATGAGGTCATTTCGGGCATTTTTCTAACAAAAATTTGGGACATTTCCCCAAAATTACATATTCTCGTGAGTTTTAAACCACACATATACTGTAGCTACAGCTACATATTGGATTTCATCTTGTGCTCATTACTCCTCAAGACAGACTCAGACAAAATTCATAGTACATGGATGACGTCGTATATGTCGTCACTTCCCTGTGTAAGCTTCGTTGTGAGCACAAAATATCCAAATTTAGAAACTTGGCTATGATTTAGGAACGATACTTGGATGCTAAACGTTGAAGAAAAATCCTATGCAGAATTTGTACAAGAAGAATCCTGACTTTATTCAGCAGGGTGCGTCTAACCTGAGTTAACCTGAGTAACTTCTTCAATTAATTTATTTGAACACAATTGCATGACCTTATTCGTCTGCAGCTATAATAACACTATTTCTGCCTGTGGAACATAGTAAGATAGAATGAAATACGTTTGTTGATAGATATTCAGGGATTTCCGAAATCCAAAAGTAAATTTAGCAACTCAAATTGAAAAGTTCGACAGCGTCACTTTCTGTGATACCACCTGACATTCCATGTAACACCTAAGCTACTACCTCCGATACAAAACTTAATTTCCGTTTAACTTGTTTGGTCTACTGTCATACCACTCGTAAATAGTTAAACCTTTTTGCAAGCACTGAAAATCTACTCTCAAAAATGCTACTTGTATAGTAAAATCATATCAAAACGGAATTTCATAGCTTCGTTACATTCTTATTACTGAAAAAGCGAACTAGATTTTTATTTTCTGGTAACACGTTGTGCAGGGTGTTCATTTGAATATTAAATTAGATTATCGTCAACAAAGTATCGCATAAAAAGAATAATTACTTCTCTTCATTTAATCGATGAAATAGGCCCGTTCACTTCAGAAACTCAAAAAATTGATTCTTCTATGACGTATTTGACTGAAATATTTTCTTACAAACGAGTGCGGTCCATTATACAATGAATTAGGATCTGCCACGAAAAAAAACTGCAAATGTCATGAGCTCTTGAGTTAACTTTGGAGAGCTTAGAGTAGGAAATGTTTGGTACAACTTTCAACAGATGGTGCAGTAATCATTTTCATTGGCTGCAGATGTGAGTGCACCTGAAGAAGTGCAAATTCAATTGTCTTCAGTCAGAACGTAAAACAACACCCGTAGAAATAGTCTTACAAGCCCAGCGTTTCAGCTTAAAATTTTGTTCTCTAACGAATTTTTTAGCTTCTATATATCAAAATTTCACACATCGATACTTCTAACGCGTAACTGTAATTTTGGTAGGACACATTCCAAACTGAAACTACAAATCACTCTAATTTCAAATTTGTCGTCTTTCACTTTCCATTGCATTTTTCAATGCATATTGGTCTTAAAAAATACATTTAGAGAATGCTCATCTCATTTCGTCTTTGCTTTTGCTACCATCTCACATGCGATACAGAGTTTTAAAATTCTAAAAATATAAAATATTCAAATTGCAACTTGATCAACACCCTGCACTACATGATATACTTTTATGCTCAGCTTTCATTTCATACCAAAACAAACTCAGCCGGCAGCCGACAGCCATTACCTAAATTTGTATAGTTAATTTATCGATTTTTGTTAAAAATATTCACATTTCGTTTCAGCCAAAAGTTATGCAATGTACAAAATCGTAAGGGTAATTTAAAAAAAATAGAAGAAAAGAAAAAAGGTTCATGGTTCGATGATTTCTATATTAAAAAAACTCTATTCTTAAATCAAGAGGAAAAAGATAAATTTTGCTCATTTTGTTGAGATATTAAAGAAAATAAAAGTTACTTTCAAATGAATGATTTGTCCATTCTTAATCCGAAAAAGTATAATGAATTAATTTAATGATTTGCGAAAACACAATTACTCGAAGCACATAAAACCATTTATGTAATAGAAAGTAATAAACGTAAATCTTTATTTGTCTGAGCTAGTTAAACGTAAAACGGTTTCTCGTGTCCTCCTTATTAAATATTACAACTCGTGGTTTATGGATTTATAGACGTACTAATTATAGGTCCTTTATTTGGTGAAACAAATGACGATGACGACTATAAAAATCGATGAAAATTTAGTGTGGCAGGAAGTGAAATTGGCCAGTGCAGTGGTCAAAGTTACATTGCATTGATTGCACAAAAAAACTGCTGTTCACGTCTCACTGAGCAATTGATTAATGGTCCGACGCAATGGGTAGTCGTAAACTGAGAAACTTATGACTGTTTCACTTGCAAAGCATCAGTGAAATAAGTGAGGGAGGGCGTGAAAGGTAATCGAAAAATCTATTATGGAAATACAGGTCGATTTGGGTTTCATGTATATAACTCGAGGAAATCTCTTCCGATTTTCAAATTTTTTTTTAATTGACAGGTTTATGAAAGCCCAACAATTTATGGAAGAAACATTTTTGAGTTAAGGCCTTTGGACTTAGCTAGGGCACTAGAAGACTAGAAGACACTTATCCGATTTTTCTTGATACTTTTTGGACCCGTACGAAGAACGAAGTTCTTCGAAGAGGGGTCTATTGCGTTTACCACGACGGACGTTTGTAACCTGTAGAATTTCGACCCGGGAGTAGGGGGGGGAGGGTTGAATCGATCATGGTCCTTAGATAACGAATCAGCAATAAAAAATGTCCATCCGTCCGTACGTCCGTCCGTAAAACTCAACCGATTTTCAAAAAAAAAAAAATTCCTTGAAACGTAATCGAGATATCTTTTATGGGATTGAGTCTGGGCACTGTCGGCCTAAGGGCCGCCGAGCTAGGGCCGTTTAAGTGGTTTTTGGTCTTTTCTACATAACTCGAGTAAATATTTTCCGATTTTCATAAATTTTTTTTAAAGGTCTGGGCATGACCGACAAAATTTATGGAAGAAACTTTTTTTAATTTGAGTCCTTGGACTTAGCTAGGGCACTAAAACCGAGTCTATGCAAGGGCTCTATGTGTTTTTTGTACATAAATCGAGTAAATCTTTTATGTTTTTCGTAATTGTTTTTTTAATCGACAGGTCTATGAAAGCCCAACAATTAGTAGAAGAAACTTTTTTGAGACTTGAGACTTTTTTTTCCCAGCGCTCCACATGTTTTTTGTACATAACTCGAGTCTTCCCATTTTCAAATTTTTTTTAATCAAAAGGTCTCCCGTTTTATGGAACAAAACTCAGCCAAGACCCTAAAACTAGGGCCCAACGTGTTCGCTTAAATAAGTTGGATAAATCCTAACTGATTTTGTGGATTTTTTTCTATTTGAGAGATATATGAGTGCCGAATTATATTCAAAAACAAATTTGGACCCGGTGTCTGTGCTTAGGGCTGAAGCAGGCCTCAGGTCTCCTAAGGTCAGCCCTAACCAAGAAAAGTTTTTTTTTGCTATGTTGCAGAGCAAATTGAGGGAAAACATTTTTGTCTATAGAAGTATGTGTCTGAGGCATATACTTATGGCCCTAGGTCGTAATGGTTTTTCACTGTGTTGTAGAGCAAATGGAGTGAAGTATTTTTGTCTATGTAAGTATTTGTTCGAGGCCTCTCCTGAGGACCCTAGGTCGGCCCTAGACAAAAAAAAATTGTTTTTTGCTATGTTGTAGAAAAAATTGACATAAACGTTTTTGTCTATTTGGGAGTCAGTTTTGTACTTCTAGAAGGCCTTTTTTACGCCGTTTCTTCGGACGGGTTTTTCAATATTGCCCTCTCGCAATTTCCAATATAATTTAATATTTACTTAAACACGTTCGAGTTTTTTCGTAACATCAACTCTGTTTGCCACATCTATTCCAATACCCCGTACCCCTTGCATATGTTTTTAATTCGATTTGAACAAAAAATTCTTTGCAATTACGTAAGTCATCGCGGTAATTCCTTTCAGCAATAAGGACTTCGGAGAATATGAAACCCTAATCTAACCCTGGAGACAGTTTGCAATGTAACTTCCCTATACCGTCAAATTAAACCAACATTTTAATATCAGTTTCTTGTTGAAATATTTTTGGTTGATTTTTTGTCCAACATCTGGAGTGAAATGAGCATGCAGACCCATCTTCATATTAATATGTAGACCATAAAAGTAAAAACTAAATAAATAGGGCAAAATCAGCATAGGCTTCATAAAAGTATTTGAAAAGATTATTTAAATGTTTTGTATAGACAAGCAAATGATACCTCCACGGTCCTTGATTGCAAGAACTACATTTATTGAGGGCGAAAAATGTGAAAATTTAAGGTAAACAGTTATAGATTGAAAGGATACAAAACTAAAAAATGTTGTGTTAAAATTTTTTTGAGAAAACTGAAAGAAAAAATTAAAATGCCAATTTTACTATAAATTTTCATTGAAATAATCGACAAATATATATTGACAACACACATAAAAAATGTATACATTTGCCATATAAATGTAATGAATAAACAATAATCAACAGAGAGAACACAATACTTACCGCTGGCGTAACCATCATTTGTGTTGGCATATGAGTGGGTGTATCTTCTTGAGTAAGCGGACGTTTTTCTTCATTTGTGGCAGTGTCATTATACATTTCCATTATCGCCGTCCGCTGCTGTTGCGGACTGTATGGAGGCACTTCTTCTACTTCACGCAGTGATACCTGTTGGTATAACCAAACGTTTTGTTTATCAGAATTTCTCATACACAGATCATTCTTATTAGCAGTAGTCCCAATTATGGCAGAAGAAGAAACATAACGAATTAAGCGAATCGCAAATTTTATTCATAGGAGAATGAAACGAGGCCTGTATTTTCGAGCCTTTGAGACTTTCTTTAACTCTAATTCCATTGCTCAGTCTAGTATGTTTACCACTGCAAGCTCAAGCTGCAAAGGCGGTACAATAAAACCGATAAGGCACCATAATTCCTCAGATGTGCCTAATTTTGAAAAAGTTTGCCTGCGGCGTATTTGCAACCAAAATATTGAAGAAAACGTCGAATATACAATGAAAACTTTTTGCGATCACGTACATTTCGATTCTGAGAAATTCTCATTCTAATAATTAATTTATTAAGAGTGATTTTGCGAAAACTTCGAACGATTTCGTACACTTTTGAGACAACATGTCCTACTTTTTCCCGATGAATGTGTCATTCGATTCCTTGTTCTGTAGTAAGAAAAGCAATTTCTCATTTTTGGAAAATTTGATATCTCGGGGGAGTTATGGTGCTCTAAATAAGTGCATGTCAGCGGGTCATAAAAATGGTTTTTACTCGTGTAAAACGAAATGAAATCAAATGAACTTTTATGGGATGGTAAACTTCAACGATACAAAGGTTTTTCATCATTGGATTCCTTCGAGCCTTCCCCCACTCCTGAGTTATTAGTCATTTTAAGTGAAAACTTTGGGAACGCTTTACTGCTTGAAGCAGCGATGAACCGAAAAACTGAGTATGGGGTGTGCAAAGTACTATGCAAAGACTTCCCCGGTTTAAGACTGTTGCACCGGTCTGGAACATCTTTTGTAAGAAAGGTCAATTTTTGACACTTTTCCTTGACTATTTTCAGCTGAAGAAGTCTGTATAACTGCCCTGGAACATGATCTGCAGCTGGATATGCGAAAAGGAGCTTGTCACAAGTGACGGTGTACTCTACGGAAGGGGGG
>CM055404.1:98830336-98855354 GCA_029228625.1 Pseudolycoriella hygida | reverse complement strand
TTAATTAAGCGGACCAAATGAATGACATAGAAGTTCATTTAATGTTACTTTAAAATAACTCACTTGGTCCGCTTTATAGAAAACACAAAATGAATAATTCACAAAAAACGAATTTCTTCCATACAAATTTAATGTTTCGTCACCGATTGAACAGTTGACACTCGGGCGCCCTCAGCTGTTTCGTGGCCAATATGCGAAATAGGCGCTTGATCCTTGGAACAGTGAGTTTCGAAGTTTTTCGATTATTTTTTTCCAAAAATGAATGTTCAATTAATTTTTTTTTCTTCTTTGTTATTAAGGAAATGACATTTAAGAGTCAATCTGCGAATTCTTCGAACAAAAAAATACAACACCTCACCGATATTTGTGATAATTCGCGCATTGATTCCTTAGACCAATCCGAGAAATCCGTAGAATAACATTTTTCTGTTAGCGACCATATATGAGCTGTACAGGTGTAAGAAAAATGGTCTACCAACGAGTGGCGAAAAACAATTTGTTAAAAATGTTATTCTATGGATTTCTCAGATTGGTCCAAAGAATCAATGGGCCAATAATCACAAAAATCGGTGAGTTGTAGTATTTCAATTTCATACAAACTGTTCGAAAAATTCGCAAATTGACTCTTAAGGTTTAAGGGGGTACACGAAACGGACGACGTGTGACAGGGGCCTTCAGAAAATACACAAAAACGGAGTCGGTGATTTTTAAGGATGGTTACTGGGCTTGACTGAGTCATGCAGTATTGAATAGGCCGATCTTTACTGGACGTTAATACACAGCGAGTGGCGTGAACTGAATAACTTGTAGTAGCACCTCGCCTAATTTTACATAAGTTTAACGAATTGATTAGTGAATAGTATTCACTAAATGAATTTTTCATAAGCACTTATCTTTACTAAAGATTCTTTAGTAGCGAAATAGCAAAACGTGACTTTAAATCTGAATAAAGCAAAATTTAATAGCTTCTGATTTACACAGGAATCTGAACGTTTCGCTTACTCACACAACAATTTCATGTCAAATGATGATGTAATTTTGCTCACATTTTTAGTCTAACTAGGGAAACAACCCGCCATATTTGTCTCTGCTCCAACATAACAGTTTTAAATCGTGAGTGAGAAACGTGAATCGATGAAGTTGGAATTGAATGTTAAAAATTTAGCATTTAGAAATGGTGCATATTTATTCCGCTTATCGCTTATTTGTTTGATGTATCTTGAATAGGTAACAATAAGAAGTCCATTTTATGATTTCCAATTTTAAACACAATGCTTAACGATTAAGTCATTCTAGCAAACCTTTCACAATTATTTTAGAATTGGTTTTAGTAATTTCAGTCTGTGTGTGACACTTTTTCGCAAATCGAGAGATACTCAAATATTTTTATTACACTATCGAAAAATTTTGTATCTTTTATTCACATTTCTTTTTAATTAAAAAATTGACAACGAATTATATTTAAAAAAAAAAACTCGACTTTGAAGCTTTTAGCGCTAACTCATCTGTTTATTGTCCTTTAGATCATCATCATCATCATCATTGTAAGTTTCAAGCAATTCTTTATTTATAGCATGAATACGCGACGATAGCGTTCGTCGTCGAGATGAAAGAGGCGTTTGGGTATCAGTTGGTACCTCATCAATAAGCGTGCACTTGTCACCTGTGGTGGAAGTTAGGAAAAGCGAAATCTTAACTTGACAATTTTAGGTTTAAATTGTAGAACAATTTCGTCTAATTCTATACGATTTGATTTCTAGACATTTCCCTTAATTTTCGCCAGTCCTATCGCTTATCATCGAAATTAAAACTTTTACGAAATTTAAAATTTAATATTTTGACAACCAATTGTCGAAAGCTTCACTCTGATTTCGTTTGTAACGATCACGTTGTAAATTTTAATGTGTTTGTTAAATATTGTAAAGCATGAAATTAGTGTAACCCGCCCGGGCGACAGTCTATTGTTTTATTACAATCGTTGGAATCGTTGCTAACCTCACTCGAAACAGTTTGTTTTCAAAACAAAAGAATTGAATAGAAATATCAAAATTGTAACAAACTTCATGTTAGTATCCTACTCGACATGAACTTGATACTAATAGTAGTATTTCTCTGAGACCCCCTGCCCCTGTCACATTTCGTCTGTTTTCTTAGAACTCCTCTACCCTAATAGCAGATATCATTTATGTATAAGTAAAATTAATTTTAACTACGACCGCAGTAATTTTTTTCATTGCCTTCTAAATCTGAATTAGTGGGAACTCTTTACTCGTCGTAATTCATACAAAACTTCCTACATGTTAGCTTTTGCTTTATACTGCATTTGTAGAATCCGGCACCTCATTTTAATACGAGCAATATTTCTGTTGACAAAATGTTAATACTACTCTATGAAAGATACTTCTATCAGTTAGTCGATAAAAAGTTTATTACTTCATATGGTTACCACTTTCAACAAATTTGTTCACTCACCTCTAGTCTCCGAGATAAATCACTACAGAAGGGTAGTGTTTTTGTGTATACAATATTTAAAAGTTGAAAGTTTTATGTGCAGTCGTAGTTCTCTTGGTTGATTTTCTTTATTTGCCAAGTGATTCCTTGTAGTTTTTTATAACAAATTCAAAAATTTTAATACAAGGAAGTTGAAATTGAAGGAGTTAGTACCACCTGGAATGTTCTACTGTCAAATGAATACCTTAAGGAACGTTAGTAACAATCTTTACATGTATTAGGTCGTTCATTTTACATGCAAAAAGTTAGTTTCTCGGAAGACATTCACGGCCAAGTTGAGGAGACCGGCTCATCAATCAGAAGGTCTTTCAGACTTATAAATCTAAAATTAACAGAGCCAAATTATCAAATTCAGCGCCTGGAGTGATGCTATCATAGAGCCTAGCAAAGCTTTTGTAATTCGACCTTGAAGCTTTACTCGTCCATCTGACAGAGAACATCAAAAAATTTATTTTCTCTGAGCCGATGCATACAAAAAAATCAATTGACTGTTTAACCAGACCACTTTACGTCCCAGGAAACAGTTAAATATACTGGTCATTTGCAGGCATCGTCAATTCCCATTTAAAAGTTTAACAGTCGCTACTGCAAAATCTGGGCTGAGACCTGCCCTTGTAACACTGAACAGTCAATACTGCGGCGATTCGCAATGGATTGAAGCGGCAGATTTAAGTTCAATAAATGAAGAATTTTCATTTCTTTTATGACAAACAAAATTACGCTTAACATCAAGCAATGGATGGAAGCTTATTGTAAAATAGCGTACGTTAGGAAAATATTTGAAAGTGTACGAAAACCGAAAAATGTCGCAAAAGCTTTGAAAGCGAAAGTCTTAAAGATGTTCTTAATAGGGAATCCTAGTTTTTTTTTTGCTGAAACAAGTAAATTAATTCACACATTTCGTTTCGGGATGACGTCAATATGCAATCACTTGATTGTTAACCACTTCCCGCCTGATTCGAAAATTTGCAAGCCTGACCTAAAATCACCGACAGCTAGGCAACCGAACGAATGTGTCCTCAAAGTTTTAAACATTTTAGAGTGGGTTTCTCAAATCAACGAAGGGTTAACTAATTTCATGCTTTCATTTTCGGTTAAAAATTCCATTATTTTGAATTGCAGTGTGTTGTGTGTGGTTTGTGTACTCTGAATGTGTTTGTCTGAATGCGTGAAGGTATTTCAGTGTTTGTTTCTACAGATGGTGGATCAATAATATCATTAGTTTTCAAAATCACTCATTGTCATAATTCATAATTTATTGATGAGACACGAAATTTCTTAAAACCTAGTTGTTTACATTCAGAGGAAAACGCATCATTTCTGGAGAAAATGGGTTCTTTATATGAGTGAAAATGTGAATATGAAAATGTGACCAAGAAAAAAAATTAGAAGGCTTCTTTCATTTTATTTAATTGACGCCATTTAAATCAAATATCTAAATTAGTACGCCTAAAATGCAAATATATTTAGCGCAAAATCGAAGAACTTAACGCAACATACGTGTTAAAAACACGTAGATATGTTCTTTTAGTGTAACAGTAAATTTTTCACTAATTACAATAAGTAATAGGGGTCTAAAATGGGATTCAGTGCAGGAAAATCATCAAAGTCATAGGAAAATACATATCTCTCGGCACGTAAGGCAGTCTGCAGGGCATGTAATAGTTTGCCGTAGGCGCGGGGCTAGGGGGCAAAAATTAATAGGCGATTATAAAAAGTAATCAGCAGTTGTTTCCTTTTCATTGAATATTTTGTTCAGAGCAATTTTCTGCTTCGTTTCAAAATAACTTGTCTGGATGCTCTAACTTTCTACAATGAAGTGGTGCATTGTAAACACGAAACATCGCCTATGCACTTCATCATGAAATTTTGTATACTCTAACTTAAGTCGACATCGCATTAAATGCGTTCGACATTGAGTGCATGAAGACAGGAAAGCATTGGTAGTATGCGTTTAGAAAGAAATGAGGGCTCAATAAACACCCATAATTCGAATATTACAACATAAATTTCTCCAGAAATGAAAAATCGGAAAACAAGGCTTTTTCCATTAATATTAACATTACAACATATACGACATTTTTTCATATATGATTATAATAACAGGCGTTTACACTTCTGAATTACATCTAATGACAGTAACATTTGTTATTGAAAAATTTGGCGTAAAAAAGAAAGAAAAATGTATCACGCTATCTGCGAGCGACAATTGAATGTGTTGGCACTATCATACTTCTTTTCTTTACAATATCAAAGTTTCTATTTGCTTTACGTTCGCGACGTTTGCAATAATAAATTATTCAAATTACGATGAGAAAGTAAAAAGAACTAGTTTTCCGTTTCTTCTTTATCTTCCATTGCTAAAAAGACATTTTTATGGAATTACACAAACCTTTTGTAAATCCAATTTTATTTACCTGATTCATCAATTTGATTTTAATTGTCATCAAAACTATCAGCAACATTTTGTTCTAGAGAATTAAAAGAAAGAAATACTAAATGATTTGGCCTTTGTTTAACTACAATATTATTTTTACTTCAAATTTTAGCCACGCGACCCGTACCCCTAAGCGGGATTTAGTGGAAATGGTTTTTTACACTGTTGCTTCGGACTGTTTTTTTTTTTAGTTTCAGGAAACTCCCAATCAACTTAATAAGGATGTAATTTGTACAAAATTGCATTACATCCATGCCTTGCAATGTATGTTTGGGCCTTCATAGGTATTCGGACCCATGTAGAATTTCATATGAAATTTACAACGAAGATGGGTCGATAAACCCGAAATATTGCAATTAAATGAAAAAGGATTGTTTTATCAATTACGCCGGTGTAGCTCAAGAGTTCCTACAACCAAAAATTACAATGACTTGACATACATCCCAGTCAAACATGGACGTCACTGCACCGCACAAAGATGACAGCCATATTAAAGCTTAGACAGCATCGCCATGCATACAAAAGTTAGAGTTTCGGGCTCCCTACCTTTATCCGGACGACCAAAATAAGGAGAACGAAATACGGACGAAATAAATCCGGATGAACACCAGAGTTTTGTACTGCTACGAGTACTTTCATCACTTGTCTCTGAGTGCATAGTTGTGCATACCCTCATAGGCAAGTGACTCAACCGAAATATAGGAAAAAATTTTCATTAGTATCAGATTTGTATGAACATACAAGGAAATATTCAAACCGGAACTTTAACAATCATCAATCAGTCGTGAAAGCATGAAAGTAACAAATGTCACAGACGAACTTTTTCTTTATTATAATACTTGAATCAAGATAAGGATCTTAAGTTATGTTGGCTGGTTATTTTGCTGAATAAAATATTTAGATGTCCAATGAAAGGAGAGACTATAATTGAGAAAATGTTTTTCAAAATTTTCTCAAATTTTTCCATTGCCTTTTAATTATTTTCAAAAAAAAAAAATTTAAAAAAATTTGGAAAAAATTTAGGAAAATTTTGAAAAAAAAATTCTCAAAAATAGTAGGGAGCAAATAGTATGTTTTGTAACGAGTGATGAAAAGATGAAATTTTTGGGACTAGTCGTAAGCTTATCCTAACGAATCCGAACTTATGTGAATTACAAGGGATGACGCGTCATGACGTATGAAAATTCAACCTGTGCGATTGCAGCCCTTGCCTTCGACGCTAACTATAACTATTATCACATCAGCGCCTGGTTGTCTTTTCTGTGTATGATACCTACTCTTGTAAATTTTACTTTATGTTTTGAAGACAATAGTTCGTAAGTACTTTACAGTTACAGGTACCTGCAAAGTACTTTACAATCACTACAACCTGTGATCGTAAAGTACTTAGCAGAGCTGTGCCTAGCGGTCCTATCTCTAGCGACGCGACGCTAGTTTTCAAAAAGTATTAGCATTAGAACTAGCGCCCTTTAAATTTTAGTAAAGCACTAGCGCTACTATAATGTATTGTAAAATTGATCACACATTAGAAAATGTCTAACGAAATTGTACCAACTAGTAACAAGATTTACAATTGAACTTTAATCACTTACATTTCGTTATTCAAATTGAAATTCGTTCCATCTATATTTCTGTTTCTCTCCGTCAACAAAATGTGTATGCATAGTACATGAAATGTGACAAAGGAGAGAAAGAGAAAAATCACGTGAACGAAAGTGGATTTGAAATGTCTGTTGACATTTGGAGTGGCTGGTTTTCATTTGCCAGCCACAAGTATGCTCGAATTCCACATCAAAGCTGTACTGCTACATATACATCACATACATGTGACTTATGGTTGTCTCTCTCACTCGATCATAGCACACAATTGGTGCATATTTACATTGAATTTTATTTCAAATGAGCTAGGCGCAGACGATCTGTTCATCGAAGTATGTTTACGTGGAAACATGACTATTTTGCCCTTGTATATTCCTTTATTATCATTTATTGGATTGTTTACATTTTATGTGCAATAAACCGACTCGATATGATACTACAATGTTAGTTGGAATTTCTGAAGTAATAACTAGCGCTAGCGCACTAGCGCCAATCGCTAGTTTCGGCCCGAAAAACATCGCTACTAGCGGTAGCTCCGCTAGTTTTCAGATGGTCAGTAACGGTAGCGCTAGAAAAAATCACTAGCGCGCACAGCTCTGGTACTTAGCAACCAAATACGGAATTGAATGTTCGTTAATGTGTGTTCTGAATGAAAGACAATGGCCGTCATATTTAATTTTTGTAATCAAATATAAAATGTTTTATTTGTCAAATGCCAAAAATTGTTTGTAAATTCGGTCAAATAAATAAAAAAGAACGTTATTTTCTAATAAATTCGTAAGGAATGACACGACAACGATCGGATGGTATTGGATAACGATGTACTAGAGCGGAGCTAGTAGGGCTTAGAATGCCGGTTTGCCCCATCAATTTGCTTTACCGGCATTCATTTTTTGGACCACATGTTTAACGTGAATTCCGAATCGCGCCTAACGGTAGCTAGCATTTTAACATTAGGATTTCTTCTGGTGCTAATTATATCTCCGTCCAAAGTCAGACTCAGATATTTGTACACAGAATTCATCGAATATGGGTGACGTCATATTTGTCATTCTTCTATGTACGAGTCGTTGCGGCACCAAATTTACAACTACCCAAATTATGAAACCTGGGTATGCCTAGGAACGTTACTTTCATGCTATACATTGAAGAAAAATCCTCTACAGAATTTGTCCCCACCAGGATTGAACCCGGATATTCTCGGCGGAAAGCCAGTACGTTACCACTGAGCTAACCCGTTCCCAGTACATAATTGGCCAAATAAGTGAGTCAAATGCACTTGTTTAAATGTGTGCGCTCGTATGTATCCTCGTTTGAAAATCATAAAACTCGAATATACTCACGCAAACATTCACACTCGTACTCTCATTTACATATATGAAATAAACTATAAGAGTCCCTAAATCAATCCGAAAAACTCCTCAATGAAAGTGGCTCTGGGCCGTAGAGCTTTAAGAAAAATGGTCTACGAAGGTGAAATGAAAAACAATTTAGTTATTATTCTCACCAACATGAATCCGATTGTTTTGATAATTCTGTGGTAGGAGATGTTGGCCGCCTTCTTGCCTTCAAGATATTTAGTTTGTAAGGAATTAGAAATGTTTAAAGACGATGGAACTGGAAATTTTCAAATGTTATTTAAGAAAAACTCCGACTGGAGTAGGAGTGGAAGAAGTTATAATATGCGAAAAGAGAAAATGTTACTTCGCCAGAAAACCATGGAAGTTGGTCGTCTATGTGCTTCACCTAAAAGGTTTAAGTCCTATTTTTCCGAATACCTAAATTCTTTATTTTTAAAATGAACCAGGACCAATAAATTCGCAATACCTCAGAGTACGAAGAGGCTTCGAAAAATAAGTGCCGTTGAACAATGTTCGACAACATATACCTTCCTATCACTGACCCACCCTACTGTGAATTAATATGTTTTTATGTTTATCTTGTTGCATGTTGTTCATGTTTAGGTTCAAGTGTTATGTTGTGTTAAAAATCTATGCTTTTAACAAATATACCTTTTGCGGGCTCATTTATTTTTTATATTTAAAATGAAAAGCAAACTTGAGTTAAAAAACCGTCGAAATCACGAACTTTTCAATTGTTGCTTCGCATTTTTTTTGCCTAATTCCATTTAACAATAAACGAAAGAAAGTCTTTTTTGGAGTTTTGCTGAACACTAAGCGAGTAGGATGTGTTGGATTACAACTGCATATTGTAAAGAAGCGTTTAGTTTTGTGCATGCAATTCGCTGCTGTAATATAGTTGTGCCGTTGGGTATTTATTATTTCTTTTAGTAAAGTGTGGTTACCGATTTTAACGAATTCGAACAACATCATAGAGACACTTCACGACATAAACTAATTGGTTGAAAAACGAAAATTTGTAGATTTTGATGAAATTATTTGCAGCCCAATCACATTTTCTTTTTACTTAAAAAGACTTGAACGGTAATTACGAATTCAACAATTGGGCTACATTTGGAACTGAAAATGCGCATAAATATCGTCTGTAATATTACATTGCTACTTGAAATCTTCAAATGTCATTCCTAGAAATCTATTCACTAGATGCCCAGCTGTCTCATCAAACTCATTTCTTAACTTAAGAGTAGTTTTGCGAAAAATTCCAACGATTTAGGGTCTTGGCCTAGTTATCGCACTCTAAGAAAGCGAATGACAAGCGGTAGCAAAAAATATTTTTGGGCTATAACTCGAGTAAGACGAAATATAATCGAATGAAACTGTATAGGGATGGTAGCCCAATAATATAAAGATTATTCAGAATTGAACTTTTTGGATCCTTTCATTCCTCCAAAGTTATAGGTTTGTGTTCAAATTATGTGTAAATTTCGGCGTGGCCTGGCGACTTGTTGAAACGTCGATGAATTTAAAAACTAGCTAAGGTGAGGAGGACTATTGTACCCCCTACTGTAAGGCCATGCATAAATTCCTCGGATTAATCGTATTCCACCGGTCTGCACTTTTTGTAGGTTACTTTTTTCGACAATTTTCAAGAAAATGAGGAGAAACTGCTCTTAAACAAGGTGTGCAACTGGCAACCCCCCCAACCCCCCTACAGCGTGGCGTTTTTTGAACATACTTAGTTGCGCATCTTATTTAAGAGCAGTTTTTCCTTCTTTTCTAGTTGAAAAGCGAGTGGTAACCGACTTCAAAAAATCCCTAAAAAATCTCAAAAAAATCCAGAAAAATCCCAAAATTAATTGAAAAAACGTAAAACATTCCAAAAAGTGTATGGAACCTTTGTGTATAAAATAACTCAAGTATATTATTAAGGGATTTTAAACGTTTTTGCGTTTTATTTGTATTACGACGGCAATTAACTTAGTAGATAATCGTTCTGCGTTGAAGCATTTTAGAATACAATTCTTAATGTCTGAGTAAAAACAAAATTAATTGTTGGGTGGTACATAGAAAGTGGAAAAATCTGGAATTTACATGGGAACTGGTAGTTGCAATAAGAAATATGCAGAAGAAAAGCTTTGATCCAGCATAGAGTAGCGAATAAACACAGTACCTCCCATACAAGCTTTATGTGTTGTAAAACGTACGAAACATTTACAAATTTACACATACATAGACAGAAAAATGAAAACCAGCACATCAACCGTAATTTTAGCTTGATATGCTGGTTTACACCTTTTTGCAGCTGTATCAGGAAGGGTTCGGCAGAATTTAACAAAGACATAAAGTATCAAAATCGTACAAAAATCGACGTTTTTGAGACCAAATATTTAAAAACCAAGGAAAGCCATAAAAATTCCACAAAAAACAACACCTTTCCTAATATGTTAGAATCATGGATTATCGTTAATAAGTTCGAAACGCAGCCTGGTATCAAAAAGTGATTTAAGTTGAAGTTGTAGGCGGTAGCGAGTAGTTTATGGCAAAATACTTTTTAACTTGATCTCAGGCTGCGTACTTTGTCTTTTTGAGCGATAAAAAAGGACGCTGCGTGGTGTTACAACTTTCAGTATATCACTGTGACGGCAATGCAGTTAATACACTGCAAGGAATACGGATACTATATGTGAATTGAAAATTTGACAATAAAGTCAAGTTGGATTGAGCTACGATTTCACTCTTATGTACCTGGCGAAGCAAACATAATTACAGAATACACTTCCTTTGTAAATATTAGTTGTTTGAAAAACGTTGAAGAAAAATGTACATTTCAGTCAAACGTTTTCAAATATTTTGCCACACCCCCCTCCCCCTGTCACACTCTGTCATGCTAGGCCGGCACCCCATCCCCCTCCCCCACGGAGCGTGACATACTTTACGAACGGCGCCTAACGGATACACGAACTTATTCGATCTTGTTAAAAGACACATAGATAACGTTAACTTCTCATCCAGACTTATCATATGGGGTAATGATCTTTTGTGATTGGTCCATATTCTTCGTTAATTTATTTTCGTCCAATTAATTAAAGAGTTCGGAGAATTTAATCTCCCGTTAGTATTACCTGCAATTTGAAATTATTTTCTGCTGTAAATTCAGCAATAACAGGCCGAACAGCGGACATAAAAAAGTTACATAGAATACATTATACAGTGGCGGTCAATAAAGAAGTAATTTATACGAGTCATATTGTTAGGTGCAGTAAAGTATCAAATGGTCCCAAGACTAACAAACACTTTGTTTTTTATGGAAAAGATTTACTAACGCCATCTGATTCCAGGAAGCACCCACACATCAAATTCGGTTGAAAAATGAGGGAGAAATTGGTAAAATGACGGGATCGGACATAATCCTGTATACGAGCGCCATCTATATTTTCCTTTGAATTATTATTTTTAGTCGTTGGAGAAAAGATCAAGAGTTAATTTGAGCCATTACTCGATAAAATCGGCTGAAAAATGGATTTTTGGGAGCGATTTGTAGTTTTAGCCGCCATCTTGGTTTGGCGCCGCGGTGGCGGCTTGTGAGCTTGAATATAACAAAAAACTTATCTATATGGTCCATTTGATCGGAAAATGCAAAAAAATCAATTTCCGCACGCAAAGCGAGAGTGAGGCGGCCTTTTTCTCCCACACTGAAACCGGCTACATATATATATATATAGACACAAAAAAGGACGCCATTTTGTTTTTATAATGGAAAACACATACTCACTAATAGCGACATCTTTCCTGATTCCAGAAAGCCCCCACACATCAAAATCGGTTGAAAAATGGGTGAGAAATGAGTAAAATGACGGGGTCGGACATTATGCTGACTATGAGCGCCATCTATAGGTTTTCTTATGAGTTAGCATTTTTAAACGTTAGAGAAAAGATTAGGGATTAATTTGAGCCCTAACTCGATAAAATCGATTGAAAAATGTATTTTTGGGAGCTATTTCTAGTTTTAAACGCCAACTTGGATTGGCGCCACGGTGGCTGCTTACGAACTTGAAAACATCAGAAAAGCTTATCTCGAGGGTCCATTCTATCAGGAAATGCAATAAAATCAATTTCGGGCCGCAAAGCGAGCGCACCGACACACTAATATACAATCACAAAAATCGATACAACAACAACTTTGCATGTGGTACGATTCAAATACTGACGGTCGCTCGTAACCAAACACAAGTTTACAAGCATTCGCACTACAAAGGAACGATTCCTGAACCTCGTTTCCAAAACAATATCTTGACAAAAATAAGTAGCCCAATTAATCAATGAAGTATTCAAATGAAAACACTGTTACAAAGAGATCAATTACAAAAAAATTACAAAAAAATCCCAAAAATCTCAAAAAATCCAAAAAAGAACTTTTAGAAGAAAATAGTCGGTTACCCCTCGTTGAAAAGCGTCGAAAAAAGGGTCGAATACGAGGTAGTTCTTGCATGGCCTCACAGTAGGGGATACGTCAAGCCTCTTCTACTTACCTTCAGTTCATCGATTCTTAAAGCCGCTAAACGACGCCGTCACACCCGGAAAAACTTTTAAATATTGTGGCTTACAACCCATTACAATTTCATTCCATTCTATTGTCGAATTTCCCAAAAATGAAAAAAGTTTTTCTCACGATAGACTAAGAAGACCTATAACTCGGGAAAAAATAAGACGTGTTGTCTTAAAAGTGTACGAAATCGTTCGAAGTTTTCGCAAAATCACACTTAAGCACAAAATTTGTGAGGCTTAAATTAAGTTCATAAATCCACGATTTTAGTGCATGTCAATGTATAAAAAATTTCATAATATGTCTAGCGACGAAAAATGTTACACTTTATCATGCAATTTTACATGTTTTGACATGAGCCGCCCGCCGTTGTACTAAACGCATGGATTGAGATGAACATACGGTGAGCAAATCTCTAACAATTATTTGGTAAGTGCGGGACACACTTTGTAACTGATAACAAATACAACGACGTTACGGGAATTCACAATAAACATAAGCGATTATCAATTGTTTTCCCGTATCTACCTTTCATATAAATTATAATGTTTAATTAAATTTGGGTAATTTAAAGATTTAGCCGTTGTATCTATTAGTTGAAATGAAGTTCAAATTCATCACATAAAAACGAAATGAAAACTACTTACCCGCTTTTGCTTATTTCTCATATGAAGTGAGAACTGTTTTTGTGACATTTAAATACTACGCGAGACGCTACAGTCTTAGACTTAAAAACTTTATTTATTTAATAAATACGTTTCGATATTTATGCGCAGATTCTCTCCTTAATTCATCTCAAAAACAGACAAATGGAGTGCGGTTTTGTCATGCCACATTTAAACTTTAAAAAAAGAAAAAGAATAACAACTCACCAGTATCAACGATCACATCGATCAGATCCATACTTTTAGCAAAGGCGTCTCTCAAATTGATATGATGAAATGAGACAATGCTGCCTTCACGTTTGGCTCGATCCAGTGCTTCTCGCCGCTTCAATGCTTTCTCACGACGCATCTGATTCTTATAAAATTCGGCAAAATTGTTAACTATGATGGGAATGGGCAATGCGATAACCAAGACGCCGCAAATACAACATACGCTGCCAATAACCTTACCGAGAGGCGTTGTAGGACAAATATCCCCGTATCCTATACACGTTATGGTATTGTACATCATCGTCATCAATCGTTCAAACAAAACGATAATATTGTTCCTACATTTTTTCTAAATGATGTGAATTGTTAGGAGTTTAATACGACTAACAACCATTGCTCTATATTTCACCAGCTGATAGCTGATATATGGGTAGATTTCAAATGACTGCATGATCGGAAAAGAGCCACCAGAGTGCGCGGTGCGCGCAATACCCATTCATTGGATTTGAAGAACAGGAATGCAGGAATCGAAGGATTTCATAAAAAAACATAAAAAATCTAGCCTCAAACCAAGTCTAAGGCAGGTTTTTACTATCATTAAGGGAACTAAAAGAGTAAACATAGAATGTAGAATAACATTCAAACGAGTCATCATAATATGACGACGTATTATCATTTGAGTAAATTATTTTGCACGTAGTCCTTTTTAAACTTATGGAACCTTATACTTTGATATAATTCTTGCTATTCCCACTGTTCTCGCACCATTTTTGACGAAATGCGATCCTATACGTCTGGGGCCGTACTTAAATCATTTAACAAGTGAGTATCGACACCCTGTCGCCCTGTTCAAAATGTGACTGTACGGTCCACAATGATATCTTTACTGTTCTTTAATTTTGCATTGATGCTACGAAAATACAATGTTATCAGTGGTAAATAGCGGGGGTGTAGAGTTCTTAAACTGCTCCCTCTATATAACAAAGGAAATGTGCTGGTTGTTAGGAACTTTGCTTAATTGAAACAGCTTCTACCCTTTGGAATCAAATATTATTTCCCACTGACTATATAGAGTTATTTAGTACTCACATCACGGAGAAAAAATGCTACTCAACCTAAACACGTGTTTACTACAAATTACCTACAATAAGTCCTGCACTCGTGGAGTTTGGTCGTGATGAAGGAAAACTATTATTTTAAAGATAGATTGATGACTTGACCGACTGAATAGTTTAACGTAACTTGACACTTTCTAATTGTACGGACTGTCTATCTTTGGTAATTTATAATTAAACTGTGTTTCAGTCGATGCAAAACATAGATCTTTCGTGACAAAACATTTACTTACCCTAAAGGTGTCAAACAAAAGAAATATTCAAAATTAGAAAGTTTGTTCATTCGTCAAGTTTAAAATGTTTTATGGTAATTTGCTCACCACTGTGGTCATTGTAATTCCCGCCCACCAGAATGTTTCAGGAATGGAAATGAATTTCGTGTGAGGCTCGTCCTTTTCAGCAAAATATGCTAGAGACGAAAAAATGAGAACGCCCATTGCCAAGAATAACATAAGCAGACCAAGTTCCTTATACGAATTACGTAACGTAAATCCTAATGACTGCAAGCCCGTCGAATGACTGTTTTATGCGAACAATTATTTCGGTTATAATTGGGTGCATTTCCGATGGTATATTTCAGATGGAAGAATAAAGAACATGTTGGAATTGGTTTTTCTTCCGAATTCACATGATCTTTATGCTTCAATCTAACACCACGATTCCATAGCGGCTACTTTGAGGATACAGAATTTTTGTGTACAAGTGAATTGATTTGAAAAATTCAAGAATCTTTGATTTTAAAAAATTCTGTCACCCGACTTTTAGGGGTGCTTGCGGTACGATTCACGATCTACATTTCTCTAATTTCTCGAAGAATTCAAATATATCAAGTTGACTCTTAAAAAATTGAAACTTTTCGAAAATAAGTCTCGGGTCTGATTTGCTGTACCGTAAGTCTCTAACTTTGACCGAAAGGGTAACTTTTACAACTTCAAAAACAATCCTGAAAGTAAAAACATTTTTCTTTGGCTTCGCTAGCTCCCTTAAATATTTTGTTTTCGATTGTAAGCTTGCGACGACAGAAAATGCAGGCTCCACGTTCAAGGCTGAATTTTTTAGTTATTTACGTACCTGATGGACGATATTTTCAGGCAATTTCGGCAGTTGTTGACCGAATCGTCCAAAACAGGTATACGTATACAACTTTTCATGTCGAGTATCTAAATTACTAGAAAAATTCTGTAATTTATGCCCAAGGCATAAAAAGATTTTTTCGACAAGCTGCCTAAATTTGTTTCTTGCGTTCAGTATTATACACACACCTAAACAGATTAACTCTGTCTCTCTTTCAAGTACCCGTTTTGTAACTTTGACCGCTTGTTTATCCAACTTCAAGACACTACGTTTTCTAACTTTGACCGTTTATTTTTCCAAGCTCGAAACACTAACAGAATAAGAACACGAAAAAAAATATTTTGGAAATACTTGAACCATGATTCGATGATGAGTAAGCCTTGTGCACGAAGTTTTTGAATGTATTTTTCAAGTGAGAATTTGAGTCACCGCAATTTCAATTCTCAATTTGATTGAAGCACATTGAATTTAGAATGTCAAAAGTAGATAAAACTAGACAGCGTTTTGAGGTTCGGTCAGAAGTGATAATTAATGACCTTATATGGTAATGTCTTAACGAATGAAGATAACTTCTTGAGTAACTTTCTTTAAAAGCAAGTTTTAGACCAGCTGAGGCGTGTTACTTGGAAAAATTTAAATAAAAGAAAAAACCTCGATATTTTTTCTTTTATTTAAATACTTCCAAGCATGGTTGGGTTAGCGTCGCTAAACACTAGTGTCGCTACTAGCGATTAGCGCTCGCTAAAATCCGATTCGCTAATGGATTCGCTAAAATATGGAGCTGTTCATCACAAGTCATCAGTCTATTTTCGACCGAATGCCAGTTTTTCAAAAATTTTTGGTGTTTTTTCTATTCCAGATTTTGGATTATTAGCGAAAAATTAGCGACCGCTAGTAGCGGCCGCTACTAGCGCGCTAGTTTTTTTTAGACTAGTGAATCAGTTAGCGACACTAGTATTTTTTGAAACTAGCGTTAGCGTTAGCGTCGCTAAAAAAAATGACTAGCGAGCACAACCTTGCTTCCAAGTAACACCCGGCACCCGGAGCTTTACTGATTGGTCACTTTGATAGTTTTGTCAGAAAAAGCGTAGCGTTAGAATTTGCTTTGCTCCCATTTATACGTAACACGGCTACCTCTGCTAATATAACAAACGCCAAGATATATCAAATAGTCAAAAAAACTCGAATATCGGTCAAAGTTAGATACTTTTACTGTATAAATTCTTTCAATCTCATTCGACCAGGAACAAACTTATCGGCTTGTGTAAATCGTCGCTGTGGAATCACTGATGTCATGAATTTTCTTTATTGCAAAAAAATCTTTACCGGGCCAGCTTAAGGATTCGCAGAATGCGCATGATACGAAAGACTTGCACAACACGGCGTACATCCTGGAACTGGTCCGTTGCATTCTTGTTGGTTTCCAACAAAAACAACGACACAAAATACGGCAGTATTGCTAACAGATCGATAACATTTAGGCCTCCTTTAAAAAATTTCCATTTGTCGGGTGATGCACTAAAGCGCAATACATATTCTAATGTAAACCACGATATACAAACGGCTTCAACCACTGCCAATTCGGGATTGTCTTGTGGAGTGCCATTCAATTCATGTTGCAATGATGGCAGTGTATTTAATGTTAAAGCAACGGTTGACAGGACTATGAACAGGATTGATATCACTGCGATTATCTGTTAAAGTGAGGAAGAACGGAATGACAAACTTTTTTTATTTAAAAAAATATTCAAATTATAGATAGTTTTTAAACATCGTTCTTTATTGGTTCTTTACGTTTAGAGTGGAATGTTGCTTTTTGTTGTTGTTGTGAAACATTCGGGTATGCAGTCGAGAGTCGTTAAATCGAGTCATGACGTAAGAAGGTGAAAGGTTTTTGTATCTTTAAGCGATTATCATTTTACCATGCAAAAAGTTGCTGTAAACCAAAAAAATTGACCTATCTTGATTAGTAGAGGGGTCACTGTTAATCAATTAAAACTACAAAAAAAATCCACCTTTTACCATTTTGTGAATTAAAAAGCTTTCAGTTAGTAGTCTTTTATTTGTTTGTTAGAAGCAACAAATACATCTAATAGGTTTGCTGATGTTATTGCTATTGCAGACAATGGACGATTACATATAAAGACAGAAAATAATAAAAGGCATTTCAACAAAAAATATTGCGCCAGTGTTGGTCAAAATCGAAAGTTGGTTCATTCCACAAATATTTAATGAAATTAAATTTCTTGAATTTCGAAACGAAAATTCGGAGAAATCAACTTCCTAAGAACTTTCGACCCAAACCAACATTTTCCCCAAACATTTACTAGATTCTGCTTTTATTTGGTGAAGAAAGGGGAACAAGAGGACGTTTGAAAACAATTAATTTGTGTAAAAGCGTGAAGCAAAGTTATATCTCACATTTCTTGGTCCCATTTCATTTGTACATACATTTTACACTAAAAAGTGTTCACGATCTACCGCACACAATAAATTTGATAAAATAAACTAAAAAAATCTGATTGAAAAGTGTGTTGTTGTTTTTCTTATTGAAAATAACTGAGGACATTTCTGATGACGCACTGGCACTGAAAAAGTCTTAGCCTTAAATCAAAGTTAGCTCTCCCCTGAAAACTTATCTTTAGAGGAAAACTTATCAGGGGTGTAACTAAACTTAGCATAACGTATCAGCTTACTTTTTTTGGTTTTTCATGTTGCATGCGCAAAACACGTTTGTTTTAAAATCCTTGAAGTTTTCGAGATGTTTTTGACATTTTTGAGGTTTGTTTTGTGCTGAGCCTCATGAAAGTTTAAAAACGGTGAAAGGTTTTTTCGAGGATCTTTTCTTACATATTTCCTTCATGGTGCTCTATTTCCTGACTTATATTTTTTGGTACTCTACGTTATTTACGTTTCTTCTGATTTAAGATTTACTTTAATTAATTACAATTCCTGATTTTTGGGTCCTCATTCGCTTATACATCATTTTCTGTGTTGAATCGACGGAAAGACAAAACGTAGGTTTGGAACATTACAGTTTACACTATAAAATCATAACAAACCCAAAAACTTAAGTCTTAAGTCGGAAAGGTTATTGTCATATTGTCTGGGACATCTCAGATAACACAGTTACATTAAATTTTTGTGCACTTTTTATGTACAAAAGCACATTAAATTCTGTGGGGTATATTTGGGTATATGTACGTACTGACCTCTGAGTCTAAAGTGTACAGTATTGGGCCACTTAAGAGTGAATTTGCCAGAACTTCGCACGGCTTGTATGAAACACGAATCCAACGTGTCGCGGAATTTCGATCTCTATGGCCTATTTGATTCTTCATTCCAATAGAAGACTTTCGTAGAAGAACAGTTTTTTTTTTTTAAAAATTATTTTGTAGTTTTGAAGTCTCCGAAAAATGGTCTGCACAGAGGTCAAAAAAATAGTTTTTGATGAATATCTTGGACAAGACCACATCGATTCCAGGCAAATTATGTACGATTAAGTGGTCCAATGATACAAAGCTTTTGGCTGTGGCAACACTCCTGACAAGTGCAAGTAGCTGCCTACAGAAGTCAAAAACGTCGAAAAAATGGTCATTTTCAAAGAGTCGTGGAAGGGACGGTATACAATTTTTTCCCAAACCCAAAGCGGGAGGCTGTAGCCATTTCCCTTAGCTTTCAAATGAATGCCTAAGTAGAACTTTGTGACGCGTAGAAAAAAAAATGGAGTTGATTTAAGTAAAAATTTTAAAAAAATTGAAAATCCGTAACTTTTTGTATCTTTAACTTTAAGTACCTCCACAAATGGAATAAAGAATTTAACCCAAATGAAAATGGAGTTCCTATATTGTCTGAAAAACAGAAATTTTAAAAAAGGAAAATGTTTGGAAGTGGAAATTCCAAATTGTTCACGAAAAACTCACATTCGAGGTAACTTTTGTGGTTCTAAGTGTAACAAACTCGTACAGAATTTTCACTAATTGTGCTAGTTTCACTTCTAGACGCGTAGTTTTTCAGGTAAAGACCTTATTTGTTGCAATTCATTTGGAAACCACACATTCAACGTCATATAATTATAAGGCCTCCAGTTCTTTCCGTATCAGTGGCACCAAGAATACCCGTGTTCAAGCCCGGTGAGGATAAAATTCTGTATAGGATTTTTCTTCATTTTGTAGCATGAAAGTAACGTTCCCAAGCACACCCAAGCTTCTAAAAATGGGTAGTTGTGGTGTTTGGTGTCCACAACGAACCGTACACAGAAGAACGACATGTATGACGTCACCCATACACGATGAATTCTGTATATAGATATCTGAGCCTACCTTAAGGCGGAGATATAATGAACACCAGATGAAATCCTATATGTAGCTACAATATATAGGCGTGGTTCGGAATTCACGTTAAGCATGTGGTCCAACAAACAGATTAATGGTTGCTCACACAAATGCCCTAGAAAAAGGTATTTCAGTTGTGTGTGATACACTGCATTTACGGGCTCGTTTAGAATAAGCATAGTTAAGCCGGAGGTTTGAAGATGTATCGTAATGTCCGGGCCCAGACAGCGAGATTCATTTGGCGTGTACGGCTTGTGCCGGAGGCTAGAAGATGTATCGCAGTACGTGTGCTCAGACGACGAAGGCTTATTCGGCGTACCGGTTACAACTATGCGTTCTGAAATGGGAACATTTAAATGTAAGAATCTAACTAAGACAGAATACATTACTAGGTGGAATGATAGAAGAGTAACGGGGAAGGAACAAAGTATTATAGGATCTGTGTTTCAAGGCCAGTTGGCCGCCTCAACCAGAAAATCTAAAAAATGCCTCTAACTAAGACAAATAGATACGTCAACAGTAGTCCATCACGTCCATAAACATAGTTGACTTTTTGACTCTTCTAATTATCTCCATAACGTAGACAGTGTTAGATGTGTTAATGTCTGAGCATAACGTCAATGACAAAATAATTCAAACTAGAGCTTATACGTTCAAGTAAATAGTTATTTATGCAACTAGTTGCGTAATGGAGTTGTTTTTGTCGCTAGATGTGGATAACCACATCGTGTGACAAAAACAACAATTTCGCAACGTGTTTCATACAAGACTTTATGCAACAATTTGTGAAACGTGAACTTTCGAATGAGTGATAAAAAGTAAAACGAGTTATAAAACGACCTCTTTAACGTCACCGAAACGATGCATGAAAAAATTAACTTTTCACAACGGCGTTGCATAAAAGTTATATATGTAATGAGTTGTATAAAGAACTGATCCCAAAGGTTGCTTTGATGCTTAGAGTATCGAGAAGTAACGAATGACTTTTCATAGTCTTTTGTGAAGTTTTCCACCAAGTTCTCGCTTCTTTACAGAGTAAAAATTTGCGTAAAGTAGATGTTATATATTGTACGTAGTCAGGTGGCATGGGCCATTAATGAAATAAATAAATTTACATTTTTAAGTTGTTTTGATTCAACACTGTAAACTGTAAATTCCAGCATGACAAAATGTAAGCGTCAATAGTATACTACAGCATCGGACTACTAACTTCGTTACTGTTTTTAGCATTCGAAAACTTTGATTTTCGTAATAAGTTATCTAACTCATTAAATAACTTTCAGTGTAAAAATGGAGGTTTTATATGTTAAAGATGGTAGTTTGTACGCTTTTTAATGGCCCAAGAGGTTGCTGCGTTTGATTAATGACTGCCTTAGTTGATACTATGCACTGTACAGCAATACAACAGTGAAAGTCAAAGTAAACAATTACAAGTAATTACGTACCATATTTTACGTGCTTAACCAGAAGCTTTTGGCAAGTAATGACGAGCTTACCGACTAAGAAGCACGTAAAATACGTAAATTATTCCTCTATTAAACAACAGAATGTATTCATCATGGCAACCAAATACAAACTTCGTACAATTATTTTATTGGATGATTCAATTTATAAATTGATTCCTAAGCGGACAGAAAATTTAAACGAAAAACACAACGACTAAAGAAAGATAAATTAAGTTTCTCACAATCCAATTAAAATTTAAATTGTTTTCTTCATTTGAAGGGTTTCTCTGCCAAATCATTCTCCTCGTAGAATTAAATTATACAAACCATGAGAGTACACTTTTCAATCATACTATTCAGTAAAAAAAAGCTCGGTGCTATCGTTTGTTTGTTTGACAAAACAAAAGAGTGGAAAACACATGACTTCTAATATCTGAATAGAAAAAAAAGTAAATTATGTTTTTCAATGAAAACAAAGCAACATGTATTGTTACAATATATTGTGGGTTAAAGTGTAGCTGTAGCAGTAATAGCAATATATCAATATATTTATGTGTCTGTACAAAAATACAATAAAACAATGATAAAAACAAATTCACCAAAACAAGAACACATGAAAATAAAATTCACAAAACATAACAAAAATGCGTGTTTCTTTGCTACTGGCGTTCGCCACGGGTAGTATGAAAATTGGCTATGATTTTATTTCGTAGTAGTTGCGTAGCTTTGAGTGATGGCACTTTCGGATTCTATGTAAAATTCTGGTTGAAGTCAAATCACTAAATTCGAAGACAAATTCTAATTTACGAAGTAACATACACGGAAGTCTAAGCAATTGAAAGCATTACCTCCATTGCAGTTTTTATTTAAAAAAACAACAAAAATGGGGAGTAAAAATGACTTTTAGAAAAAGCAACTTGCAGAACTTGTTCAAATTTTGCAGGGCATTCAGTGTGGAGTGATTTTCAAGGAACATTTTTATGGGTAAATAGGAAAAATTTTCAGACTAAATTTAAAGCATAACTGTGAAATATCGACGAAAAAAACAAAATCAATGAAAATACTTTTTTCGTCGTTTCTTCGCATTTGGTTGGTATTTTGGTCGTTTTTCCACTCCTTATCGATTTCATATTATTTATTATCGTCGGTTTTGTTTTCGTTGATATTTCACAAGAATATTGAGACCACCGTACAAGAACAAAATACAAGTAGTAGAATTAATTATATTGATTTCAAACTAGAGGTGAGCGGGCGGACCTAATTTTCGTGCCCGCCCGGCCCGTGCCCGATATTATTTTTATAAAAAATCCCCGCCCGCCCGAGGTCCGAAATTTTTTTTATGGCCGCCCAAATTAAAAAAAATTTTACCCGCCCGAATTTAAAAAAAAAATGTAATGCCCGCCCGTGTTTTTTTACGCCCCGCCCGCCCGATACCCGCCTGAATAGAATATAGGTCTTTGTGCGCGCCCGAAATTTCTATAAGACTTTCTTTAAATCTTGATAGTAATGCCTATATGCGAAAGTCAAAAGATTACATATTTCATTTGAGTCTCGTTTGTTGAATTCATAATTTTATTTCATTCGATTCCAATTCGAATCCAATTCATTTTAAATGGAAAATTAATTAATTGAAGTTAATTGATTAAATTGGTGGTTCAATTCACTTTTATCTATGTACTGCTGCTATGAACCGATGTGATGCCCGAAAAATTTTAGCCCGCCCGTGCCCGCGAGCTCGGGCGGGCATCAGGCAGCCCGAATCTTCAGGCCGCCCGCTCACCTCTGTTTCAACCGACTTGAAAATGGAACAACATAGGCCTCCATCTCCATGTAAGGCGTTTTTAATTTGGAACCAAACGATTTCGATCTGCGACTCAGTTAAAATTTGCTTTTGTCAATTTGTTTTGAAATCGTAATTTAGTACATATGCACATAGGGGTCATACACAAATTACGTACGCACTTTGGGGGGGGGGGGGAGGGGTTTCAAAATTCGTACGGAAGCGTACGGTGGGGGGGGGGTGTCGAGCACGATTGTACGTACGCAGAAAAAAAAATTAATTTTCATTAGTTTTATCGAATTCGAATTCACAAATCGTTCCGAAAGTGCGACCGAAACGTATCGCCGCTCTTCCAGCCAACGAACTGTTGGCAATCATAGCTCGAGACGACGTAGAGGAAGCCGACTGGTTGAATATAGATGACGTGGAACATTCCAAGGAAACGATTTCAGAAATTAAAACGAAACAAAATGAAATGAAAAAAGTGCCTGTCAATTCTATAGAGAAACATATGACACAGGCATCGACGAACGAATAAAGGTATTTTTCAAAATATATTCTTTTAATGAAGGGGGGGGGGTCTGGAAAATCGTACGTACACGACAGGGGGGGGTCTCAAAATTAGTACGGAAGCGTTCAAGTTCAAGTCAAGATGGCGGCAGATATGGACGTGTTTGTTTTGCTCTGAGTAAGTTTCGTTTATTTTTTGCCCTCTTCGCGTTTTAAATCACAGTTTCTCGTAAATAAGTTAAGTTAAATTAGTGTGTGTTTTTGTAACTTTCTTAGGTATCAATTAAAATCTGCATTTTCTTTTCAAGCAACGTAGTGCTCACATAACCTCAAAGTTACAGCGTTTTTCGGGTGTTTGTTTTGTTTTCTTCATGCAAAACAATCGGCGTTTTGTGTTTGTGATTTTGGTATAGGATTTCAAGTAGGTGTTTGTCTGCGGTTACGGTTAACTTCTTCGCTATTCATATAGCAATTCTTTTTTGGCAAAAATAAATGAGCTTGCGCTTGGCATCTCAGGCACGTGTGTGATGTCCCCATTGAGGCTTGAACTTCCAGTGCGGTTCGGCTTACCAGGCCGTCCCACTGTATTCATTATTGGTAAAAACGGTCATAGGCAGCCTCGGACGAGTGTTGGTCACGGGGTACGGCCAATGCGGGACTCGAACGGTACCCCATCGTTGACGATCAGGCAATGTAAAAAGGTTGATGGTTTGTTTATTGGAAGTCTAAACGTTAATGGGGGTTTTAGGGGTCGCAAGGGTGAGTTGGTGGACTTGGCAATGGATTATGGTGTAGATATATTAGCGTTGAGCGACATTAGGACGAAAGGGCAGCGCGAAGAACTGGTGGGCGGTTATAAAGTGTTTTCGTCTGGTGTTCAGTCTGGTAGGGCGAACTGGGGAGTTGGAATGGCTATCAAAAGGGAATTAGAAAAGTTTGTTTTGAACGTGCGGTATGTAAGTGAAAGGATCATGTGGGTCTCCATTAAGCTGACAGGAGGTATTTATCGGCTGGTTAGTGTTTATAGCCCGTGCGAGGGTAGCAGTGCTGGCGATCTTGACACCTTTTACGAGCAGTTAGGGGATGTTGTCAGCAAAAAAGGTAGTGAGTGTGTGATTCTGTTGGGGGATTTCAACGCGAGAATAGGAAACAGTAAGACCAGTGGCGGCTATGAAAGGGTAATGGGCAAATGCGGGGAGGATGTTTTAAACTCAAACGGAAAGCGGTTGTTGGATTTCTGCGATTTCAATGGACTGGCAGTAACCAACTCTTTCTTTAGGCATAGGTGGATCCATCGGTACACTTACGTTAATAATAGTTTGGGGCACAAGTCAATAATTGATTACATGTTTATAGAGCAGGACAGGAGACAGGAAGTCAGGAACACACGTGTTTTCAGGGGTTTCACATTTGGCTCAGACCACTACCTTTTGG
>CM055404.1:98784427-98829836 GCA_029228625.1 Pseudolycoriella hygida | reverse complement strand
AGCGACATTAGGACGAAGGGGCAGCGCGAAGAACTGGTGGGCGGTTATAAAGTGTTTTCGTCTGGTGTTCAGTCTGGTAGGGCGAACTGGGGAGTTGGAATGGCTATCAAAAGGGAATTAGAAAAGTTTGTTTTGAACGTGCGGTATGTACGTGAAAGGATCATGTGGGTCTCCATTAAGCTGACAGGAGGTATTTATCGGCTGGTTAGTGTTTATAGCCCGTGCGAGGGTAGCAGTGCTGGCGATCTTGACACCTTTTACGAGCAGTTAGGGGATGTTGTCAGCAAAAAAGGTAGTGAGTGTATGATTCTGTTGGGGGATTTCAACGCGAGAATAGGAAACAGTAAGACCAGTGGCGGCTATGAAAGGGTAGTGGGCAAATTCGGGGAGGATGCTTTAAACTCAAACGGGAAGCGGTTGTTGGATTTCTGCGATTTCAATGGACTGGCAGTAACCAACTCTTTCTTTAGGCATAGGTGGATCCATCGGTACACTTACGTTAATAATAGTTTGGGGCACAAGTCAATAATTGATTACATGGTTCTAGAGCAGGACAGGAGACAGGAAGTCAGGAACACACGTGTTTTCAGGGGTTTCACATTTGGCTCAGACCACTACCTTTTGGGTACCCATCTCTCTGTTAGTAAACTCTGTCAGGCTAAAAGGGAAAAAGTGGTGGTTCGGAAATTTCGTGTGGGAAAATTCAGGGACGAGGAAGTTAAGTCTCGCTTTATGTCAAAATTCAGCGAAGCTTTCGAAAGGCTTCCTCCGGACTGCGTAGACATTGAGGTTGAGTGGGCAAACTTTAAGGAATGTGTCTTGGGCGTAGCTGAGGAATGTCTAGGTAGTGTCTCTAGTGGGGGTAGGAACAAAAAGACAGGCTGGTGGAACGCAGATATCAAAAAGGTGGTATTAGAGAAAAGGAAGCTGTATTTGATTTGGTTACAGGATAAGACGGACGAAAAGCATGAGGCTTACAGGGCTTGCAGGCAGACGGTTAAGACTCTAGTCAAGGAAGCGAAGGATCGGTCGTGGAAAAAGTTTGGGGAGGAATTGGAAGAGGCTGGTCAAGGAAGGGGTAAAAAAATTTTGGTCGGCAATCAAGGATATTAGGCGTGGTGGTGAAAAGGAGGGCTGCGGTAGCATTTTGGGTAAAGGTGGCGAATTAGTTACAGGTAAGGGTGAGGTCCTGAAAACCTGGCAGGATTACTTTCAGGATCTATTCGCCTCTGTCAATCCCGTAACAAGCCTTGACAGGGAAGAGGGCCGTAGCTTGGAGGGTGAGGAGGAAATTACATTAGAGGAAGTGTCACGAAAGGTCAGCAGGCTGAAGGCAGGAAAATCCGCAGGTATAGACGAAATTAGGACAGAATTGATTAAGAATAGCGGGCCGGGTGGGGTTCAATGGCTTTGTAGGATTTTCAATTTAGCATTGAAGTCCTCAGTAGTACCCGCTGACTGGAGCTTCGGTGTTATTGCTCCGATCTTCAAGAAGGGTAACCGCAAAGTCCTTTCCAACTACAGGGGGGTTTCACTCTTGAGCGTGGTCGGGAAGGTTTATACAAGTGTGCTAGTAGACAGGGTTAGGGTTATAGTGGAAGGTGTTCTTGACGAGGTTCAGAGTGGTTTCAGACCTCTGAGAGGTTGTCAGGATCAGATCTTTTGTCTCAGGCAGGCTATAGAAAAGCTCTCTGAGAGAAATATTGATTTATACTTGTGCATCATCGACCTAGTAAAGGAATTCGATCGGGTACCGAGGCAAAAGCTGTTCGAGGTACTTGGCGAATACGGGGTTAATGGAAGTTTATTGGGCGCTATCAAAAGCATCTACTCAGGGAGCAAGGCTGCGGTAAGGATAGATGGTGAAATTAGTGAGGCTTTCGAAGTTAATGCGGGAGTTCGTCAGGGTTGTTGTCTCTCCCCTCTTCTGTTCATAATTTTTATGGACAAGATTATCAGGCAAGCGAATTTGCAAGGGAATGTGAAGGTGGGGGAAGTAATCATGAAAATCCTGGCCTATGCGGATGACTTAACTCTATTAGCAGATAATGCCAAGGATTTGCAGGAGAATGTAGACTGCCTGAATGCTGCATGTGAGGAATACGGCATGAAAATAAGTGTCAGTAAAACTAAAGTTATGCATATTGGCAAATCCCGGAAGGATGTAGTTTGCAGTTTAAATGGGGAGCAGTTGGAACAGGTCTCTGAGTTTAAATATTTATGAGCCATTTTTTCGGAGAATGGCAAGTTAGTTAGGGAATTTGAAGAAAGGAGAAGAATGGGGAATGCAGTGGCCAGTCAGTTGAGGTCGTATGTGTTCAACAAAAAGGAGTTAAGTAGTGGCACAAAGCTAGCTATTCACAGGTCAATCTACAGACCAACGATTTTATACGGCAGTGAAAGTTGGGTGGACTGCGGATACCTTGTGCATGACCTGGAGGTTTCTGATATGAGGGTTCTTAGGAGCATAGCAAAAGTAAATCGGAGGGAACAGTGGGACAATCATATTAGGAACGACGACATCAGGGAAAACTTCGGGGTTACATCAGTGGAAGAGGCGGCAAGGATTAGTCGTCTGCGGTGGTACGGGCACGTTCAGAGGATGGGTAATAGCAGGCTACCAAAGAGGATATTGGATGCTCAAGTCCCGGGTGTGCGTCCCAGGGGTAGGCCAAGGAGAAGGTTTATAGACTCAATTACATCCGATTTAGAAGTTAGGGGACTTTCTCTAGGCGAACAAACCATCTCCTTGGCACAGGATAGGGGGGTATGGAGAAGGGTGGTCCATGATCAGTAGTAAAGACCTCACACCGAAAGGTACAAACGGTCTATAAAGTGTGATGATGATGATGATGAGCGTACGATGGGGGGGGGAGATGGTCAAAAACATCAAAAAAACTGCGTACGTAATTTGTGCATGACCCCATATGCACGCAGACATTTGGATCTGGCTACCATGGAGCCTGTCTAACATGATAGTGCCCAGGAATCCAGCATTTCTTTCAGTATGTTTACTTCGCTGTTTCCGATAAATTGATTACGCGATTTTTTTTGTTAATGTTTCAATGATTCAGTAGTGACCTTGCAGTGCGCACTCTTATTTGATTCACTGTTTTTGTGTGTGTGATGGATGGAAGTTCAATACTAACGTAGTCCCCAAATAACTTAACCTTTAACAGATGTCGTGGAAGCGTTTTAAAACTTTTGAAAGTTTCGTTTATAACTTGAGAACTCAACTGAAAAAATGATAATTTAAAGAAAGTTTTTGGAGTGTTTACAACTTTTGATTCAAAATAAATCCAAGAAGCAAATTTAATGTCTTCAAAAGCGCAGAGACTTATTTTTTTGGTTTATAATTGAAATTTATGTCTGTCGTCGGTCTAAAACGTTAAAATGGGTGATTTTTTATATGTTCTCTCATTTTGAACGACCCATTTTTCGATATCTGAGTTTAGATTGCAAGTATTTGATTTGGAATGATTGGAAAATGGAACGACATGGGTCTCCGTGCAAAGCGCTCCAAATCTAAAATACATGCATATTTTGATTTGGAACTAGGCGATTTCGAACGTTCCTATTCAAGATTCCTCGTTATTTGCATAGACTCTTTGTTTATTATGGTTCAAATTCGAAAGCCGTTCCAAATAAAGATGATTTAATTGTCATTTCTTTTTTTGTGATCATAAGAATACAGGCTGAATTTTTGCTTAGAATCGAAAAATTTTCCCAGCGCTCATTCGCTTCATATAGACAAAATAGCTAGTCCTACAAAAGAATCCACCTTGTACAGCAAGTATACAAGTTATAGTGTTTGGAGAATGGGGAATACCATTTTACTAAGCAGCAAAACTTCAATCAAATTGTTTTCTAGATTTTTTTTTAAAAAGCTTCAAAGCATATGAAATATTATTAATTATTGAATTGTTTTAATCGCTTGTCAGGCTTTTTAAAAATTTGTAAGTTTTTTTTTGTGGCTTAGCAAAATGATTGTTTGTAATAATAAAACAACAACGAAATACACTTCATATATAGACACCATATCCGTATAAAACATCTGGCAATTATCCGAGCATAAAAAAAAACAACAACAACAATTATTTATAATAATAATAATTCATTAGGCACCGAAACATAGTGGGTGGGCATTGGAAATCATTCATTGACCTTATTTGACGGGTAATGTACAGCATTCTTTTATCTCATCATGTTAAAATAATCGAAATAACACCATTACCGTACAAAACAAACTTTTAGTGGAAAGGTAACGTTTTAGTATTTAAATTAACAATATTGGTTCCGCAAAAAAGCACCCAGTTACATTTGAAACGTTTTCCGCTGCTTTTTAACTGTACAATTTCAAAGAAAATGTCTAAAATGTTATTCTGGCTGCTTTACAGTAGAACCACTTCAGCTCGTTCATTTCTAAATTCTGAAGTTTGCAGCACACCTGCCGCCTGGTCGTATCGCAAATTGCCCATTCCTCATTTTGAATGTGAACATAAATCATAAATCAGATTTTCCATTTTAAAAGAAAAACGATTTCATTGATTCTGATTTTGTGATGAGGCTAAAGTTGATTAGAAAATGTGTTGGAAAATTTAACTTTTGCTCAACTGTAGCATCATTGGTTTCGCAAAAAGAAAACAAAACGATACGACAAATAAATCAAATGTACAACAGAAAAAGCTCATTAAAAAAAACTTTCATTTGTTTAACTATTTTTCAAATAAAATTTAAAAATAAATAACAGCTGAAGAAATCGTCAATAAATTTCATTAATTTGTTAATTGAAAAGAAAATTGTCAATTTGTTATAAATCAGCAGAGCACATAAAAAAGATAGGTTACAATGATTTGAGCATGTTGGTAAGTTCAGCAGAGGCACACCTATAAAACGCTTAAAATTTGTTAGAATTTACATAAATTATTTAGTTATATTTACAAAAAAGTGTTAATCTTTAAGACATCTTGAAGCACGTACTTTGAAATGATTTTACAGTACGTGCATTTTACTATTATGCAAGCACTTCCATGAATGGTGTTTGGAAAATGCACGTCGTTCAAGATGGTATACGTGCTACAAGATAATAAATGCTTTTATTGAAGAAGTGACCTGTCGTCAAAAACATTTTTTTACACATATAAAAATGTGTTTTGGTAGTCAACTCCTTTGATTCTTGTGAGAAGAAACGTGTAGACATTTTTCTCTTATAAGATAATATTTCACATGAAAATTGATGTTATCATAGCTATGCTTCACTCAGTAAATCTTTTGAAGGAAGCTAAAAATCACGTCAATGAGGCTGTGACTTTTCGAATTTCCTCCTCACTTACCCCTAACTTTCACGATAAGCGAATATGATGGAGAATCCTTGAGCCTCAAAATACAGTGGTGGCTTCATACAGGACTTTCCATTTTTTCTTTTAGCGCCGGCCGCTGAGTATAAATAGTTTTTCAAATGATAAATCAAGACCCACCAACTACCAAAGAAGTAAATATACACTTTTCATTTTGATTTTATTTCACAAAATTTTGCAAAGCTGCAGGAAAGCAACGGAAAACTCGTCGTCCGGTGTCATGTTACAGGCGAATTAAAATACAAATGCGACTTAAAGCTTACAAAGAAATTATTGCTTTTTCTCTTTTGGATGTAATGGGCCTAAACGGTTGTAATAATGAATATATGACAATCATAGCAGCTCGTTAAGGCCCGTCGGGAATCCCCCGAATTCCCATATGGCCAGTCCGGTACTTGCTTGGCCTTAATCTATTAACTAGCACTGATTCCCTTCGTTCCTATTACTAATTGGAATAATTTTAGGATTATTAAGTAGTGTGCTTAATGAGGCGAACCGGAGGACGGAGTTTAACCTAAATTTTTTGATCATCGAACATTCGGAAAAAAAGTCTAATGAAAGGATTAAGCTTAAGATCCGGTCAGCATTTTCAAAACATTAGTGAAAGACTTTGACATTGAGCTTCTAAAGCCGTTAATGCTTCTTTTGCGAAAGTAGGGTAGAGGTAGGGGTTCCAAATTTTTAAATTGTCTCTAATAATGATGTCGACGGAATTCACGAGTAATAATTTAAAGTTTTCTTTTTTTTGTATATGTATTCATCTCAGCCACACTTAACCTCATAAGTACCCAATGTAGCTTTGCCATTATGTGCAACAAACCCATTTATAAAATTGCTTTTCTAAACCGAATAAACGATGAGCTGTACGGTAGATACACTTATGGTCTCATATATGTATGTAAGACAAGGTGTGGTACATTAACGTTCATAAAGAATGGATTTTTTTTTCATGCACAAAATGTTCTCCTCATCCCACTTTCAGTTCAACTAGATTATGTAAAGGTTATTTGGGTTATTCTTATTGTACAACGCATGGAAACGGTAGAAGCAATTTCGCCTAGCAATTTGCATGCCTTTTTTCATATTTTGTAATGATAAATGGCAATTTCATGTTTTATATTAAAGGAAAAAATCATGGAAAGTAAATGCAGAATTTGGTTGCAATTTTTATGTTTTAGAGGGTTTTCAGTTCTTCGTGGTTTTATTTTGCTTCCGTTCAGGGGCCATTAGATGACGTCTGCCATTTCCGGTTTTTTTCTACAATTCCTCCCCTATATTTGCCATTGTCTGTTGCCTCGAGCCTTGCGCTTTCTCCTTTCGATATATACAGAAAAATTCATGGACAAACCAGCGGAAATGTATGGCTCTTGCTGCGAAGTAGATATTGAGGATTCAAAAAGTTCCAGACAACATATACGTACTTAAAGATCTTTATATTATTTTTAGAAGATTTTCGTAAGAAATTGTACTGCAACTATTTTTTTAGCCTTTGACGCTTGAATGTCAATGAGTTTTTATAGATAATGTTTACGATCTTTAGCACAAGTTGGGATTTATAGAATCACAAATATTGACCCGAATTAAGTTCAATTTTTTGCATTTTAAAGCCATATTTTCGAACATCATAATACACACAAGGTAAATCGATTTTGCGTGCCTAAAGTTAATATAACACTAAGAACATGTGAACAAAGCTAATTTATTTCCACTAATAAATGTTAGATACTTGCGAACTTCTACGTACAAATATGTTTTAAATGAATGTGTGTTCCATTTAAATGTAAACCCGCTTTAACATTATGTTTGAAGAGAATAGGTCAATTTGTATGTAATTTTGGATTTTGATTAGATAATTTACAGTCCATTTAGATTTTTAATAGAATACAAGGAAACGATTTCCGTTTTCGTATATTTGCCTCCATTATATGAACGGAAATGCGTGGGTATGGTTTGTGGATGCCTAAACAAGTCGGGCTGAATTGTAAGTAATTTCCACATTTCGCAGCAGTTTTTAAATATATTTTTGTTTATACGTTGAGATTGTATTGGAGGGACGTAATAGTAGATTATTAGGGGAAACGTCGAGGCTTGCCGATGATATTGTATTGGGGTATTGAAATAGGATACTAATAGACGACAGATAAATAAATTCAGCCCGAGGTTCTTTGACCCTCCCAGATACGAGATCTCAAATGACAGCCCGTGCGTTAGACGATATTTTATAACAAGAGGGCCTCAAACTTCAATTTGATATATATATATATGAATATGCATATTATAGCCCCGAGTGTTGTAAAAAATAATAATTATTACACATCTGCGAGAAAATTTATTTATCTTCGAGGAGGAAGCTTGTATCCCGAGCCGAAGGCAAGTGATATAATCCTCCTTAGTTATGAATTAGGTTAGGCGATAAATGGCCATGAATTCTTTACGACAAAGAATGTTATTTTAAGCAAAAAATCATTCCTCACTGTAGCTGTAGTTTTACATTTTTAATTTAAATTTCAAAATTCGATTTCCCAATATAATGAAATATATACCGAAAAAATGTAAATGTGCAACAAAACCGGCTGGCCTGCTAGGATCACATCGAACTTGAAATGTTCAATTCGGAAATGTAGATAACAAATTGTTCTAACTTCTAAGTCTTACTGTAAGTACATACGACTTTGCGTATATTTTGAACGAAAACTTTTTCGATTAGAATGATTGAGTTAACATACTATGATAACATTTTCAAATATACCGTTATTGTTTGGCTATCGATTTCATCAAATACTTAAAGTAAAGCAGTCATATAATAGTAGAATTATTCTTGGAAACAAAATCTTACCCGAGCTGCTAAGCTAGTATTCGGTTTTTCTAGCAGCTCCCACAAATACTTTTGATATTGAGCGCATTTTCCATCGCCGAACTCTTCTTCTTCACGTTGACGTAAACTTTCCGCTTCCTTTCGCATTTCCTCGTGCACATGTTCTTTTCGTTGATGGTATTTATGCTGACAACACGATTCCAAATACAATTCATCTACTCCCCAATATTCTAAATCGTCACTAAAAGCTAACACACACATTTCATCCACTAAATGTAATTTTCCTGTGCGATAAAAATTTAAAATTGAACTAAAACTCTTCGGATGTCTATCGAAAAAGTACTCATTGTCGACCAATGAATAGTCGTCACACAATTCTGATATTGCTTCGTGAGTGGTACACTCGCGCAGTCGACCGAGTCTTGTATGTGGCAAACGTTCGAGCGTTCGCCAAAGTACTTCATGTTTTACACCGCCCACATTTATCGATACGCGACGATTCATTTGTTTGGCGCGTGCTATCATAAAGGGCTCTGGTGGTATGGACGACATTGATCTGAAAAGTAATTTCATGCGATTATATTGGTAACCATTCTTGTACCTTGAAAGCATAGAAAATTTGAGAGCTATGACTTAACTAACGATTAGCACTGAATGCCTAAATATTGACCTCTTCTAATTAGACAAAGAACGTAGTGCTTCGAAAAGGGGTCTATTTGGTTTACTCGAGGGATACTCACTTCTAAAATTTATGGATATTTTTAATACTAAAACGACTCCATTTCGAGATAACAACTCATTCTGAAATATCACCCTTTTCTGGGTAGTTGGTGGAAATGGGATTAATTCCAGATTTATTTCAACTAACTTTTTTGGTCTCAAGAGTGTCCAAACACCTTGATATTTCTGCGATTTTTTACGGAATTTAGTATCCTGTCGGCTTTTCAATATTGTTCTTTAAGAATCCAACACGGAGATATTCAGTAATAAAAAAAATTTGCTTGATCGATAGTTCTTGCGACGTCGATCTGGGCAATTCCACGGACTTCATCATTCCCACGCATGAAATTCTCAGTAGTTACAAAATGTTAGTCACTAGGTATGTCGATGACATATTTGTCGTCATGAACAGGAGGAAGCTCAACCTAGTCAAAAAACTTTTTGAAGATAAAATGGACAGTATCGACAAAGGTGCAGTTAGATTTACAATTGAAAGGCAGGTGAAAAACAAGCTCCCCTTTTTAAACACTATGGTTGAAATTGTGGAAAACACATTGACGTTAGACGTATATCGAAAATCGACTAACACAAAATGGCTAATAACTTCTGAATCCAACCATGACATGAAACATAAAATGGCGGCGTACCATTCGATGGCTCATTTTATAGTGAACCTTCCATTCCATTGACCGAAGAAAAAATGGGAAAAGAGACAAAAACCATCGTTGACATAGGTAGAATAAATGGCTACCAAGAGAACACTATTATGAGCATAAGTCAGAAGCATAAAAGAAAAAAAGAGTTGGAAGATGTATCGACTTTCTCGCAGAAACTTCATGAACCTGTGAGACGTGTAAGTTTCCCGTATTATCCCAGAGTCACCGGCCCAATTAGTAAGATCTTCCGAGAATACGAAATGGAAGTGGTCCACAGGGATGACTACAATTTGAGAGACATGTTGGGCACATTGAAAGATGTGCCTCCGGACATCCATAAATCTGGTATTTACCGGATACAATGTGGCACGTGCGGGAGATTATACTACGAAATGACGATAAGGCAACTGTTTATTCGATTTACTGAGCATGTAATGTCTAAACACTGGAAGAAGAAGACTGCTGTAGGAAAACATATATACGACACTGACATAGACATAACGACCCTTAAATTAGTATACAAGCCCATGGAACATCGAGTACAACGAAGCATATAAATTTGCTGAACGAAGATAGAGACCGTTCATAAATTACTTAACACTAAAATCGATGGTTTTTAGACCCCCCTTCCCCCATGTAACGCAAGGTCAATACCCCCCATTTGTTACGTAACGCAACTAAAAAAAATCAATCGAAAATAGTGTTTGGACCCGTACGAAGTACAAAGGTCCTATACGTTTACTACAAACAATTTTATTGTAACATGGGGTAAATCGAGGTGGGAAGGTGGGGGGATGCATCTATTATCGTCTAGAGATGACGAATCAGCAATAAAAAAAATGTCCGTCTGTGTGTCTGTCCGTCTCCATTTTTTTTTCAAAACGGCTCAATCCATCAGCCTAAGCTCTTTTCCCAGGATGACCCGAATCTCCAGAACTATGAGAGGTAGAAAGTTGCTTCAAAAGGCGAAGTTGTAGAGAATTAAATTTAAACGAACACGTGTTTCAAGGTTTTGGTGAAATATGGCCCAATCCTGGTATATGGTCACTTCCATAATTGGGCAGGATTACCCGGATCTCCAGAACTGTGAGAGTTAGAAAGTTGGTTCCAAAGGCGAAGTTGTAGAGAATTAAATTTAAGAGTGATTTTGCCAAAACTTCGTACGGGTCGGGAACAAGGTGTCACCGTTTAAGGCGAGCTATGGCTCATTCGATTTGTTGGACTGTCGCGAGAAAACATTTGACTCATTTTTTCTGAAATTTTACTTCGTTGTTGAGTTAGAGCTATGGAACTAGGGTCATGTCAGGGGGTGTGAAAAATGGTTTTTTGGCTGTAACTCGGGCAAAATGAAATATAAAGTAATGAAACTTTCTACGATTATAGGCCTCTATTTGACTCACATTTTTGATGTGGAAGTCCTGGTCCAGGTTGACATCTTCCCGAGTTATAGGTCATTTTAGGTGATTTTTTTGAATGAAGTTTTCTGCTATAAGCAGGACCTAACTCAAAAACGGATGAATTGGACATATACTACACCTATACCGATACAAGAATATGCAAATACTTCCTTGGTTAAAGCCTGCTGCATTGATTGGGACGACTTGCCCATATTCATGTTACCATCGGGAAGGCTTTTGAAGCTCCCAACAGAGTAACTCCATTTTAAATATTCATCTTAGGGCTGTATCTCTTTGCCACACTTCTAAGCTTTCCAACGATACCTAACTCGACATATTCAGGTGGGTGAGACTGGAGCTATAAAGTCAAATGTGGTCCATAATTCACCTACTCAGAAGCTATAGACTATTTCATCAATCTTATAATCTTATTCACTCAATCTTATTATATTTAAGCTAGCACGTATTTCAGAGTTTTGGGGAAATATGGCCCAATTCTGGTATATGGCCACTTCCATGATTAGGCAGGATGACACGAATCTCCAGAACTATGAGAGTTAGAAATATGGTTTCAAAGGCGAAGTTGTAGAAAATTGAATTTAAGTGAACATGTGTTTCAGGGTTTTGGGGAAATATGGCCCAATCGTGGTAGATGGCCACTTCCATAATTGGGCAGAATAACCCGAATCTCCAGAACTATGAGTGGTAGAAAGTTGCTTCCAAAGGCAAAGTTGTAGAGAATGAAATTTTAGATAACACGTGTTTCAGGGTTTTAGGGGAAAATGGCTTAGCCTGTGGATATAAGCTTTTCTAGATTTGAATAGTCTGAGACGTATGCCGGTAGGGCCTTTGACATTGCCTTGGGTAATTTCTATGAATCTTTCAAATTCTTACAGCTATAAAAAACTGAAAACGTTGGATTGTTTGCTTATTTGTGTATTTAGGTACGTTCGAATCACTTTGCCACATCTATTATATTTGTCACATCTATTCTGATACGTACGGGTCTTTGGTTATGTTTTAATATGAAATTAATTGTTTGTATGATTAGATTTGCAACAGAACTAATTATGTATGTAGAAGAAATTTGTTGATAGCATTTTGAGAAATTTGTTCTAATTTGAACCTAACTCTGTAGATGGGAACATAGTTCCTGAAACCGGTTGGAAAATGTAAAAAAATAAAGGCATAATTTAAATCTGGATTTGTTTAAACTCATTTTCCTGTTGTCCGAGTTCACTAGTGGTTTTTTTTGTGAACGGTCAAGTTGCTGAAGTGTTGAGGTCTATGACTTTTAGATTCAGAACCATACCTTTTGAACATATAGGCGAAAAAGCTTTAGGGACCTTCAACAAGTTGCAAACCACTTTTAGACAGAGGTTATGACCTCTTCGATTATTATTTATGAAAACAATTATAGGAATAAAAAATGTAAGCCGCAATGGACCGCAAGTGGTGAAGTCTGTTATCATGAAAGGGTGGAGGAAGTTATCCTCTACCATTATCCGGCATACAATCTTATCACTCTTTTCGGTCAGGTGAAAAACACGAGAATTAATTATGATTTCTTTGCTTTTCAACTCTTCCGGAAATATGTGTGCCGTTCGTTAGAAAGCTGTGTTTTTCAACTATCCATAGATATCTGCTTTGTATCTTGTCACTCGTAAAAGAAACGAGCAATAAACCAGGTATCGTCGGAAATTTGACGATTTCAAAAGAAATGGGAAGAAGTGAGAGTTAGTTCATACACCGCTCTACCTGCTCTTGTTCCTCTCGATCATCTATGAGGAAACACAAGCATAGGAATACGGAATAGTCGAGGATAACAAGGAATACAAGTCCGGTGCATAAGTTTGTAGTTCTTTAGATTTAATCTCAATTGGAAATTGAAACATGGACCAAAGGTTTTTCCGATATTACTTAAGCAATGCAATATAAGAACAGCTCGAAACACATGTCGCTATTTGTAAAAGTAAAATGAAAAAGGAAATAGTTGACTGTGACAAAAATGTATCCAGCACGACCTGAATTAAACAAATTAATTTCCATACAACACATAAGCGTTGGTTAAAAGTTATAAGTATTTTATATTTTCATTTGAATTAATTTAGTCAATTTTATTAACAAAACGCAGTAAAAATTTAAAATCTGTATGGAAAACAAGTTTAAGTTTCGACGTTACTAACCTTGGTGAAAACTTTTTGAATTTTACACATAAACTTAACAACTCACATAATATCTACTTTCGTTGAAAAACTGAAAATATTTGGATACAAATTTAAATATTTGGAACAACTTAACAGGACGACTACAAACTGTTAAATGAAAATTGCATTCAAAATGCAAAGACATAATACGAATGACATTTTCCGAAAATTAATCGTTTGGGTTGGTTTAACTATTGGACTGACCTTAGACAGAGGTAGCGCAAGGTGTGCTTTTGCATATAAAATACGCCATAAAAATGTCGAAAGTCGGGTTAAAAGAAAATATTTTAGTTTTAGCTTTTAACGTTGCGTTTGTCAGTTATTATTTCTATATTCAGGCAAATACTTTCAAGGTTGCAACACAATGCAACAAAAAGAGATAAACTAAGCTAGACTGACAAACTAAAATGTCGTTTTATATGGATGGCTTAAAATAACTTTTACCTGTATGCGGACCGAAAATCGGTCATTTCATTGATTTGCGAGAACTTTGAACGTCTTTAGCTTGTAAAGTATAATAACGTCATTCGGAGAAAAAATTGTGTTGTTATTTCAGTCGGCTTCAACCCGGATTCACACCATGGGTCGGGAGCTTTTTACTTTTGAATGTCTTCATCAAAATTATTGAGATTCTAAGAAAACTTAATCTAATGGAATCATATTAGTTTAAACTATGGTCAGTAGAAGTAGCAATACATGATTGAACAACCCAATTGAATCTATACAACCACAATTTGAATTCATGAAATCGACGAACACACAAAGTTAGGCTGACGAAATCTGAAAAGCCCTAAGTGTGAAACTTAATTATAACGCTGTTCTGACGATTTCAGCCCACCATGGTCGGTGGTTTTTGGCTTCAGGAACATAGAACCAAATGATCTTTAGGGTATGTAAAATTTGATGTAGATGACGAAGAAATAAGATTCTGTAGTATTTCAGAAGTAAGTGTAAGTTTAGCGGGACGGGTTAGCTCAGTGGTAACGTACTGGCTTTCCACCAAGGATATCCGGTGGGGAAAAATTCCTTATTCTTATTCTTATTCCTTATTTTTCTTCAATGTAAAACATGAAAGTAACGTTGCACCCAGGCTTTGTAACTTGGGTAATTGTGGATTTGGTGCCACCCCATTGGATGACTGCATCCTGGCATTCGGCCAAAAAACCCTTCGACTTTAGAAGCAACTTTCTGAATCTCATACTTTTAGAGAAATGGGTCATCCCTCCCAATTCTAGAGGTGATCTATTGCAGGATTGGGCTATATTTCTCTAAAACCCTGAGACACGCGTTCGATAAAATTCAATTCTCTACAATTTTGCCTTTGAGAGCAACTTTCTAACTCTCATAATCCTGGATATATGGGTCATCCCTCCCAATTCTAGAAGTGGCCAAATCCCAAGGATTCGGCCATATTTCCCCAAATAACTGAGACACGTGTTCGCTAAAATTTAATTCTCTACAACTTTGCCTCTGAAACCAACTTTCTAACTCTCGTAGTTCTAGAGAGGGGCCATCTCTCCCAATTCTAGAAGTGGTCGTATTCCAGGATTGCGCCGTATTTCCCCAAAACCCTGAAACACATGTTCGCTAAAGTTCAATTCTTTACAATTTTAACTTTGAAAGCAACTTTCTAACTCCGATAGTCTGGAAGCGACTAAATCCCAGAAATTTCAGGAATGGTCAGGTTTTTTGAGGAACAAAAAAATACGCGTCCACTAATTTTCAGCAAAATCGACCGAGCCGTTTCCGAGATCCCAACAAAGTAAGAAAGTAACAAAGATTGACGAATCGACCAATTAAAAATGTTCTCCGAAAATTCGAAAAAATTTTTCCAAACAAAAAATGTACATTTCAAAAATTCATATCTCCGGATCGACTAAACCGACTTTAATGAGTGAAAAGGCATTTCCGCCTAAAATTTTCCGTAGAATCCGGCCAAAATATTTTCTGGGGGCATGCTGTAAGGGGGGAGGGGAGTCAAAAAGTTCCTGTATATATGTTCCTCAGTCTACGAAAAAATTTCTTGTGAATTTTTTGGCGTGTAAGACTTGTGTCACGGCCCCTTACTACCGTGGGGCCATCGAGGGTCGGTGACACTTTTTCGCGAATATCTCAGCAAGTGAAATGTGAAAAGTGAATGAAAATGAAAGCATTTGTTCTCAAAATCTGGGTAAATGTTTTTTATGGAAATTGGGTCAGTCTTCTGGGCACTAGGACCATTGGAATGGACGAAATTGAGTTTCTTGGCCATATACGAAAGCAGATGATTTTTCGTCAATATTTGCTCAACTAATATGGAGATTTACTGCCAAAGAGAATTTTTAGAAAATTAGAGAAATTCCTAGAGAATACAATTTTAGAGAACACGTGTTTCAGGGTTTTAGGGAAAAATGACCAAATTCAGGGTTATGACAAGTTCTAGAATTGTGGGGGATGACATATATCTCTAGAATTATGACAGTGTAAAAGTTCCATCCATCCAAAGATAAAGTTGTGGAGAATAAAATTTTAGAGAACACGTTTTTCATGGTTTTAGGGAAAAATTATCAAATCCCGGGATAAAGCAACTTCTAGAGTTGGGAGAGATGGCACATATCTATAAAATTACGGCAGTTTGAAGTTTGCCTCTTAACGTTGATGAGAATTTTATTTTAGAGAAAATAGTTTCAGGATTTCTTGAAGAAACTACGTTGGTCCTCGTTTTGATATGGTGCAGGGGGGAACATTTAGGCCATCAAAATCAATGGTATCTGATACGTGTGGGTCTTTGGTTATGTTTAGCTTTTATAATTAGTATAATTTGCAAAGCATGCAGAGAGAATGAATGTTTTTTAATCTCACCTGGAATGTGCCCTTTGTAACGGTGCCTGGGATATGGGATTCGAATGTGTCGGTGATTGAGTATTTGGCAAAGGGGCATAATGAACCTCTTTACCAGCAACTCCAGCAGTCCCGCTTGCACAACCACCACCAGTCGCATAGTTTGTATTCGTTGTGAATGTACCATCGTCTCCATAACCATATTGCATGCCAGATGGCATACCAATATTCGGTCCGCCATTATTAAAAGGAGGCGTTGTTGAGTCGCCTAATTCCCAGTGCACCGCTTCACGGTCTCGATCACGTTCGCCCAACATAGGGCTGTTACTGCCGTATAGAAACAATTAGTTTTCATTAATCTATGCGCCGATGTTATACGTACCGCTACATATATTCACTCATCGTTCTTTTCAGCTCCTGATTAAGAATTGTTTGAGTCTATGAAAAGACTCTTCTTTCGACAGTCTATTCTGTGATATTGTAAATGTTGGTTGGTTGGCTAACGAGCATAATGTATCCACAATCGCAAGCAATGTATGCATATCGATTGTGGCGGATAAATGCAATGCTTGCCTGGTTGTCATCCTGTTCCGGTTCGACGTAACATTTTTATCTGAAAAAATTACAAAAAGAACAAAATGTATTTTCCATCTTTTTTCTTATGTTCGTGTCTGTGTCACGTATTGTGTTATACAGTTCTTTGAAATTCAACGGAAACAAAAAATCTATGAAGCTTATGGCAGTATTTGCTTTTTATTGCTTACTTCAGCATGTGAAGTAGTTGTTGTATGTGAAATAAATTGCAATGAAACATAGGTTATTTTATTTATTACTATACACTTTCCATCCAAACTGTGGATAAAACCTTCGTTCAATTATTTTTCATCATTCATACGTTATGAAGACAAACACTCGATAAATTTGGAAACGGTGCATTTGTCCACGCCACCAAGTGATCTCGGATGAAAGTTGCATATGAGGTTGATGAAAACGTTTGCAAACGGAAGCAGAACCCAGAGACTCAGGTAAGGACTCTCAGCCCTAACGTCGTTATTCAGTACAGTTCTTCGTACAGAACAGACGCATTTCTAATATGTGTCCAAACCAATATTGTAAGATTAAGATAAACGCACTTTATTTGAGCGAAAAACTCTTTGCAATTCGTGTACAAACATCACCGCCTAAAATATACATACACCAATGTATATAAGCTTTGCACTCGAACTGTAAAAGTATATAAGTTTTACAGTAGAACTGTAAAGTTACATAGATGACGCGGTTATATGCAAACAGAATGTGTGTTCTGTTTTCGATGAAATAAAGTGCGTTTAAGCGCTCAATATATAAAACTATACGCAATGATAAATACTAAAAGTGTTTATGTAATTTTTCCTTGATCGTGAATTCAAACTAGGTGAGGGCTTTTCTCTGCTTGTCGATCCAATAAAAAGAGATGGCATCTTACCGTACTTAGATATCTTGCTTATTCGGCATTCAGATGGCTCCATTGTTGTCATTCTCTCTCACAAAAAATAAATTTGATCGACAGTTTAATTAGGAGGGTATTTGATTATAGCTCACAGAGGTTTCACTTAAAAAACACAACAATTATTAAACAACTGCTTACTGAAAACCACTATCCTCTAAAATTGATAAATCAACGTATTAATAATTATTACGCATCTGCGGGAAAATTTAATTATCTTCGAGGAGGAAGCTTGTATCCCAAGCCGAAGGTAAGGGATATAATCCTACGAGAGGATAAATAAATTATCCTGCAGAAATGTAAGAGTTTTTATGCACTGAAGCAAGAAATCAACAAAACAAATTTTGATACAACTCAGTAATGCATGACTTATCTCCCTAGACAGCCACTGAGGTGTATAAAAGGTTTTTTTGTTCATTACAACAGTCCCAGATGACGCGCAACAAATGCATTATTACCGGAAAACATAAAACAACTCAGCCAGAAACTGTCACATTGCACCAACAAACGTGGCGTTAGAACCAATCCAATATAGAGACATAATGTTTAGTTCTTCCTGTTCCCAAAATTTAGTTAAAATTTTGTGTAAAGACATCCCACAAATAAAGATAGGTCATAAACCTATTCCGACTAATCGTAGTCTTTTCTCGAAAATAAAACAAAGAACCGAATTACGAGAGATGTATGATGTCATTTATTATCTGCCATGTTTTGGATCAGGTTTTGGTTCTTTTTGTGACAGATGTTATGTTGGTACTACGGGTCACAAATTACATCTGAGAACTGAGCAACATGAAAATGATCTGCGAAAATTTAATAGAACACAGGACCTAAATAATACCACAGAACTAGTCCATTATTTTTATGACACTGGGCATGCACCGGTTATAAAAAAGTATCAATTCTAGATGTGAAACACAACTACTTCGTTAATTTTAGGCGAGACACGGACAACCTTTGTGCATCTTATCGAGGCCTAATACATTTAAATCATCCATCCACTTGAACGGTCACCATTCAATGTGATTGAAAAAACTGCGTCATCTTTCGAAAATTGTAACGTCATCAACACAAAAAATTTTCCAGTTAGTTTTCAATTAAGCTCAGGAACGGCTTATCAAAAAAATTTACTGTTGAAGTTTTTTTCTAGGTTTTTTCTATCTTTTGATAAATAATATTGTAAGTCAATTAGTTATAAGACAGTGCGAAAATTTGTTTTAGTCTAGTGAAAATGAACATCTTTGAAAATTACAGTTGCTGAAGAAGCTGAAGCCCTCACCTAATATAAAACTATTTAAACTGCAAGAACTGTACGAGTATTTTATGTTCTTGAAATGGCAAATACGTTTCTCGAACATAAAATACCCGTTACAGTTCTTGTAGTATAATAGTAATTTATGCAACAAGTTGCTAAAAGAAAAATTTTTGTCAAGAAATGTGAATACGAGCGTAGCGAGTATAATAAACACATCGTGTGACAAAAATTTTCCGTTTCGCAACGTGTTTCATACAACGTTTTATGCAAAAACTACTTATTTACTTAATTACTTATTTAAAACGACGTGACGTGTATAAGCAAAGGCATTCCATTCATCCCGTCAATTTGCAGTACTGCATGTAGCAGTACTAAAACCACATAAGTTTGTGTACTCTCGAATGTTTGAAGGTCGAAAAATCAAACAAAAGACGCATTACATCAACTTAATTCGCATGTAAATGCTTGAGCAAAACCTTAGCATACCGTTTCGCATTTTATTTTTATAAACTGTTACCAAATTAACCAATGTATCGATGTGAACTTGTGAACAGCTTATTCTTGTAACGATTTGGATTAGAACGTTCAATACATAAACAAAATTAGTTGATAGTGCCTGATAGTGAACTTATTTTCATTGCCGCACAAATAAACAAAAAGTTGACAAAAATGTCCTCAATTTGTCCTTTCAGGATCTAATATTCAAATTTTCATAAATGTCCTATGACAAGACTGTAAAGGATAATTTGCTCGGTCAAAAATCATTTTCGTACTAAAAAGTCGATTTTTTTTAACAATAGTATACAACCTACGAGACGTTTTGAATAAATTGTGCACAATTGACTTCTTGTTGACCATTTGTTCTGTTAGTAACATCGATGTAGATTTTTTTTCATTATATTTTTTAATTTTATTTTGATAAATAGTTACTGCACCTGAAATAAACGTTTCTTTTCAATATGGCATATTATACATGTCTTCGTGTATTCATACAATCGAGAATTTCGTAGTTTCCGAACCTGTGGACTATTCAGAGGCCAGAAGTGTCACTTCAACGCTATAAAAAAGGCATATTTGGTACCGTTGGAAAGGCATGGACTCAGGCTAATGCGAGAAAGTCAATTTGATAAAAAAAATTCCATCAGCAAGTTCTAGTAGTGGCCAAAATTCACCGAGGTCGAAAAAATCAAAAAAATCGACAAAGTCGAAAAAAAGTCCGATTCGAAGATTTTAATTTCTGCATAAACATAATCGTGGGAGTGTCCTATAGAAAGGTTTCCGGAAGGAAACCCCATGTATTTACACTTTTACCTAAAGTTTTATTCAAGCTCACCGAGCTTTAAGTCCAAATTTCATTTCAAAATTTAAATTATTTCAAGTTGTGAATGAATTTCATGATAAATATGTTTCATAATGTAAAAGTTTTTTGTTTAACTCCTTCAAGGTGATTCCACAGTGGAGTTCCATTATTTCGAAAATTTAGATAAGGAAACGAATTCTTGCCAATATTTCAAGATGTAAAAAATAAATAAAAATAAAGACAATTATGTCCGCGAAGTATACAAAGGATGAATGAAGAAAAAAGAAAATTAATGGTAAAAGAACTTGATAAGTTGAAGTCATCGTTGAGAATTTTGGAAAGGAACATAATTTCAATTAAGAAAGGTGTAAGATTAGGCGTTAATGAGGAGATCTATATGCAATGGTCTGAATGTGTGCATCAAATTTCAAACCGTTTATTCTGAGGTCAATAACGAATTATTCAATCATTTTTATAAAATATCCTCAAAAACCTCAACCACATGGAACAATATTGGCTTTGATGTGCAGCAATTGAAAGATGATTTCCTCTGTCTAATAAAATGTAGTCAGAGTTCCGAACTGTCATCATCAAAACCTGAACAGAAAATGTGGTGGACTTATGGAATGAAGCCGAATGTTTTTCTCTGACGAATTTGACATGATTTCTGCATCCAATGGTCGTCCACGTTCCTCTTTGATTCCTGTAAATAAAAACGAATTGGAGGATAGATTTTCAAACTACGAAGCTTCGACCAGTATTCCTTCTAACTCCAAATTATCCAAAGATCATCATCGTTCCCCTATATCCGTTCCCCGAAATGGCATGAAAAGGAAAATTTCGACCAGTGATCCTACAAACTCCGGAATTTCAAAACTAAAGTTGAGATGTGATGATAAGAAAGAATGTGATATGGAAACGGGATCGGACAGCGAATCTCACATATTGAACAAGCTTGTCCTAGTGGATGAAATTGGCGACGTAGACCTTTTGGAGCTCGGCATTCTTGGATAGTTCAGTTAATTAACATTTGTTTTTTTTTTGTTATCCTGAGAATAGGGTTTTGGTTTTTAATTAAAATAATTTTTTCAACAGCTGTCCACGGCTGTCAAAATATCCACGGTAGCTCAATTGGTAGAGCAGCACCCCGGAAAGGTGAAGATTCTGGGTTCGGGTCCCAGTCGTGGAGTTAAAAAATTTTCTTTCAGATTTAGTTTCAGAAATACCATTTCTCTCATAATTTCGCTTTCAAAATTAAATGCTCGAATTTCGTTCACTTCAGTCACTGATAACTGAAAAATGATTCAATTGTTCCATAGACTATCCTTGCGGCTATTTTGCCACTAATGTTTATTTGTTTGTTTGAAATAGAGAGATTCAATGACCTAGTAGTCATGTTTATCAATTTATGCAACTCCGTTGTGAAAAGTGGACTTTCTCATGCATCGTTTGGACTTTAGAGAGGTCGTTTTATAATTGGTTTTACTTTTTATCACTAGTGATAAAAAGTAACTTTTTATCACTCATTTGGGTGATAAAATAGTAATTTATGCAACTAGTTGCGAAATGGAGTTGTTTTTGTCACTAGATGTGAAGTTATCAAACGAGCGAAGAGAGTTGAATAACCACATCGTGTGACAAAAACAATCAATTTCGCAACATATTTCATACAAGACTTTATGCAACAACTTGTGAAACGTGAACTTTTGAATGAACTTTTTATCATCCAAATGAGTGATAACTTCACATCTAGTGACAAAAACAACTCAATTTCGCAACTAGTTGCATAAATAACTATTTTACGATTGTCTTTTCGAATAAATCGGGAATTATTAGACACGCCTTGACACCCATTGAAATGACAGTTTGTTTGCTGGAAATTTTCTCTAAAGTGGACAATCCTAAGTAACAATTTGAAAACCAATAACCTATTGGTTAAAATAACGTCAATATAACGTTGCCAGGGCCGTTACTTAAAAGTCATTGCCCAGTTATAAAAAAACCTAAGTTATTTAACCGTAAAATAACGACTATTTTACAAAAAAATTTTCAAAGGAAACTTATTGGTCGAATAACAGTCTGCTGACGGTTAAATAACTTAGGTCTTTTTATAATTGGGCAATGACCTTTAAATAACGGTCATGGTAACGTTAAATTGACGTTATTTTAACCAATAAGTTATTGGATTTCAAATTGCTACTTGGGGTTCGCCCCTTCGGAAGCCAATAAGACATAGTCTTAACGAATTCAGGTGATTGGTAAATCGTAACAAGGCTCCTTGTTGCCCTGTTTAAGCGTTAAGGTATGTAAAATTAAAATTAATTTATTTATGTTGACTTGGTTGTTTGGAAGTACTTCGAAATCACTATTTGTTTGAAAGGAAATTTGGAAGTGGAATTTAATGTTTATCGCTCGATTTATCCTCAAATCGTATGAGCGTTGATATATAAGGCCATTTCGGATAAAAACCCAAAATTTCTAGAGTACGCAAAAAATCAACTCAACCAGCGCTACTCTACTATCCTGTATCCATGGCACGCATGAGAGACCTCCTTTCACCACTTGCCATTGACTGATGAGTGTGGTGAGAGGAACTCTTATGTGACGAAACAGGTTCTCATTTTCGAGTAAATAGCTCAATTTTCCGCTTCGGAAATCGTGATAGGCTCATAACGAGTACTCCAAATACTATAATTTTGTTTTTAATAAAAATTTTTTTGACTTTACATAATATATGTATATAAAAAAAGGTATATGTTTTTTTATTATTATTTTGCTCATAATTGGCTCGATTCCTGTCAATGTTAAATTTAATCTGTGTGGCTAACTGTGTAGTTGAACTTTGACAGGAATAATACGGCTATTATAACGGACACTTAAGTTAAGCATAAAGGAGCGATAAGAAACGAAAAAAAGTTCAATGCAACGGGTGTCTTGTATATGACATAGAAGCAAAGGATACGAACGGTTATTTCGTCTGTATATTTATTTGTCGGATTACACTATCAATGTATGAAAGCCATTTATTGAATTGAAAAACTAAAATTAAAAATTTAAAAATCGTGTCCAATTTAAAACCATAAATAAATTGTTTTATTATTTATGATTATAATTTAAATAAACGACAACTTTGTTCAGAAGTAGGGTGTGATCAATTAAATAGAACAAAACATGCAATATTCAACAGTTTGCTTTCATATAACGTAATTTACTTTAGGTTTTTTTATGTGATAGAAAAGAGTTTCAGAAGCTTATTAATTGGCTTGCGTGTTTTTACAGTTTTTTTTCTGCTATAAATTGTTACAATTATTTTTAGAGTTAGTTTGTAAAACTTTAATGTGTAAAATGTTATGCATTTTATCATTCTTTTCTTCTGTGTTGTGAAAATAGAAAAACGTGTAACATATATTTGCCAATCTTTTCATTGCATTCTTACATTCATTAAGAATTAGGAGACATCTGTCTTTAGAATGAATTTCCGATTGTTCTGGGCGGAAATGTTAAATTAGGCATACTCTTGGGCACTTACTTGATTAGCTTTTAGAACACAATCCTTCTAACACTCCCAACTTTATAAATTTGTGTCTTCCAATTTTAAGTTGTTCTGTTGTTTCATCGAAAAATCCTATGTTCGAGCTGTTTTTCACCTCAAGAGCCGCTAGTAAGGTATTTTATTAAGCATCTCCCAAAAACTGTCGTTATTAACTTGAAGACAAAATTTTAGTTATTCCAGGGACGATGTTAAGAATCATTTCAATTTTACTTTGCCTCATTTCACCTAGGCTACAATATAAATCTCGTATGTGCAATATCATTGAGTTCGCAACTATTGCTCGCATACTCTTTAACCTAGATTTAGAATTCTCGATTCGAGATTCTCGAAAGACGTGATACATTCTTATCCTCTTTATGACACGCACATATTTGTAAAACCTATAAGACTAAATCAATTTTTCAACTTAGTTAGTTAGCTAGTTTCGTTTATTGGTGCATCCCATATTACAACAATAATAATAATGAAAATGATCTACAACTAGGCCTCTCGATTGGGCCTCTTTTGTATCCAATATTCAAATGTGTTCAATGATTGAATTTGATTGAAGAATTTAAAGACATTATCCAGCTTCAAGCTTATCACTTACTGGCATGGTATATCTTTGAAAGTATTTGATCCGACACACGGGACATGTTGTTATTAAGTGTATCGGGGTCTCCACCTCAGTAGCACTTCTCCCACACAATGCCGTTTCTGCCAAACTACGGCCATCGATAATGGTTCCACTGTGCTTACAGTTATGGAAGTTTCTTCAACGTTGGTGACGTAGTGTCCTGGAACCAAAACAGTTCCACTTGGTTTTCTGAGGACAGCGTATAAAGCGCGTGTGCGCATTCCATTGATGTCTTATTAGTGAAACAGTGTCCATTTATTGCTTTACGACAAGCTCGGATACCTGAGAAGATACCAATGGTATTTCCTCTGATCCCTTTCGAGTTGAGAATTTCACAAGCCTCGCTAATAGCGAGCGTTTCAGTTTGAAAAATCGTGGCAAGTCGGCCAAAGGGTTTAAATTCTTCAATAGAAGAGAGATCGTAGTAGATACCTATTCTTATGCCCCACTCCATTTTCGATTCATCAGTAAGCACATTTAGAGTGTCAGTAAGAATCTTCAATGATCTAGTAGGGGTAAACTTCATAACTCCTGTGACCCCCATCAGGATCATCCCTTAAACATGCTCCCCTTCGGATTTTATTTTGCCTGATCTCATCTTTTGATACCACATCCATAGAACAAAATCGTAGTTATGATAGCAGTATATAACCAATCGACCACTTTTGATTTCAGGCCCTAAGTTTCCCAAAGGCAACACTGCATTACCAATAAATCTTGGAAGCAGAGGGTGCAGCGGCTTGTCTCCAAGTCTTTTTGAACCTATTTTAGGTAAAGCGTTATGGCTCGCTGGGGGTAATTCACAAAGCACGCACGCTTACAAAAACAGTTTGTTGACCCCTTTCGCACGCAAATTTTCATACATTAGGTTCTATGGCAACCCGCTTTTTTCCCTCCCCCCTTAATAGCGTGCGTACTTTGTGAATGGCTCTTAATCTAGAGTAGAAGAAATCATTTCGTAGTGCAAGGTCTTTGAATTTAAAATTTTTGCCTACTTGAAATAGAAATTCTAATGTATTTTAAGTAGCTCCTTAGAATTGCTCCTTAACATATTGAAGCTACGTTGTTCACTTGTACTGTTCACTATTTCCAGAGATAAATGAAATGAGCCCCGCTTCGAATCAATTCATTATTTGTCGAGACACGACTGCTAGCTACGCCTTCCTTGGAAAATTTTCTAGCTATGGCCAAGGCACTGCGGAAAGCGACTCAAATGTTAATTTTATTCAATTTTTCCCCTTCCACCACACTAGTTGTCATTTTTAAAAATCAAAAGAAGTGTCGGCATCGGCAATAATTAAATTTTTGGAAGGCCGAAAATTCCAAAATTGTCATTTTGGTGTCTGAAATGACAACTTTTTTAAAGATGTCAGAAATGACGAAAATTTTGACGCGTTTTGAAATGGAGTAAAAAAACTCATAGTATCGACTCAACAACATGCGAAAAAGTGCATTGGAAAGGAGTTATACGGAGTTATGTTACTATTGTGAACTGTCACACCCGTGATCAGCTCTATGTTAACATTAACTTCACGAAGGCTTAAAGGCTCCACTTAAATAAATATATTTTTGTTGATTCCTTTAGGCAATGATTTAAAGAATTTTCATTTAAGTTTGTAAAGATAGCTCGATGAGAATCTTTTACGATATCAGCAAAATATGTTATTATAAATACTCTACAGAGACATAGCTCATCACAGGTGTCACAAAAGTAAATGTATGTGTCACAAATCAATCTTATCTGAAAATACTTTGTGTCTACGCGAAGAAAACGGTCGCTTCACTATTTCCTGTTTCATTGAAAAGTAAATTAAATATTTTTTCGGGGGGATACAAATTGACGTTTCCTGAATGAAAATATCTTTTCAGGTGTAACATACAAATATTAACTACCGTAGTCGTGCCTCTATGAGGCTCTGTAGAACTTATATATCAATCAATATCTTTTGCTTGTTCATGCACTGAAGGAAACTTTTTTTTAAACAATATAAATATATGTAACGATATATTCGGTCTAATCGATTCTTCAGCATATTTAATGGATTTCGTTGAATTTATGTTGCCTCTCCATTGCGCCGGGTGTTTCGAAAAAAGTATGGCGGATAGTTCGTAGCCAAAAATGCACTGAACAAAGCTATATCACGATGAAATGTGAATGTGTGCCATTGAATTGAAAGTTAAAGAATCCCGATGAACGCAATTTTTTTCTGAAATTCGTTTTCATATTGTGTTCTAACATAAAGTGTCATGACAGTATGGAAATAATATTCAGTTTTGTAGTCTGAAAAAGGTTGTCGCGAATTTCAATTCAAAATTCATTTTAAAGTGAACGGTTGTTACAAAGCTTTTTATGTTGTGACACACAAAAATCATTCATCGGAATGACGATCGGAATGACACCTCCTTAATTCAATGGTGTGTGCAAAGTTTCCAAGACCTTCTAAAATCAATAACTTTAATAGCAAGGGTTTTTTGAAAGGTCAAGATTATAGTGAGCACCTGATTTATATACAAAGCGGTACGATTACAGAACAAGATACATTCAGTGCTAGTCGCGAATTTGCTGTTCTCACTTTTCTGTGTTTTTCTTGCCTTTTTTCCCATCAATAAATGATCGATTTTTCACGGGAATTTCCTGAAATCTTTTAATATTTATTTACTTTCATCTAGAATTGTGCGACGAGTCACCTCGATGAGAGAGATACATGATTTGCTGGTATTTTGTGCCGCCGCCAGAAGGCTAACCGAATCGCAATGTGTAGTTAGTCGATGCGACACTTTCGTTAGGCTTTTTAATGATGACGTCAAAATAGTAATGAGTGATTTTGTGACTTAGTTAGTTTTCGTTACAAATTAATCCGCGCTTTAAGTTCGTCAAAGGTTAATGTCATTAATTAGCTTACAACACTACCAAATTCAACTGTCAGAACCTTCGAAAAGTGTTTTTTGAGGTTTGAGTTTCATATTGGACTGAAAAATCATTTGGAACGCAGATTAAGGTAAGTATATGTAATAAGGTAATATGTAATATTTGAAAATTTTATTAACGTTGATTTCCTTCAAATTATTCACAATGAACTCACTTGCTGTTAACAACGTTCAAAGTATTTTTTGTTCAACTTTGAAACTGAAACTCCATTCTTCGTATGACAGTTCACAATATTAACGCAACCCCGTTTTAATGCGATACTCTGCGGTCACATTAACTCCATATAAACACACTTTTCGAAGTTTGTAATAGTTGTAGTGCTGACATACTTTAAGGTGACAGGGATATCGAAGGGGTGATTCAATCAAAACAGAACTGGCTTTTCCACTAACGTTCGCTGATGCGCCCTGTCATTTATCTTTCAATACTAATAGCATACAGACATGCAAAGTCTTTACCAACAACGATATATTATGAATTAAGGGATTTTTCCGGTTTTTATATGGAATGATTCAATATAAACATAAACTGATACAATAGAGTCATTGACATTTAATATCTGTCTGCATTGTTGGTTCATTACATTTTTCTATTCTACTCGTTTCTCGTATTTATAAATAAAGAAAAAAACATTTAGTAATGTCGTAATAGAAGTATGTTGAAGTTATCAATTTTTAATGATACCAACGACTATGACATTACTACCATGGGTAGTAAGTATTAATGAAAGTAATTTCGACATGCTAACAGTAAATATAGGGAGCTTTCAGAGAGCACATTTTTTTGTCAATATATCCACGTGTTTAGTGCGACGAAGGATTAAGGCAAGAACACATTACCATCCAGTGTCATTTGAAAATAAAGAAATCCTACTTCTTTTCGAATTGAATTTCTTCATACATGAAGAAATTTGTTTCGTACTTCTTCGTGGATAATAAAAGCTGACATGAAAAGAACTATGATTTCTCTATTCTGAGTGAGATGACACTAGATGGTAATGTGTCACGCCTTAATGCCGTATACGAAATTTTATTACGAAAAGCAAAAGCTGACAAGCATGAAATTGTGTATACTTTGACTAGAGATGAGCGGGTTGCCCGAAACTTCGAAAAACCCGACCCGAATTGTTTTTTCCGGGTTCATGGGTTTCGGGTTTCGAAAATTTTAATCGGGTCGGGTTCGGTCCGGGCCGGGTTTGGAAACAGTTCGGGTTTCGGGTTTCGAAAAATTTTATCGGGTCGGGTTCGGTCCGGGTCGGGTTTGAAACAATTCGGATTTCGAAAAATTTTATCAGGTCGGGTTCGGACCGGGTCAGGTTTCGAAAAATGATCGACCCGCTCATCTCTAACTTTGACTTAAGCCACTAAGCTCATGTAAGCCAAATACGATTTAGAGCAATTTAAATTGTCCACAACTCGCTACTCTACAACTGTTTTGGTCTCTGTAAACTTCGTAAAATTAAAACTGAAGCATGAACGATATACAGACTAATTTACTTTTAGCCATAACGTTGGAACATAAGAATAAAGCTTTTTCGAAAAAAAAAACTCGCAAAGTATGAAAATTATCGAAGATGTTAAAAGAGGTCTTATGAGTTTACCACGACGACGTTTGTAACCAGTCGAATTTCGACCTGGGAGTAGAGGGGAGCCCCGATGACTAATCACCAATAAAAAAAATGTCCTCCCGTGCGTCCATCTGTCAACACGATCACTCGAGTAAAACTGAACCGATTTTCAAAAACTTTTCATTCCCTAAAAGGTAATGATCGAAATAGTAGTTTTTGTAACAAGTTTTGTAACTAAGATTTTTTCAGCACCAGCTTCAAATGTTGTCCCAACGAGACGAAGTCGAATGGGACTATATTTAGAAGGCAGATACTATTAGCTCACGCGTGTTATGAAGGTGGGGATCGCAGATGAAAATATTGAAAAAAAATTGAGGGACTGTTTACTTGCTCTAAGTCAAGAGACGAAATTCTTTTTAACATTTCTTCATGCTTGCTAGCAGGGACGAAAAGAAAAATGTAATGTAAATGTAAAAATGTAAAGCTTTCCCTTTCGCCCCGTGGGCTTACATTTTTCAACTTTCGTCCCTGCTAGCAAGCATGAAATAGTTATTTGCGTGTCTGTTTTTGACGACTGATTTTAGGCAATTTCGCGTGTTGTAGACTGAGCAAAGCAGAGGTCCAAAATCGAGAGAAATTTATAAAATTTCCTTCGATTTTGGCCCCGAGGCATGAAAAACTTAATGCGCAACACGGCAAAGCACTTTCGGCCTACTCCCTTGTTGCGTAAATAACTATTGGATTACAAGGGATGAAAATATGAAAATTCAAGGGCCGAAGGCAAGGGCTGCAATCGCACAGGTTGAATTTTCATACGTCATCCCTTGTAATTCACATAATTTTTCATTACGAGAACAACGAAAATTGTAATTTCCCGAAGTCAAAACTTAAAAACAACAGTGTGCGATCAAAGTACACTAATTGATTTTAGCATCGTGTACGTCGATTGTATTTTTATTTTCGCATTATCTAAGTTGACTTTCGTATTATCTAGGTACGAGGAGCACCCTAAAAGTTTCGGGAATCGGCTATATCGGCTCGTGTAAACTTTTCGCCAATTTACACAAAAATTAAATTGGTCTTTCCTGATTTAAAAATGATGATCAAAATGAAAATCGATCGTAGCAGTCAAAAGATACAACAATTCCAAAAAGTCATTGCAGAGAAAAAATGGATTTATCACGTGAAAATTTTAGAGCCATGATTTTCTACGACTTTAAGTCTGGCTTGACTCCCAAGTTGTGTACTGATCGTTTGCAAAAAGCATTTGGAGATGAGGCCCCATCCAAGACCACTGTTTATCGGTGGTTCACCGAGTTTGAATCGGGACGCACTTACCTCAGTGACGACTTTCGTGAAGGTCGACCTTCCACAGCCATCACCGATGGAAACATTGACCATGTCCGGAACATGATTGAAGCCGATCGACATGTGACCTATGCTGAGATAGCTGCATCCCTTGGGATCGGGAAAAGTCAAATACAAACAATTTTACACGAACATTTACGCACACGGAAGCTTTGTTCTGGGTGGATCCCACACAAATTGACAGACGACCAAAAGGAGGCTCGTGTGAAATGGTGCCGAGATTCTCTCAAAAAATTCGACAATGGGGCTTCTGATTCAGTATATAGCATCGTAACAGGTGACGAAAGTTGGATTTACAGCTATGATCCCCAAACAAAACAGCAATCCACCGTTGGGGTGTTTCAAAATGAAGATTTACCAACAAAGGTAATTCGCGCTCGAAGCGTTGCCAAGAAAATGGTCGCTACTTTCTTCAGGATACTCTACCACTTGAGGATCGTAAAACAATCAATTCAGAGTGGTATACTACGATTTGTTTGCCAAAAGTATTTGAAGAACTACGTGGAAAGAGTCGAAATCGCAAGATCGTCCTCCACCATGATAATGCAAGCTCCCACACAAGTGCTCTTACCGCGACGTTCTTGGAAAAGGAAAAAATCAATTTGATGCTGCATCCACCCTACAGTCCCGACTTGGCACCGTGCGACTTTTATTTGTTTCCTAGTGTCAAGAATAAGTTGCGTGGGAAGCGATTTTTATCTGCGGAAGCTGTTGCCGAGGCATATGAACAAGAAGTGGCCCAAATCCCAACTTCCGAATGGACTCGATGTTTCGAAAACTCGTTTTTAAGGATGAAAAAGTGTATAGATTGTAATGGTGTTTATTTTGAGAAGCAATAAAATCGTTTTATAGCCGATTCCCGAAACTTTTAGGGTGCCCCTCGTAAATTGACAACACATAAGTTGAATTTTTTTATTTTCGGTTTTTAAATGGAGCCCGAAAATTACAATTTTCGTTGTTCGAGTAATGAAATAGTAATTTGGATGACAAGGGATGAAAGTAAGAAAATTCAAACCCGTGTGAAGTTTGCAGCCCGAACCGAAGGTGAGGTCGTCAATCACACGGTTTGAATTTTCTTACTTTTGTCCCGAGTTATCCATACTATTTTTTATCACAGAGACAGCGGAAGGTTTGTACTTTAGCCACGAAAAAACACCGATGCATTCTCAATATAGTATTTTTCACGAAAATGATTGGGGTTGAACGCACAAAAATGCAATAATTCCCATTTACGAACAACATCACTGAATAACACTGTTGTCACTTGGCAAGGACTTAAATTATTTGAATTAAGTCAACACAACACAACATTATTCCCATCTAATCATTGTTTCCATTACAATATAAAAAAATATTTGCTTAACAGCCAATAAAATATATGAATCCGTCAATGAAAACACAGCAAACAATAACTTTACAAAATAACAACAAACTTTCTTTGACGCCATATTTCATGGTTAACATTGATTCCCTTTACGACGTCGTGTTAAGTAAATCAGAAAAAATTTGTTAGGAAGAGATTATAAATGCTCTAATATTATTAAACCAGAAACAACCGCTGGTTAATATGTAGCGCTCAAAATCAAAACCACTTCTGTGATGGCAACCTTCTTTCTGTCAAGTGAACAAATTTTAGTAGTTCATTGACGCAAAGAGGGACGAAAGTTGTTCATTTGTAATATTTTCGTTCTCTTGGCTTCCTTCTTTTACTTTCGCCCCGTGGGATGCATTTTTCTACTTTCGTCCCTGATTTGAGGGGCGAAAGAACAAACTTTCGCTGCCTCTGTGATAAAAATATAATGGGAGAATTTTACAAAAAAATTAAGAAATATAAATCAAACTTAAGAGTCAAATTGCTGAAACGATAAAATGCTAACTTATTTCGCGCTCAAAGAAAAGGCAATTCACAAACGGAACACAATCATGCCCTCGTGTAAAATAAAATAAAATGAAAATGAGAAACCAAGATACCTGACCCCCACCCACGTGGCTAGTAAGTACCCCCTAAACGCGACCGATCGAAGTACAAACATTCCATGCTTTTGAGATATTCATGACATTCCCTTCTAAAGTTCGCAAGCTACCCAATTTTCCTCATTTTAACCGCGAGCGAGTTGTATATCATATTATTATATTTCTATGATGAGGTTTTTTGTGCAGTGTTGCAAAGAAAAAAGAGGCGAATTTTTTATATATGGAAGTGTGGGTTTTAAATTTTTTCTTCAAACTTTTTTTGGAAATTTCATTTTTAAATTTTGGGCTTCTTTAGGGATTTGGAGAGTTTTTTTGCGTCGTTACTTCGGACGGGTTTTCGGCAATTTCCAGTTCAATTTTATGTGGACTTAGATACGTTCAATTCTTTTTGCAACATATATTTTGTTTGCCACAACTATTCTGATACGCAAGGGTCCCTTGCATTTGTTTTTATATGAATATCGGATGAGTGATTCAGGCTGTTCAAATAGTGGTATAGGCTTGAAAGAGAGATTAGGTGGAAGTTGAGAGGAAGCTTAGGCTCGGGGAAGGAAACAATTCTGGGTCTGGTTTTGGGGAATTTACAATACAATTTAAGAGCAGGTCGCAAAAATATGAGCCATTAGAGTTATGATTTTTTGGCAGAACAGTGTCTTGTGATAACAACAAATTTCTTTGAATTATGACTTGTATACTGTAGCAATATGAAAGTCAGACAAATAATAGAGGAATTAGAATCGAGTATGGTCGCATACCAACTCGGAGTGTGATATTTTTACGGAACTTCCTTCTCATTCAATAATGGACAAAAAATGAAGGATCATACTAAAATGTGATTACTAGAATGAATAATAGCCAAAATGAAAAGTTAAGAAAATTCTTTGATCTCACTGCTCTAAGGGGTCGTGCTGTAACTCCACCACGCTTATATAAGAATTTTGCTGTGAAATTTAACATTAGAATAAGACCTTAGATATTTTGAATTAACCACGGTGAAACATTTGGAGACACGGCGATGTAACTACGTAAAAACAGGTGGAGCTGCTTATAGATAAAATTCAATCGGTACGAATATGTCTCGGTTCGAATGTCAAACATTTGATGACCGGTATTGAGAGTCGATTAGTATTTTCGATCGTGCATTTTAACGAGTAAAGACGCTTGGATACTTCAACGCTTGGATACGTTAATTGTATCTTAATTCAAGTTGTGAAATTTTACGTGTTGTTCGTTTAGACCTGAAAAGCTCGAAGGACAGAGCTTTTAGGTTGTATCACAAAATTGGTTTGGATTCAACGCAAAAGTAAGATTATTCCTGTATCGGAATTCAATTCCACTTGAAACGAGTTTGTCAACGTGGAACTTTCATTGTGTTGGAATTGGCCATAACGAATTCGGAGTTTAATCCTGGTTTTATTGTATGAATGAAGTCTCATCACCCAACGTAAAAAACAGGTTAGATTTAATCTTAGTATTAAGGGGTTGCGCAATTAATTTAAGTTTTTTATATCAGTGAATAGATTTTTGTTAATTAAAATTGTTGTAACAAGTGGAAATTTGGAGTGTTCTTTTAGAATTTTCTGTATAATCGTTACATTGGGGGCTCAACCGGGATAGAATTCGATTCCAATACCGCTCGGGTGGTTTGGACATTTTTTTTTTTCTTCCTTTCAATTTCCGTAAAGTGATTTTCAGTTCGGTTAAAACTTAAATGATCAGTATTTTGTTTTTGAATTCGGTTGCCTGGAAAAGAAAGTGAAGAAGGAAGTTTGTTTTGTTTTGAACGATTGCCACGCTAGGCAGAATCGCATTTTGACTTAGAAATTGATTCAACTTTGCAGAATTATTTTGACCTTGACATTGAAACGGCATACTACGAGTTTTTTCTTCTTATAACACATTGTTAAGATTTTAACTGTATCTTCAGTTACAAGGTGATTGTTTTTTGGTTTCTTTGTTTTTTTTTTGAGTTCTTTTTGTTTGCAATAATAAAAGAACTGAATAGTATTGTGTCAGCACTTTTACTTTTGTGTAATATTTTTTTTGTAAAATTATTGTTGTTTGAGTTTGTCCATAATGGCACACAATTTAGTACGCAATTTACCGGACAATTATGTGCAATACGAATTGATTTGTCGCCACGTATAGACCCAAAATCTATCGGCTAGGGATAGAAAGAAACTGTTGGCAGAATTTTTGTATAAGGAACGGACGCAGGTCAAAATAAAATTGAATTCATATCTAGCGCCACAGGTTGATTGTGCTGAAATTCAGCGTTTATTTCAAATACTTAAAACAGATACCGAAACTTCGGGTCCGGCGGGATGTGAGGCGATATTAGACTGTTTAAGTTTTCTGCGCATCAGGGTCGAACGTGTGAAACCAACGGATGGTTTACAGAAGGTGCTACTGGAAGATATGAACAGACAGATCAATGAACTTGAACGGACAGTGGGAGATGTAGTGGTGGATTTGGGACACGATGTTTCTGAACTCTCATTTTCTGTAGAAACAGATAGTCTTTCAAACATGATTGTGACAAATAAACCACGTCAACATTCTTCTAATGTCGTTCCTTCATACGGCACTCCGGTTGCACCAGTTGCTCATAAAGATAGACTCAAGGTTCCTGTACATAAGTGGGGTTTCAAATTTTCTGGTAGTAAAGACAGCATGAAACCAATGGATTTCGTGAACCGTATAGTCGAGAACCAAACAAGTAAACATGTTTCTGACGAAGAATTATTTTCCTCCTTCTCTGATTTATTAGAAGGTGCTGCGTACACATGGTTTCGGTCTCTCCGTAATATGGGTGATAAGGCCCCTAAGACGTGGCTTGAGCTAAGAACTTGTTTATTACAAGATTTTGAAAAAAATATGCCTGAATATACGAATGAATTGGAACACTCAATCCGAGAGTGCTACCAGGTGGCTTTTGATTCTGTGATAGAATTTTTTGCCTCGATAGAGGAGAAATTCGTTCAATTGTGTACTTTCAAAATCGTTTCTCAAGCAGAACAGATCAGTATTATACGGCGTAATTTACGCCCAGAATATAAATCTGCATTGACTTTTCAAACTTTCCTTACAGTGACAGAATTAAAACAGGCTTGTAAAAGATATGAAGAAGTCCGGAGTCAAAATAATTTTGCTAATCATGGTTTTATTCCTACAAGTGTTTCAGAAAGAGTTACTGAAACATCACAACGACAGTCTTCAAAGGTTCTCACGAATTTTAATCAATTTATTCGATCTGCTCCCAAACCCAAAGTGTCAAGCGGGGATCAAATAAATACTAGTAAACGAGTGACTCCGAACCCCTTTTCCAGACAATTACTAGCTGGAAGTTCTAAAAGTCATAGTTCAGTGACCCCAGACACTTCTACGAACCGACTGGCACATATTGTTTGTTTTGGTTGTGGGAATATCGGACATTACAGAAGTAAATGCCCTGAGTCGGGAAACGACAATGGGAATTTGCAAGTCGGATCCTCAGCAAATCCCATAACTCCCGCGGATCCACGGTCGGTAAGGTACTAATTTCCACATTCGACCCCCATGATAATTCAGACCAAAGACCTTTCTGTGATGTTGAAATTTTTGGTAAACGTTTTTATAGTTTGTTAGATTCTGGAGCAAACTTTTGCATTGCAGGGAATGAGGGAATCAAAGAATTGAAATCGTTCGGGCTAAAAGCTGATAAAAATTTCGGTTTCACCTCTATTAAAACGGCTGATGACAGCAAACATAAGATTACAGGTATTTACTACGTTCCTTTTGTATTTAGTGGAACAGAGAAATTAGTTGAAGTGCTGTCAGTACCGTCCTTGCCTCATGTTTTTGTCCTTGGTGTTAATTTCTGGGATAAATTTGACCTGTCAGTGCGACATAATAATAAGGGGTGGTCAATTATCCATGAGCCTTGTAACCTAGATTTATTTTTTGACCAAATTTTCACGCAGACAGATGAAGCCCTAGTTCCTCGTGAATCTCTCACAGAGGAACAAGAACAACGACTATCTAACATTATTGACAAATTTAAAGAACTTAGTCCAATTGACAAAATAGGGGAAGCTGTGGGTTATATACACCACATAGACACAGGAGACGCACTGCCAATTAAGCAACCGGGTTATGCAGTTTCTCCAGTGATGGAGCGAAGGATGTGTAAAGAATTGGATCGATTCATTTCATTAGGAGTAGTTGAACCCTCAAAGAGTCCATGGTGCTCTAATGTTGCTCTTTCGGTTAAATCTAACGGAGCTGACAGGTTATGTCTAGATAGCCGTAAATTGAATTCTGTCTCAAAGAAAGACAGTTATCCTCTTCCTAGAGTGGACTCAATCTTAGCGCGACTTGGGAAGGCTCGATTCCTTTCATCAATAGATTTAAAAGATTTTTTTCTACAGATACAGTTATCCGAAACCTCCAAAGAAAAGACGGCCTTTCGGGTACCAGGAAGAGGATTATTTCAATTTAAGCGATTGCCTTTCGGGTTACACAACAGTGCTCAGGCGGCACAACGCTTAATGGACTCAATTTTTGGGCACACAGAGCTAGAAAGCAATCGTATATTTGTTTATCTAGACGATCTCATTCTGGTCTCAGAAGACTTTGATGAACATTTGCTTCTCCTTGAGACAGTTTTTGACAAGCTCAAGTCAGCTGGACTTACAATCAATTTTGACAAGTGCAAATTTTGCCGCTCAGAACTCAAGTATTTAGGTTATATAGTAGACAATGATGGGCTGCGCACAGACCCGGATAAGGTGAAAACGATAGTTAATTATCCAAAACCAAAAACTTACACAGAGATGAAAAGGTTTCTTGGTTTAGCCTCCTGGTATCGTAGATTCGTTTGCAATTACGCAACTATTACCTCTCCATTGCATGAACTCCTTAAAGGTATTAAAAAAGGGGGTAAACCTCGATGGAACGAAGAGGCAGACGCATCTTTTTTACAAATAAAGAGCTCATTGGTTTCAGCACCAGTTTTAGCGACTCCTGATTTTTCTAAGAAATTTACTATACACTGTGACGCTTCTCAGTACGGAATTGGAATAGTTTTGACTCAGGGAGAAGGTGAACACGAACATCCCATTGCCTTTGATGGGCGTAAGTTCAGAAGTCCTGAGGGAAATTATAGCACCCCAGAGCAAGAATGCCTCGCAGTCGTCTTTGGTATTCAAAAATTCAGACCTTTTATCGAGGGTACCTCTTTTGACGTGATCACAGACCATCACAGCCTAATTTGGTTATTGCAACCCAATCCAGCAGGACGCCTTGCCAGATGGGTTCTTCAACTTCAACAATTTGATTTCACGGTACATCATCGTAAGGGGAAACTTAATGTAGTACCAGACGCTTTGTCAAGGGCTTTCCCTGCTATTGAATTATTGTCCTTTACCCCACAACCTTCCGATGAATGGTATACTAATATGAAAGATAAGGTAATCAACTCCCCCTACAGGTTTCGGGACTGGAAGGTCCAAGATGATCTTTTGTGGGTAAAACTGGTGAACGCAAAAATGGCCGCAACACTTGATTCCTGGAGGTTGGTCGTTCCTAAGTCGGCTAGGGAAAATGTGCTCAAAGAATGTCATGATGAGCCGACAGGGGGGCATATGGGGGTAAACAAGACAAAACATAAGGTTATGCAAAGGTATTACTGGCCCGGCATTTCTCGAGATGTCGCTAAATTTATTTCGTCATGTGATGTCTGTAAACAAGTCAAGTCGAGAAATTCCCTTAAACACGGGAGTATGGGTAGTATTAAAATTGCTGAAAGGCCTTCCTACCCCCGTTCCAATCTGCAGAATACTGCAATCTTAGTTGTTTGTGATTGGTTTACTAAATACCCGGTGATAGTACCATTGAGGAATGCCACAGCAAAAAAAATCTTTGAAATTATGGAAAAACAAATTTTCCAGATTTTTAATGTCCCTGAAATCGTTATTGCTGATAACGGCAAACAATTCACTTCTCACGAGTTCAAAAACTTCCTCCTTAAATTCGGCGTACAGAAACTTTGGTTTAATGCCCTGTACCACCCCCAGAACAACCCCACCGAGAGGGTTAACAAATCCATAGGAAATATGTTACGAGCTTATGTGGATGAAAACCACAAGGAATGGGACAAATATTTAGGGGAAATAGCAGTCGCCTTACGAACTTCAGTTCATGAAAGCACCGGCTTTACGCCTTTCTTTCTTAATTTTGGTCGCGAGTATTGCTTCCATCCCTCTGATCACAAGTTACACGTCGCTACGGCAACGGGTCCTGTAGCCGCGACGTATAATCGTTCAAAATTCCTCACACGATTTACTGACATTTACGAAGATGTAACTCGAAGAATCCGTGAAGCCTTTAATAAAAATAAAAAATATTACGACAAACGACGAAAGAATATAACCTTTAATGTGGGCGATAGAGTTTTTAAAAAAACATACGTTAAATCTGACGCCGCCAAGCATTTTGCAGCCAAGCTAGCACCTAAGTATATCCCTTGTTTAGTCACGGAAAAGATTTCCGATTTAATTTATAAGCTGACTGACGAAGAAGGGGGTGACGTGGGGACTTGGCACGTCAAGGATATTTTTAAGTAAGGATGGACGGTGTGCCTCCCGGAAACCATTGACAGGAGCCTTGAGTTTACCTTTCGCTTCTTTCTCGATTAGACGTCAGTACTCTCCGGTTAGGGGTAACACAAAGCAATGTCCGTGGGAAATCGAGATCCACTGTTAAATGGCTTCGGACTAATGGATAGTTTTGGCATACTTTCCGCATATCAATGTCAAGAGATTCTAATTTTCAATGTGTACTACTCAAAATTTTTTTTGCGACACACTGCTCTTCAGCAGTTTTGACTCCAAACAAACTTTTTGACGTTCACTTTAGATTTCAAACAGGGGACCTTCCTTTGTTCTGACGGAAAGAAACTCCAAAGTTATTTGGGTTTTTTTCCTAAATGACGTAAGGGTCCAATGTAACTCCACCACGCTTACATAAGAATTTTGCTGTGAAATTTAACATTAGAATAAGACCTTAGATATTTTGAATTAACCACGGTGAAACATTTGGAGACACGGCGATGTAACTACGTAAAAACAGGTGGAGCTGCTTATAGATAAAATTCAATCGGTACGAATATGTCTCGGTTCGAATGTCAAACATTTGATGACCGGTATTGAGAGTCGATTAGTCTTTTCGATCGTGCATTTTAACGAGTAAAGACGCTTGGATACTTCAACGCTTGGATACGTTAATTGTATCTTAATTCAAGTTGTGAAATTTTACGTGTTGTTCGTTTAGACCTGAAAAGCTCGAAGGACAGAGCTTTTAGGTTGTATCACAAAATTGGTTTGGATTCAACGCAAAAGTAAGATTATTCCTGTTGTGTATCGGAATTCAATTCCACTTGAAACGAGTTTGTCAACGTGGAACTTTCATTGTGTTGGAATTGGCCATAACGAATTATATTCGGAGTTTAATCCTGGTTTTATTGTATGAATGAAGTCTCATCACCCAACGTAAAAAACAGGTTAGATTTAATCTTAGTATTAAGGGGTTGCGCAATTAATTTAAGTTTTTTATATCAGTGAATAGATTTTTGTTAATTAAAATTGTTGTAACAAGTGGAAATTTGGAGTGTTCTTTTAGAATTTTCTGTATAATCGTTACAGTGCACATATGACGTCACATTTGCTATAAAAAATGAGTATCCATAAAACGGTCATAACTTAGTCAAGACAGCAAATTCTGTTTATAGGACTCTGGCTACCCCCCCAAATAGGGGGTGTATTTGGGGGGCAGCCGGAGTACTATAAGCAAAATCTCTTACCAGTTTGGAGTTATAGACTTTGTGGATTTTATAGCAAGCGTGACGTCATATGTGTACGACCCCTAATTCCACAAAGTAAAACTTATTTTAATTTCAATAACTTGTTGATGTTGGGACATTTATTAAAACGTTTTTCAAGTGATATATAGAAAACGTTCGTAAAAATATAAAGCAAAATACGTAACACCCTCGATGCCAAAATACGTGAAACGGGTGTCACTTCAATACAAATATTTATCCAATATTCATTCATAGGGCCATAAATAAAGTTTGTTTTTTGCAGTTTTCCACCCCCCTCACCCCAAAACAGACGCGTCATACCTGATCATCAAAATCAGTGGTACTTTTTCATGCAACAAACATTGTTAGTTAGGTAATATTCTTTCATAATACATGAACACTGTTACTGTGGAACAATTAGTTTCTGTTGAAGGTATAAAAATAGAACTTTTCAATATACCGATTATTAGTTTGAGATCGTAGATTAGAATTACATTTCCTTATACCGACAGATAACGGTTTTCTTTTGGTAACATTCACCAATGTTTGGTTTGTGTGACACAGGCGTCTGCTAAGGCCTGATTCCCCCGTTTTTTTGTTTTCGAAGCCCTCCTCCCTCCTCACATTAGACGTCATTTATAGACAGTCCATAATTCACTATGGCCGAATGTAACAAGCTGAAAATGTAGAAGAAAATGAAAAGCGCTAAAAATCGGTATAAATAGGATGTAAATTTTTATAGTAAGTGACACCCGTTGGATTGAGGGTTGAATGAAAGTGTATATCTCTATAAACTTTATACACAACTCAACCGTCACTCGCAATTAAATGTGAATAATTTAGATGGCGCTATTATGTTGCGCGGTTGAATGGTGCGTTCAAAAACATTTAATGAATTATGTAAACCACGACCGTTCTGAGAAATTTTTCAATTTGATAACGATAGCTGTGTATGTATAAAAAAAATTATAATAAAAATGCCTCTCTTTAGCCGAGATAGTCTAGACATTGTAATTACTTTATAAGTTTTTTGTGTATACTATGAAGAAGAGTTCAACGAATTTTATACAGGAAGTAAATTTATTTGCCTTAATTTTTCACAACATTAGGATTTCTAAGGTATTTTTCTTCAATCGATGATAGTGTCTCGATTAGCTGTATTATCCTAATGAATTTGTTTTTATGTACACGCACTGCAAATGTCGGTCATGTCACGCTTCTAGTCACGAGGATGTCACTTACTATAAAAATTTAATTTGCTGTTTTTTGTGTGTTTGAATTTCGTCTACATTTTATAGATGTTTCTCTTTAAACACCCTCGAAGGAAATATTTCTGCTACACCAGCAAATATATCATATCCCTTACAAATATTACTACACTGACATTTTAAGTGGCTCTTGTGGGGCTACAAATTCGTTAAGCTATCAATAATTAACATTTAACACACAAAATATAAAAGGAAATCATCTTGTTTATAGTTTTGATGCCAATTTTTCAGATACGTTATAAACTATCTGAATAAAACAAAATGTCATGCAGAGAAAAGAGGTAACAAGACTTTTCTATGTATTTTTGGTGACGAAATGTCAAATGATATTTGTATGCTTGCCCAAAGTAAACTTTCGCCCCTCCAATTGAACTTTTTTCTACTTTCGGCCCTCTTAGCAAGCATACAATAGTTATCTTCATAAGGGGAGAAAATAGAAAATTCTTAACTCGGTTGAAGTCTGTGGCCCTCGCAGAGAAAATTGCAACTCGAGTGAATTGCGACCCTCGCTACGCTTTGGACACAAACTTCACTCTCGTTGAAATTTTCTCTGCTTGTGCCACAAACTTTACTCTCGTTGCAATTTTCTCTGCGAGGACCACAGACTTCAACCGAGTTAAGAATTTTCTATTTTTACCCGAGTTATGAATTAAAATTTTCACATTTGTTAGGCGAAAATTCATATTTTATAAAGACGCACTATTACAATTATTGTAGATAACTTAACACATTTAAGCATATAAAAGATGAATTTCACAGAAAACATAGAAAGTAACTCAAAAACACATTCGACTGTGTTGTTTTTCCAATCTCTTATATCTCGAGAAATATTTGCCAGATTAGCTAATGAATTACTTAGAGTAATCCTGTGATCCTAAACTATGTGTTGGCATTTTGTTTAGCTCGCATCCGTCGAAAATAAATTATTATTATTATTATTCTTCATCGCAAAAAAAAATTATATGAACAGATCGGCCATGATAAGTATTTATTTTCTCACCTCCTTTTATTTTCTCACCTCAAATGAGGTGCGAAAATTTACTTTTCATCCCGCTATAATCATTTGAGGTGAGAAAATATCAATTTTCACCTAACAAATGTGAAAAACTTAATACATCACTCGAAAGCATTTTTGGCTCTTGACCTTGTGTCGTAAATAACTGATTTAGTCTATCTGGGGAACCCAGCCGCTATATCGTGTACCTGCAATTTTTATTATTGATTTGGTATTAATCTATCTTGTTTGTTTGTTTATTTAATCATAAAAGAAATGAATAAAAGCACTTCAAAAGTTTATTATTTACTTATTCTGCATTGGTACGAAGGGATTTTGGTTTATATTTCTTGTCCTGTAGAGTAGGACCTCCTAGATGGCAATTGTTAAGTGAATTTGTCAGCAACTCGTTCAACGTTGCGAATTCAAAGCTGTCTCATGAAGGGAACTTTGGAATTGACTGATGTTGATCAGACCACGCTGATCTAGGACCGCCAATGTCTTCCCGAGGTCGAAACAGCGTCTCTGCTTCCATTTACTCACTTCACGTGATACATGTAGGGTAAGGGAAGAGCAAATGCTCTGTTCGTTTTTTAATTTATTCTCTTATCGCTCGTTATTCAGATAAAGAGGAACTATCTGTAAGGTACTATCCACTCTATCCACTCATGCAATCAGTACCCTTGAGTTTTTTGACTCAGAATTTTTTGTGAAATACGAATTTAGTGGGCTCAATAAATGAAATGGAATGAATAAAGGCAATGTTATCAAATTTGGAATGAATGAATGAACATAAATGAAAGGAAAATGAAGGATGAAATGTAAATGAGTTGCCATTGCCAATGCCAATTCGTTTATTATAAGTTCTCAAATTCAATTGAAGCAAAATAGAACAATTTTATTGATCAGCAACAACAATTTTATTGGATACAACTTACAACTTCGTTGGGATAAGTTTCTACAATATTGCATTTAAAATCATTCATATGGAAAGCAGCGGCGAGGTAGGTGGAATCGATTTGATTAGTGATCCCGATTGTAAAGTTAACGGCCATGACTAGTTGGGTTTGAGGCCTGACTTTGCTTTGCTATGTGATCCGGAATATTTTTACTTATTCTAATTTAATTTTTTATTTATTCTAATTTATCATTCTAATTTGAATTGTTTGAATTTATTTATTTTTTGCTGCGTTTTTTGGGCAAGTCTTCATAGCAGCCTCTTATTTTATGTCCGAGATTTTCCATCAGTAGATGGCAATTGTTAAGTGAATTTGTCAGCAACTCGTTCAACGTTGCGAATTCACAGCTGTCTCATGAAGGGAACTTTGGAATTGACTTAAGGATATCAGACCACGCTAATCTAGGACCGCCAATGTCTTCCCGAGGTCAAAACAGCGTCTCTGCTTCCATTTACTCACTTCACGTGATACATGTAGGGTAAGGGAAGAGCAAATGTTCCTTTTTAAATTTATTCTCTTATCGCTCGTTATTCAGATAAAGCGGAACTATCTGTAAGGTACTATCCACTCTATCCACTCATGCAATCAGTACCCTTGAGTTTTTTGACTAAGGATTTTTTGTGAAATACGAATGGAGTCATGCCATGTCATTGCTGGTGGTGGTATCCACTTCCTCCAGCATTTTTATGAATTTTTCAATGTCAAATTGTTCCTTCAGCTTAAATTTTTTCAGTAGAGCTACTCTATAGTCAATTTCCATTCGTATTATCAGATGATCAGAGCCCAAATTTTCCAGGTCAACCCGCCACGCCGTGCTAAGAAAGATATCTTCAGAAACCCATGTGAGGTCTAATGGATTTGCTGCCAGAGCAGCACTCGGAATTCTCGTGGAATTGCCATTATTAAGAAGACACAACAAAAACCTTTTTAAAGGTAAAAAGTGACGCAGTCCCTAATGTCTACTTCCAAAATTAATGATATCAGTGGAGGTGACGCTTGCGTTGAAAATACGCATACATTTCCTTGACGACAACGTTACCCTGTGTTCAAAAAATTGCGTCACAAATGCCAGACCCACCAGCGTAATAATTTTTCAACACTTTCAGTTTTCACACGCAAAAATTTAAAACTCAAAATCTTCGCAAAAAGACACGAATGTTAAATTTTTGCAGCGTAAAAACTGAAAGTACAGAAAAATTATTTCGTCGTTGGGTGTGGCATTTGTGACGCGATTTTTTGAACACAGGGTAACGTTGTCGTCAAAGAAATGTATGCGTATTTTCAGCGCAAGCGTCACCTCCACTGATATCATTAATTTTGGAAGTAGACATTAGGGACTGCGTCACACTTTACCTTTAAAAAGGTTTTTGTTGTGATAGTTTTTGATTTCAGCGTAAAGACCGTTCATAACATAGTAAATACTATCGGTAGTACATTCGGCCTCCGTCAGTTCATTTGGACTGTCAAATGGGGCTAAAATTTTGTATTTTTTTCAAGAAAAGCAACAAAATAAAAAAAAGCCGTACGTTTTGAAGGTATGCCGTAGAATAATTTATTGCTCACAATTACGTTTTACGTCTGTTAAAATTAACTTGTCAAAATAGCCATGGACCATTATAGACTGTACAACGTCCCTAAGTTCACCCAAGCTTTATAAATTGGGTAGTCTCGGTATTCGATGCCCGGGACCCAAAACAAGGTACACAAAATATGTGACGTCACTCGCATATGGAGAGCAAGGTGTACTGGAACGTCATGACGCGTCACCTGTTGGACAATAGGAGAATGAACAGCGTGGACCAGAACGATTCAACAAGAAATAGTGCATCGGTGTGTTCCAGGGCCTATTTTTGAGAATTTTTTTTTTAAATTTTCTCAAATTTTCTCGAACTTTCTCAAATTTTCTCGAATTTTCTCAAATTTTCTCAAATGTGCTCGAATTTTCTCAAATTTTCTCGATTTTTTTTTAATAAATATTAATATTAGAGGTCGTGCAGAGAAAAAAACCACAAGAAACCAAGCATGAAGGGATGGCTGAAGACTCAGCCTTTAGTACTTATGTTAATAGTTTTAGGATGCCCGAAGACACCTAAAATAGGTCGTTTGAACAAATTTAAGCAAATTTGAGAAAATTTGAGAAAACTTGAGAAAATTTTCGCAAATTTTCTTAATGTTTCTCAAATTTTCACAAATTTTCTCCAATTTTCTCAAAATTTCACAAATTTTCTCAAAAATAGGCCCTGGTGTGTTCGATTCGACTCCCCAGCAATGGAACCTGTCATTACAAATCAACACATAAGATGGCGCGCCATGGCGCCTACAACCTGC
>CM055404.1:98758650-98776177 GCA_029228625.1 Pseudolycoriella hygida | reverse complement strand
TAAGCGAACACATGTTTCAGGGTTTTGGGGAAATATGGCCCAATCCTGGTATATGGCCACTTCCATAATTGGGCAGGATGACCCAGATCTCCAGAACTATGAGATTTAGGAAGTTGGTTCCAAAGGCGAAGTTATAGAGAATTAAATTTAAGCGAACACGTGTTTCAGGGTTTTGGGGAAATATGGCCCAATCCTGGTATATGGCCACTTCCACAATTGGACAGGATGACCCAGATCTCCAGAACTATGAGAGTTAGAAAGTTGGTTCCAAAGGCAAAGTTGTAAAGAATTAAATTTAAGCGAATACGTGTTTCAGGGTTTTGGGGAAATATGACCCAATCTTGGTATATGGCCACTTCCACAATTAGGCAGGATGAACCAAATCTCTAGAACTATGAGAGTTAGAAAGTTGGTTCCAAAGACGAAGTTATAGAGAATTAAATAAGCGAACACGTGTTTCAGGGTTTTGGGGAAATATGGCCCAATCTTGGTATATGGCCTGGCCACATACATAATTAGGCAGGATGACCCAAATCTCCAGAACTATGAGAGTTAGAAAGTTTGTTTCATAGGCGAAGTTGTAGAGAATTAAAAATAAGCGAACATGTGTTTCAGGGTTTTGGTGAAATTTGGTCCAATCCTGGTATATGGCCACTTCCATAATTGGGCAGGATGACCTGGATCTCCAGAACTATGAGAGTTAGAAAGTTTCTTCCATAGGCGAAGTTGTAGAGAATTAAATTTTAGCGTACACGTGTTTCATGGTTTTGGGTAAATATGGCCTAATCCCGGAATAACGCCACTTCCAGATTCCAGAGGGATGATTCATACCTCTAGAACTATGGCATCTAGAAAGTTGCTTACAAACTTACAAAAGTACTGATATCCGCAAAAAAACCTCTTACAGAGGAGGTGTGACGCAAGTCTTTATGTCTGCTTACAAAAGCTGTGAAATCAGAAAAGTGTGACGCATTAATTATTTTAGGTAAAACTATTTTCTTCCAGTTACAAAAGTTCAGAAATCGGAGGGGGGTGACGCATTAAGCTTGGATTCGCAACAAACATTTTTAAACAACCAGCGGAATAATTTTTCAACACTCAGTTTTTAGACGCAAGAATTTAAATTTACCCTAAACGATGTGATAAGAAATAAAAGTCAAATTTTCGCAGCGTAAGAACTACAAATACAGAAAAATTGTTTCGTCGTTGAGTCTGGCATTTGTGACGCAATTTTTTGAACTCAACATAATTTTGTTTAAAAATGTTAGTTGCGAATCCAAGCTTAATGCGTCACCCCCCTCCGATTTCAGAACTTTTGTAACTGGAAGAAAATAGTTTTACCTAAGATAATTAATGCGTCAAACTTTTCTGATTTCACAGCTTTTGTAAGCAGACATAAAGACTTGCGTCACACCTCCTCTGTAAGAGGTTTTTTTGTGGATATTCATTCCGCCGATTTGAGTGAATAAAGAAAGAAAGTATTTTTCGGTTTCAATATCATGGTGACACTAGGCCAGAGGTCTGCGCCTATGTTACGTCACGTAAAATTTTCGAAAACGTTTGACTGAAATTTACATTTTCTGTAATATTAATTTATTTTTAATAACTCGGTAATCTACAAAGGAATGGCATTCTGTAATTCTTACAAATACTCGAAAGCCGTTGTGAACTTTGAACGCCCGACCTTCATCGCTCGTATGTGACTGTTTGCTAGATAAATATAAAATGACACTTTTCTGCAACGAGGAACTAAAAATTGAAGTCGTGTCTCAGTCCAACTTGTCTTTACTGTAGATATCATATTTTTGCGCTAATTTTAACAGTCAATTCACATAGTATCAGTATATTCCTTGCAATGGATTGACGGCATTGTTGAGGTTGGCCTAGCTACAGACGAGACATTACAAAACCTGTTTTGAAACATTTTTTCGTTACGAACGGGCTTCCCTTCTAATAAATTATTTCTCATTTGTCGGGGTTGTGGCTTTTCTGAAATTATCGCTGGTTTTTGGCCCCTAACATGAAAAATATTGAACGTGTCTGATAGAGCTGGTTATTTTAGGGCTTTTTCGTATGTAGTCTTAACTTCGTTCGGGGTACATCATGCAAAAAAGCCTACAAAGACTCCCACCAAACAGATACGTAAATATCTATTTGATCTTACATGCGTATCACTAAGCTCGGCATGAAAATACATTTTCAATGCCTCATCTGTTTTCGGCATTGCCGTCATAGGTACTCAAAGTTTTGACACCAAGCTGTTTTATTTTCTATGGCTTAAAGACACTACGGTCGTGTGCTTATAAATTTACTTGTTATCGAGTTTCAGCTATTTTCATGGTCTGCCATAGAAAAAACACATTGAAAAAAGAGATAATAACGACAATGTTGAAAACAGCATAACAAGTAAATTTAATGCAAAGAATTTATGGAGGTTTGAGGTGTCTGTGGATGTGTGGGCCGTTCATACCGTTTAAATAGCGTTCTATGTTAGTAAAGACATTACTCCTTCCGCATTTCGATTATTGCGCGTCAGTTATGTGTGATGCAGAAGCCAGTGTAGTAAATTCGCAGCAGGTAGCTATGAACGCTTGTATTCGCTTCGCATTCAATATGAAGCGAAGGGAACATATTCCCTCTCAAGAGATGGTAATTTTGGGATGCTCATTTTCGAATTATCGGAAATATAAAATGTGCTTGTTGATAAGGAATATTACGATCGCTGGGCAGCCGGATTATTTGTTTGAAAAGCTGCAGTTTACGCGTAGTCTGCGTAATCCATCATTGATTGTGCCGAGTTTTGTGAAAAATGGGTTATTAGTTAATGGATGGGAGCCCCGCAACGATCTTCCTGACTCCGTTAAGTTCATGACTAATATATGACAAATGTATTTTCCATTCAAAATTACGCTTTCACATTCATTCCTGTGAGTTGACGCTGTTGTGCCGCAATAATTAATAAACTCTACCAACAGCTTAACAGCTTTTCTAATCCAACATCGAGTGTTGCCTAGACCACCTGTCTTCAGACCCACGTTGGTGAAGTAATACGAAAGAGATTTTGACATCGATGCGTAAATTTGCATCCAATTTTTATGATTTTCATTTTTTAATCGTGGAAATTCCGATTCTAAGAGTCATAATATTCCGTTTAATGTGAAAAAAGAAATTCTACATGAAATGATTTTTAACTTATATACGAGTCATATGGTCAACATCACGAAAACAGTTCAAAAGTTTGGGCCGGTATCAATATAAAAATAGTGAAAACAACATGGTTTTTTGCTTAAAAGTTGAATAACTTCGGTTTGACATCAGCCCAAAACTCGAGGTTGGTTCCAATCGTCAGCCCAAAACCAGCCCAAAATGATACAATAAGTTTAGGATCGGAAGAATTTGATTTAGTTACGAAAACAGCTAAACGACATGGTTTTTTTGCTTAAAAGTTGAATAACTTCGGTTTGACATCAGCCCAAAACTCGAGGCTGGTTCCAATCATCAGCCCAAAACCAGCCCAAAATTTTGAGCTATATACCGAGCAAAGAAAGCATTGATTTCATACGAAAACCTCAAAAGGACATATTCAACCACTAAAATTATTTTGGGCTGGAGTTCCATGGCATTATCCAGCCCAAAGCTAGCCCAATTGAAATAGCTTTAATTCGCTACAGTTCGAAATGGTGGTGGTGCCAGCGACATGTACCTTTACATATTGTCAATTTAATTATGAAGTGTGATTTCTCTTTCTCTCTCTCTCTCTCTCCCTCTCTTAGTCAATGTAAATTATAATATAAATATGGTATTGAATTTAAGTTTAGATTTAGCAAAAGTTTCATTATAGGAATAGATTAGTGCATACGTAATCACAGGTAGTATAAGGCGTTACATACATACAATTGCGCATCCTGAATGGCAAGTTTGAAAGTATTGTCCCATAAACGACTCGCTACCGACTAAAAATTTCCCCTAAATTACTTTTTTAAACTAGGTTGCGTTTCGGACTTAGACGGAGTGACACCGCCTTAATTCATAATTCTGACAAATAAAAAAATTTTGCGTTTTTTCAACTTCTTGTGTCTTTTTGCGGTTTTTAAATATTTTTTTCCGTTACGTTGCAAATTAGGGGGAGGAAGATGCGGGGAATCGCAATAACAATGCAAAATTTGCTTTTTTTGACGTAGTCTCATGTCACAATAGTTTTCATAATTATTCATAACTCAAACAATTTAATGTTTCCAATTTAAAAAGTTTTAAGACTAGGAAGCCGATCCACACCGGGTAAACGTTTAAAACCATAAATACAAAACTAAATTTCTAACTGAAATATTGCCAAAATTTAAAAAATTTAAAAATTGAGGAACCCTATCGTTTAACGTTGACAAGAAATTGAATAAATTCAATAAAATAACAAAAAATTGTAATAGGATCACATGAGCTCCTCCTGATGAAGACCTTCCCTCTATTTTTAGGCCATTTGGAATGAAAATCCTTTGCGACTTGTGTAGTTTCAAAGAGCTCGAAAAAGTTCACTAAAGTGCACCATTGAACCCGAACAAATGTTAGCACAAGTCACACACTGATACTTTTGAAATTCTTGAAAAATTTGTATTTGGGACCCCAATGTTCAGTGACGGAGCCTGGGACTCCGACCAACTTTTTTTCGGGTTCAAAGGTGTACTTTGGTGAACTTTATGGTGCTCTTTCAAGAAATTTAAGTCACAAAGTTTTCATATTTTTAATAGCTGCAAAATTCAAGCGTACGTTTTTGTAATCTTATTACACAAAATGTAATAAGATTGCAGAAAATGTAATAAGATTGCATTGTAACGAAAACGAACTCTCGATTTACTCGGCCATTTGGAAAGATACAGCTTCCAAATTGGTGTACTTTGAAAGAGCAGGACAAATTTTACCAATGTTCGCTCTTGAACCCAAAAAAATGTTGGTTCCATGTAATAAAAGACATTTTTCGCAAGGTTCAGTGACCGAACTCCAGGACATGGACCAGCATTTATTAGGGTTCAATAGCGAACTTTGGTGAACTTTTTTATGCTCTTTCAAAGTACACCAGTCACGAAACTGTATCTTTCCTAATGGCCGAGTAAATCGAAGGTGCGTTTTTGCAATTTTGTAATGTTACAAACGTAATATTATTATTATTATTATATTATTCTTATTATTCGTATTAATCTTATTATTGTGAAGTTGTTGTTGATGCAAGCACTTTCCGGTGTGGTTATATTGAAAGAGCATGAAAAAGTTCACCAAAGTTCACCAATGAGCCCAAAAAAAAGATAGTCCTAGTCCTTAGGATCTCTCACTGAATCTTGTCAAATTCTTGAGACCGTGAAAAAACGTGAATGTTCTGCAAGGGAACGCAAGGACTCGGATCTACTTTTTGTGGTTTCAATAGCTTAACTTAGATCACTTTTTCAAAGTACACAAGTTTCAAAAGAGTGACATTCCAAATCGCCACAGAAATAGAAGGTTGGTCTTCATGAGAAAGGGCTTTTGTGACCATTTTAAATTTTTTGGTGTATCATTGAATTTATTACTTTTCTTGTGTAGTGGTCTATAAGTTTTAATTTTGTTAAATTTAGGCAGCGTTACAGTAAGTAATGTGTTATATTTATGGCTTAAAATGTTTACCGTGGATCGTGGGCGTGGATCGGCTTGTTAGTCGATGTGAAAATTTCGAGTTTGTGCATAATGAATTTTAATCTAAAAATTTTGAAAGTGGAAACGTGATATTTTTTGATAATTATGAATAATTTTAGAGACTATTGTGTCTCAAAAATATGTAAAAAACAATCAAATTTTTGTTGCTAATGCATTTTTATTGCGATTTCCCGCGTCTTCGAGTGGTGTTCGACGCTCATGTGACACAGGTTTGACACGGGGATCGCTATTAAAATTCTCACGTTTTCTAAAAATTCTAAAAATGTAAATTATTTTTAAAAATGTTGCGAATATTAAGAATGAAAAACGATCGAAAGTCCCAGTTTCGAACATTGGAACGACTGTTTTCATTTTAAATGAGCTTGCTATCGATATGCAATACTTACTTACTTACTTATCAGCCTTTCTAACCCAAGCGGGTTTTGGCTGACTCTACAACGTTTCTCCATCTGGAGCGATCCTGGGCCAGACTTCTCCAACGTGGTCGTCGTTGTTGAATCCGTCCGTTTATCCGAGGCTCATTGTAGAATTTCTTGAACTGTGATTTTTTTACGAGGAAGAGGCGTTAACACTTCGCTCAACCCACTGATCCGTTTCCTCGACAACCCGTAGGCAAGTTGTCAGGTAGCACTCTTAAGTTTAGCACAAAACTCCGAAGAGAATTGAGGTCCCAGGGACTACGACGTGGACGTAAAAAGAGCACTTGATAGTTAGACGGTTGCACGCCTGGCATATGACCCGGACTACCACACTCCGCTCATATGCTATCAAGCGCTACCCTATCTAACTACCCAATCCCCATATGCAATCACTTTCGTAATTAAATAATTTGACAGATAGCTACAACGTCCTTTTTTCAATAAATTTTTTAATTATTTTATTTTGAAATTGTAGGATTATAATGAAGGAGCAGGTAGGAGTAGATTTTTAATATTTTTTTTTGTTTTCTTTAAGACTTTTTCCTGCGAATAGTACCCAAGGATAATTTTTTGCAGAATCTGCGAATAGTGCCCAAGAACCTGCGAATAAATAAAATATAGAGGAAAGTCATTGAATTCTAATTATTGATTACGTAATTCGTAAAATGCCCAACAGGAAAAAATTAGCTCGTCACCTAATACTTCTCCATTAGCAAAAATGTTCCTCTCAATTTTTTCTACCACATAGCATTGTTGTGCTAAATAATTTTTTTGTAGATTCAGCATCTCTGAACCGTAATCGATGTTTCTTCTTTACTCCGAAGTCAAAATTCGATTGGTAAACGCATCAACCCCTTATACCTCGTAAACTTTGCTACTTCGTATGGGTCTACAAATAAAAGTCATTCAATTTTAAGTTTCCAAACACTTCACACATCAAACAATCATAATAATCTACAATCAATAATGGTAATATCATTGATCCCGAAACGTTGATGGCGATGCGATCGAATGTAAAAATTCCGAAAATAGGCATTTATTATCTCTTGCAGATATCATCCAATGTCAGCAACTCTATTATGTATACAATAAATACTAACTTTTATTTTGATACGAAAAGAAGAAGAAAATAAATATAAGTTTTAACACAAATGACTGGTGTACAGGGTTGTCACCTAGGTTGTTAACGTGAACAACAAAACAGCGTTGACCTCGTCGCACCACTGGTAGCACACGTTTTTATAGTGATTGCTGTTGCTTACTATCAAATTCTTCGAAAAACAGCATGGACTTGAGAGAACTAAAAAAAATGGTCAAAATGATTTGACGTTTCAAAAGTCATTTTGACATTTGGAATAGACAAACTTTTCATTCGAAAACTTACGTTAAGTTAAACAACTTTTCATGCAAAAAGTCGGAAAAATCAGTCAAGTGGAACCGCTGAGTGTAAAGACATATATAACATACACTTTTCTATGTGTTCAACTAAAAAGCTTCGATACGAGGATGACATCACACCATCGCATCGATTGTATTCTTCATAAAAATCTTCAGATATCTTTGTCTGTAACTTCGCACAATTTTATTTATCTTATCGCTTATGCTCTGGTTTTCCACCTGCTATACTAACAACTTTTACATGATGCTTTTTTATTCTTCAGGAATGTCATTTAGCACCTTAACCGCATCATAAAATATAGATATATTACAAACTCGTAAGATGTATGTAATGGTAGTTTCAAAATTTTACTTGAATATTGGAAGAGTAAAAAAAATTCACAAGCATTAAAATACACCGTTTCAGCCAAAGGAAGAGAAGAAGAAGTGGGAAGGAACTTAAAGAGAAACTTGGTTGTATATCAGTTCATCCGCTTTGAAGTAACTAAAATAGGTGTAATAAATGGGCGGATTTTTGGAGCTTTGCCTTCTCCCGCGGTTTCTAGGTTAAATGTTAAGAGTTAGTAGCTCATATAAAACTGTTATTCATCATTCTTGATTCGGAACAGGTCTTTATAAGAAGTTAGCAAAGTTTTCTACAGCGACATAAATGTATGAAAAATTCAGTCTTCACGCGAACACTACGAACACTAAGTACTGTAATTTAGTTGAATTGCGAAGCATTATGCCAAAAACAGACGACAAAGTACAGAATATGTTTTCATTTTTCTATTTCCTACGTTAATATTAGATTTCATTACGCAGTTTTCGCAAATGTCAAATGATTAAAGAAATTTTTCTATCGCGAAACTGGAATTGCTGCAACTGTCAACGAACAGAAGGACGAAACTATATTCTGTACTTTTGCGTCTGTTTTCGGCTTTATGGAATCGAAACGAAATTCTAATTACCGTTAGTGGTGCTTTGTTTACGAATGGTTTTTTAGCTTGCTTTCGTACGCTGCACAAAGATCAGATTTTTCGTTTGGAGCTGCGGTAATTCGTCTATAAAGGGCATGAAAGTAAGACAAACGTAATAAAACAGCGGTTCCAGTAACTGATCGGAAGTCGTAACACTTTCAGAGAAAATTCAAATACGGACAATCAACGTTGATGCAATGCACTTTAAAGAACCAAATTTAGGCTTCTAATTGTCCCCAATTAATATATTTCCTTTACACCGCTTCATGTATTGTCACTGTTTTAATTACCTAAAATTACAACTCGACGATCTAAGTTTAAAAAAATAAATAAACTTTAAATTGTGAAATCTATCCGAAACAATTATCGTTTAAAATAAAACTGACATAACATCGAAATGTGCGCCAAGCAATGAATTCGAACAATCAAAGTGTGCGTACTCCAAGCATTTGTATCATGTTGATATATACGGTAATGTGTGGCAATCTGTGGGCTGTCCACAAAAGTGCCTACAAAAGTCCTAAATGATATTCTGAAGTGAATATGCAATCTAGCACTGCCAAGCTTTACAGAATAAAAATAGGACCCGACTTTTAGAGGTCTTCCCCTTAAAATGTTCAAAAATTCGTTTTCTTCTATTAAAACGGACGGCCTCAAAATGGCAAAAACCGTACCAATTGCCATTTTCAGACAGCCCACAGTTTGCCACACATTACCGTACACAACATGCATACAAAGCGCTTGGAGTACGCACACTTTCATTGTTCGAATTCATTGTTTGGCGTACATACATTTCGGTGTTGTCACTTTTATTTTAAACGATAAATTGTTTCGGCCTTTCACAATAAAAATTTTATTAATTTTTTTACCTTAGATTGGCGAGTTATAATTGGTGATTAAAACCGTAGCGGTGTAAAGGAAATATATTAATCGGGGGAATTAGAAGGCTATTCTTTAAAGTGCAGTACATCAACGTTGTTTTTCGGATTTTATGTGTTCATTAAAGCGTCCGAACAACTTGCTGTTAATTCTCGAATAGTAAACGTTATTTCGTTTATCGTTGTCGTTATCGAACACGACCGAACAACTTTTCCACACAAGTGTCAAAATCACACATGGAAAGTTCGATCTCACAGTACGAAATGATTGCGAAGTATTTTACTATACACTAGATCTGTAAATTTAATTCCAGGCCGATGGCCGAGTGTCATAATATGCAACATGTACCTAATAAAGTACTTTTCATCGCGTTGCATACAACGTTTTATGCAACAGAGTCGTCTAAAGCTCTACACACTCTGCTTTTTTCGTATTAATTAATGACCTTCCTCAAATGCTCGATCACTGCAAATGTCACTTATTTGCCAACGATGCACAGCGCTATATGCATCACGCTTAGTTCAACTACAAAGTAGTTGTCTACTTGGTAAATGTGGACTTAAGTAGGATCCAAGAGTGGGCGGCTGAGAATCCGATAACACTAATAGTGAGCAGATACAGTATTTTTCTAAACTAAAGCAAAAGTTCTGGGTATAAATAAGTTTCGATGTAATCCATGTTGGAAACAAACTAACGAGAGTATTCGAGCTCGTAGTAATTTTACAGCAACAAACCGTAAGCTGCAAACAACGAAAAATACAAATTCAGAATTTCACCAACACATAGGTATTACAAAATGATCCTATGGTTTTGGTTTCGGGATTTTGCCCGAAAATCTTATTTGTGTGAACGGCACATCCGTGCAAAAGACGCTGATGCTGACGATGTTTCCATACCCAGTTCGTTTATCGTTATATAAAAGAATCGCGTTTGTATATAGGACAGGACGCAATATAAATGAAAGATGTTGAACTCAATACCTTATGACGTCATATGCTGTTCTATGGAGAAAAATAGGACGTCATGCCAATGACGCCACCGTTTACCATTAATACGAAAGCATGCGCGTAGCTGATATTTTGCCCCACCCTTTAGTGCTATTTCATTACAATGGACCAACAACTTTTGATTTTTTTCCTCTTGTGTGTTGAATGTTCAAATGACAAAACAAAAAAAGAAGAAATAGCCAAGGAACTATGACGATATTAATAAATTGCTATGTGGAACAGAAGAGAAATATAATTTACAGACAAAGCCAATTTGCACACAATAAGTCTTGATGCGGTGTTTTGAACGGAGAAAAGAAAAGTTGGGGGAATAGAATCGTTTGAACGTAAATGTGATTATAATCAAGCTAATTATTAAAATTTTACGTTTCCAGTAGTTAGTTTATTATTCAATGAATGGCGTAATGGTTGGGATATTACACTATTTTCTTTTTTCGCATAGCTTTTTACAATGTGATGGCGAAAATGGCGAGTTGTTGTTGGAAGAAATTATGCTGATTGCTTTCCAAATGGAATAATGTCGGTTGAAGTATGAGGCGGGTGTTTTAAATAATTTGCAAATTTACGACTGTGTAATTATTTAATTACTAGAGTATTATGTGTGATGCATATACTATACATACAAACTACGTTTTCTTTAGTTTCGGACTACTACTGAACATACGAAGGTTGCCTGTTTATGTTCGATGATTAAATGGATCAAGAACATGGCTTTGTAACTATTATAGTTGTCGGTGATATTCACTTTGATTCAGAACGTATTTGCGTATTTTTATTATGATTAGTTTGCAATCAGCCTTCTTCGGCTTTGCGCTCGATTGCATTTAGGAATTTGTAAATATTTATAATTTAACGACTTCGATTAAAATGCAACTAAAATTGTTTTTCTCAATTAAAATTCACATGATTGATTGATGTTCCAATCAATGTTGAGATTTTTTCAAAAACAATATACTATTTTCGTTTTATTTACACTTACGTGTATGGAGACTCGTGCCCAAAAAAATTTTTTTGTTAGGCGAAATTTGCAAAAAAAATTATTCGCCAGTCTGTCTGTCTGTCCCCATATCTGTCAGTCAACACAAAAACCAAAAGTAAATGTCGACTTGAAGATGAACTTCAGAAAGTCAAAAAAATAGATTGATGAAAATCGGTTGAATGGTTCTCGGGCATTGAATCTTTTTATTTTGTGATGCATCACGTGTTTAGGCCATGGTCTAAATAATACAAATACGTCGTGCAGAAAAACATTTGTCTTCTACGATAACTCGTGTAAAACTTGACCGATTTTCAAAATCTTTTTTTTTATTGAAAGGTTACTACTCGAAAAGCTGATTACGGCTCAATTGCCCATTCAGCAATTTCCATTCCAATTTAGTATAATGGACGTTCGAATCTTATTGCGTTTTATTTTTTAACTCCATTTTGAATTTTTTATATCAGTGTTCATACGTCTAATAGTTATTTGTGTACCTGTTTTAGACGATTGATTTTAGGCAATTTGGCGAGTTGTGAGGTCTACAAGCGAAAGTGCCTAAAAACAATCGTCCAAAACAGGTACACATACAACTTTACATGCAAAGGGGCGAAATCCCAAATTATTTCAAAAAATGCCCTCATTTTCGGCCCCGTCGCATGTAAAATATATTTATATCTATCACAACAAAAACCCTCTTCATTACATCGAATACGAAACTTGTATATTTCTCTTCCCAAATGAGACGCGAAAATTAAAAAATGCAACTCTCAGTAGGCCTTAGAATGCTATGGGAACCGAAAGTATTTTCGGCCCTCTAAACAGAGGTGCGAAAATAAACAGAGGAACGAAAATTTTTTCGGTCCTCTAAACAGAGGTGCGAAAATAACTGACACAACAAAAAAACTTCGACACTTCATTGAGTTTACTTCGATCAAAGTGTAACAAATCTGTGCGCCGGTGCTACCAAGATTTTTTATGTGGAATTAAACATGATATTGTTGAAGAAGGAAATGTTATTTTTTTTTAAATTAGTTTTGTCTTTCTAGTTTTGTAAGGAAAAACTGCAATATTCTCGTAGTTCTTGTTATGTGAATCACTTAGTTTTGGATGTGTATCATGAGTTTTGGATGTGGATCATTTCGCATGAGAATCACAATGGTTATTTGTGTACATGCTATGGACGATTGATTTTAGGCAATTTCGCGAACTAAGCAGGTGCACAATGCACATACAACTTTTCATGAATTGGGCATAAATTACAGAATTTTTCTTGTAATTTAGGCGCCCGGCATGAAAAACATCATATTTTTAATTTCTACATGCTGTTGCTGCTATTACTGCAGTGATGTTTAAATCATAACATTCAAATGAATAAATTATTGACCTTAGTTGAATTGATTAATGAGTAAGCCTTCGTTTCGAGTTGCATTTTTTAATTTTCGCGTCTATTTGGGATTCGAAAATTACAAGATTCGTATTCGTTGTAATGAAAAGTTGTGTGAATCACATGTGACGGCGTAAAAAATTTCAACCTGTGCGATTACCGCCCTTGCCTTCGGCGCGGGCTGCAAATTTCGCACACGGTTGAAATTTTTCACTTTCGTCCCTTGTGATCCAAATAACTATTTTAAAATGGAAACGTAACGCAAATCCTCGTCCTTTCTTCCAAAACAACTGATATCAATTTGGGTGACGCTTACAGCTTCGGAACGTAAAAAATTCTTTTGAAATATTTTCAAATGCGTCACAAATGCCGGACCCTCCCAACGTAATAATTTTTCTGCGCTTTCAGATTTCGCATGCCAAAAATTTGGCTACCCGTACTCCACACATCACGCAAAACTTAATTTTTTTTCGTGTCAAATCTGAAAGAACGGAAAAACTATAACATTGGGGAGTCTGACATTTATGACGCGTTTTTTTGATCAAAAGTGAAAATATTTCAAAAGAATTTTTTACGTTCCCACCCAAATTGATATCAGTTGTTTTGGAAGAAGAGACGAGGACTTGCGTCACATTTCCCTTTTAAAAAGGGTTTGTGTTGTAATATCAGTGATTTTAGAAGAAAAGAGAAAACAAACGAACGGCGAAAAAAATTTTCGGCGAAAAAAATTTTCGGCGAAAAACAATTTCGGCGAAAAACAATTTCCGCCGAAAAAAATTCATTTGACACAAAACATCTGTCTCTAACAAGAACATTTAAATTTTTCCCCTAAGTGCGTCCCATACCACCGTCGGCTATTTTGTTGTTCACTTGTGTTTGCTGAACACTACTCACCCAACCCAACAACTTTTCCTTTGACTCCAAACTTTACTTATTTTAAAAATTTGACAAGACCTTTAACTGTTTGACGATTGATGTTATATGTCGTAATATTTTATGTAAATTCCTATTACCTGTTATTTGTACAAATAGTCCACTTGCATTAAGTCGACTCAAAATGGAAAATAAATGAATGAATGAATGAAACTTCTAATCTCCACCCTAACACAGTCCAAAAATTTTGCTCATATTTGACCCATACTTTGAATACACTCACACACACATGCAAAACATTCTTTATATGGGCTTTATATGGCGCCTTCTAAGAGCACTGGCGCCCAAACGAGGCCAGTACCCCCTCTTATCTCATATTTCGTAAAATGCTCACCCGATTGTCCGTGCAAAATTTCAAGAAAAGTTACCGAGCCGTTTTCGAGCACGAGCCAAAAAATTCGGTTTTCATAAAAAATAACTAACCCACTAACTAACGTAATATGTTTCCATTAACTTTAACTTTGGCTTCTATCTATTTCTATCGGAGAATTTTCATCAATACTCTTAGCAGAGGTAAGAGCCATTATCGAAGGCTGTCGGCTCTTAAAAGACGACAGCGTTGCAAGCGAGACCCTAACGATCTGTAGTGATAGTCAAGATGCAATTACAGCTTTATCCTCATTCAAAATTGATTCTGCACTTACATTAGAATGCTGGGAAGCTCTAAATAACGCAGCCCAGGTGAACTCTATGCACCTTATTTATGGGTTCCAGGACACAGCGGAATTGAAGGCAACGAAAGAGCTGATGCACTAGGCAGGAGGGGCGTCAGGTATAAGCCTATCGGTCCGGAGCCATTCACGGGAGTCCCGCGCTCATTAAGGAAACAGGTAATTCACAGGAAACGAGATATGGAATTTAAAAATTACTGGGACAATCAGCAAGATAGTATCAGCAAGAAAAATTCGAAATTCCTATTAAATGTAAGTCGCACTAGGCTGAAAGTCTTCACGGGCATACTAACAGGACATTACGGCTTTAGCTACCATAGGGAAAAGAACGGATCCAAGCTGTGATCTTTGTGATTTCCACACAGACACGGCTGAACATTATCTCTGCTACTGACCGGCTTTCATCACCAATAGACGAAGGTACCTGGGTGGCTACACCATCAAGTATGACCTGATCAAACATTTTCAACCAAAAGGTATCTTGAACTACATCGCTAGTACAGGCAGGTTCTAAATAGCGATTATGGTGTAAACAAGCTAGCACAATGGGCCCAACTGAGGCCCCCGTGCGTGTACCTACTGCGGTAGGAACGGGTACCCTTTAAAAAAATGAAATAGCACATTTTGTATGGAAAATGACGATTTTCTAAAGGTGAAATCTTCGAATCCACTGGACCGATTTTAATGACTAAAATATCGATTTCTATCAAAATTTTACGTAGAATCCGAAAAACTAGGTCTTAGGGGGTACAACTCAAAGAAAAAAGTGAAATGTTAGCTGTATATATGGTTCCGCCGTCTACGAAAAAAAAATCCTAATTTTTTGTACGTATGTGGACTTGCGTCACCGGCGAATTGCTACCGCGCGCTTATGATCGATGGAAGCCGTAGCTCTCAATTTTCTTTAGTATGAATACACCGTTTCTCTCTACACACTACCGACGGATGATTGCTAGGATCTCTAATATCGGAGAAACGGACTGGTAAAACTAAAAACGTTAACTGATTCCCTTCTCCACGGATCAATTTTCAATGTTTGACCTAACAAGGTTTTTTATGAGATTTTGTTATTTAATTTAATTCCACGATGCCACTGAATACGATGGTACGCTATTAAAACTGAAATCACTATTCGTGTTACATTTATGTTTCACACTAAAATTACGCTGATAATTTGATTATAATATCAACATGAGCGAAGCTATACCTCCCCCTTCTCTCCCATAAATTCAATTTATGTTACATAATAGTCATTTGTATGATGATACAAATTGGTTATTAAGATTAAATTTTGCTGCCATTATGTGTCGCTATAATTAATAATGATTGTGTAGGCAAAGCTCTTAACATTCCAAACTGACTGTAATTTATCGTCAATAAACTGATTTCGATAATTAATGTTGCATTCTGTCACCTCAAGTATTGATTACAATGACACATGTAGCGATTAAATTGGTCGTCATCCCTTGCCGCTTCTCCTACCGACGAAACCACATAGTTTCCCTAATATCTTTGTTAGTAATTTTGATTATTCCAGTATTTCCTGGGGTTGACATAACCTAGCTAACTTTGTGCCATGACGATACTTAACTCTTTCTTGCTGAACACGGTTTGTTGCGATTCATGTAATCAATCAAGTTGACAAGTTTCGTAAAAGCTGACAAGGAAGTGGAGGTCATGACTGACTAACAAACAGAATCTCTTAAATCCCATGGAATGTCGTCAAAAGTCGTTATAATAGAGCACTGTCTGTCTTTTCGTACCAATGAAAGTGTGTACGCGCTACCATTAATGGAACCTAAATTATGTCGAAGGCGGAGTGAACTCAATATTACTTTCATTTTCCAATTTACTATCCATTGCTATCTCTTGCTTATAATCATAAATGGAATAACAAAATATTTATTATTAGTCGCTAAGCCACAGCCTTCCGGGGATCATAACCTACATCAACTACACCTGCATTATACTTCCATCCGTCAGATCCCGACTAGTTACGGTCGACTAATACTCTTCAGTTGGACTGTATAATCAATCCAGATCCAGAACTAGCACGCTAAATTGTTCTTCACATACAACATAAAACGATTGTTGAATGGGCTAATTTTTCATTATAATTTTGGACTAGTCATCAACTTTGTTCTAATCCACAAATTGCGAACGAATAAAAATGATTTTATTTATTTTTGCTACTTTTAATTTGATTGTCTGCCAGAACGCAACGTCACAAGCATTTATTATAACATTTTTTATGGGGAAACGAGTGTTTTTTACATGTTTTATTGGTTTCGAGCTATTACGTTTCAGCAACAACATGGGTGTATATTTAATTTTACTTTCAGTTATAAAACTATATTTGTCTGGGTCTTCATAGTATCTTCTTAATACATAAAAATTACTTTTATGACACATCGAACTAGTATAGTACTTTCAGATCGATAATGCATGATGAAAGTCAGAGAAGAGATCAATTTTTTCACTACGCAATAATAAATCCACTGATCAAAAAGGATTTTCGAATTCTTAGAATTTTGTAGCGCAGTGACTTCCGACAACTATTTTAATTATTTGATGATTGAGAAAATGTTCAAATGCCTTACAGGCCAGCAAGATAATCTCCCTGCGCGAAGTAGTTGCAACATTTTGAGCATGTCAGTGGGAGCGATATGTTTGTGAAAAATTTTAGGTACCGATACCGGTCAGACCCCACGTTTGAAAAATGCCATACGGCAGCAAAGGGTTGTATAATTCAATACAAATTCGTAACCCTCAGAAAAAATTTTTCAGCAACAGCACTGATTTTTGCTAGACTACTTCTCTTAGGAAGGGCTCACGTAATTGACTGTTTAACCGGATCTGTTATGAGAGCGATTCCCAACCAATAAAACTGCGATTGTTGTAGGTACTGTCAAGCTTCCTGTATAAGACTCGACATTGTACTCAAAGGATCAGTTAATTTACTGGATGTTTGCTTATATACTCGTCATATTAAATAGTTAATAAAGCATTCACACACCAAAATCGGAACGCGGAAAATGTTAAAATTTTGAATGAAAAGTAATTGGTACGATGTCGAAATTTTTTTAATAGATACATTAACCCTCTAGGTACGATTTGAAAAAATCTTGAACTTATATGATGTTTGACAGGATAATTTTCAAAGAGTTTTCGCTGAAGCAGCCCATAAGGTTCTGCACAACTTCGGGACGAGCTTTTCTA
>CM055404.1:98662094-98758150 GCA_029228625.1 Pseudolycoriella hygida | reverse complement strand
TTATTATCAGTTGACCTAAAACTTGTGGATTGAATTTTTTGAGAATTACCTGGTCTTTTATCGAATTTCCTGTGTTCCGATTTTGGTGTGTGAATGCTTTATACATATCATCATCAATCACTTATTTCTTTATGCAATAGGTGTAATACTTGTACAACTTTCATTGTGCATAAATTCGTAACACAAAACAGCAAAACACTAAAAAATACTTTACATTTTCAAAATCAGTACAAGTAAGAATAAGAAGGAAAAAGATTTATAGAAATATTTTTCAGTAGTAACTAATAATAATCATCTAACCGAAAAGTTCTAATGGTTGAAATATAGAGTGTTGGGCTCATAATTCAATGATCTATGGATCGAGCCCAGGTAGCGCGTAAAGCAAAAATAATTTTCATTTTCAAATTTATTTCAAGGAAACAAGTTCGGTATATTTCAACCATTAGAGAAAAAGATTTGATGTTCACAAAAAAAAAAAAAATGTAATTATAATAAGACACATACTCTCTTAGAAGCCTTCCAATTAATAAAACTACTCAAGAAAACAATAGGAAAACATCACTTATTAGCCCGAGTTCTGCCAGTAGCCTAGCGTGACAGGAAAAACATCAATTCATTATTCTCGAGCTATGGTCAAGCAGATCTCGAAAAATACATCTTGCGGAATGATTCGGCCGTTCCCGCGTACCGGACGCTAACCGGAAGCGAGTTCCATTCACCTCATTGAAAAGAGATCTCCTACAGCGTGATCTATCAAATCGCAAGAGTCTAAGCCTAGTGGTCACGTCAATATCAACAAGCTCATAGAGATAAGAAGGCTCTCTAGAATGAACGAGCCTATAAACAAACAACATAGCCCGAAATTTGTGGTGCTCCTTCCACGAACAGCCAAAAAACCTATCTTCAACTGCCGATATACCCCTCCTTCGCACTCCATACACGTATCTAACGACCGATTTGAATGCCTTATCCAAAAACCTTTTCGACGTCGCGTCAAGGTCATAAGAAAAAACTTCACAATAATTGTCGAAGTGAGGCATCAACAGCGTTTTGGCCAGCATCAACCGTGTCCTGAACGGTGGCATCCCCGAAAGAGGCCACAGACTTCTGAGGCTAGCATAAATCTTCTGGGTGATCATGTCTGCATGATCGTGCCACGAAAAATCAGAATTCATAATTAGCCTCAGATTTACGACTTTAGTAGAGAATGGGATATTTACACCGCCAAGCGAAAGAGAAGGAATGTCCGCATCTCTCTCAACGCCGAACACAATTGCCTGAGACTTACCAGCGTTGAGGGTAAGCTTATTCGATACTGACCACCTATTAACCCTCATCAAATCTTCATTGATCCTAGCGAAACAGTCAACCAAATCGTCAACTTCGAAAAAAAGCATAGAGCTGCGCATCATCAGCGTAGAGGTGACGGATCATATGTAGGACTGAGTCGGGAAGATCATTTATAAATAAAGAAAACAGAAGAGGCCCTAAAATGGAACCTTGAGGGATACCCATTATTATTGGAAGAAAATCCGATAAAACTCCATTAATGCATACAGCTTGTGACCTGCCTGATAGACAATCAATAATTAGCGAAATAGCGGTTGAGTAAAAAAAAAAATTGAAGACGCAGCTTGGCACAGAGAGCATCATGACGGACTGAGTCGAAAGCTTTAGAAAAATCTAAAAGCACAAGCAGTCCCACCAACTTGCGCTGCAACGCTGACCGCACATCGTGTGTTATCTTCAAGAGTGCTGTTGTAGCGCTATGACGCGACCGATAAGCAGATTGAACATTATATTGACTATTTATTGCAAGGGGTGACGTAACTCTGCGTAAATCTCAAGAGGATTTAAAAGCACTGTAATTTCTGGAAACCTTCTTCTGGACCTATTTGTCTAATTTTGGACGTGTATGGTTCAGACATTTTGCGAGTTAGCAAAAAAAGTTTTCAATGAGAGGTTACTTCATCATTGGAAAACTTTACGAGCTGTTTAGTGTGACAGAACCTGGAGCTGTCTTAAAACATCAGTCTGTCGATTTATTTTTCCCGCTATTCAGATTTTCTACACATGTGCGACTGACGCTTCAAAGAGTTTTAGATGCTTTATCGCATAGTGGAAAAAGCAGACAGAACATGACCTTCAATTTTTCGAAGATCTCCTAATATAATACTCACGAGGGTTATGTAACATAGTTACATTGGATGCGATGTGCTGGTTTTCCTTTCCTCCCAACAGCCAAAAAATCAAATTGAAAAAAAAAACGGTTTCTTCATCATACACGAGTGGTTGACGCTTTCGTTTTGTAATTCAACGCTGTGAAAAACGCCCTTAGCTGTTTACACAAACAATTTAATCTTTTCGCTATCCTATATGAAATTTCGGTTGTTTTTTTAGACTAAAAAAACTTTTCTGTATCCCAATGTTTGTGTATGTAATTTGATTCTAATCGAATAAACTCTAAATCGAATTTAAATTTGATGGAATTGGTATAGTGTTCTGGCGGAATTGACTAGCGTTTGTATCGCATATTAGGGTTAATTTCTTCGGTTCGAGCTAATCGCTTTAATTTAAACATGCACTGGATTTTCTGCGAATTGATTTATAGTTACGGAATCAGGTTTTCGCGCTTCCGGTGGCGCATAGTCTTAGATTTATGTTATACATTTTACTGCATTTTAATTATCCACTAAACCACTACGTCATTAAAAATAATTATGCCAAAGGAAAGTATTCCGTTCAATATAGTGTTCCTAATGCATATGCAAAACTTCAATTCTATTCTGCCGTGTCTTATGATTATTGTGCCATATTGGAGATATTTACCGTACACATAATGGTAGATACTCAAAATCACCAAGGTACCTCGACATATTATGTTTGTGAATTGCAATAGTTTTTTATAGTATTACATGGGGTGAAAATAGAAAATTCTTTAACAAAGTCTGTGGCCAAAATAGAGAAAATTGCAACGAGAGTAAAATTTATGGCCAAAGTAGAGAGAATTGCAACGTGAGTGAAGTTTGTGCCCGGAGCGCAGCGAAGTTGCAATTTTCTCTGCAAGGGCCAAAGATTTCACCAGAGTTAAAAATTTTCTATTTTTCCAAGTATGAATTAATTTGCTCACGACTGCATGCGAAAATTCGTATTTTTCACCGAAAAAGAAATGCAACACGAAAACTACTTTCATCCCTAGGGAGATTTACGAAAATATTTCCTACCCAAGGGCGGAAAACTCAGATGAAGTTTTTTGAGAATTTTCTTCTGCATTGTAAAATGAAAATAAAATGGAAGCAAATAAAACTTTAAATCAACACAAATATCTGAACACTAATTGTTGTATCTCAAAATAATAATTTGTAAAAATTTGTTAATGAATAAATAAATGTATGTATGTTTTCGCATCTCTCCCATCTCTCCCTAGGGATAGGGACGAACATATTTTCGCGCTACCAAGAGAGGAAAATATTTTCGGACATCTCCCCGTAAGGGACTCCTGGAAAGAGTTATTTCGCACCGCCTTTGAGGTTGTGAAAAAATATATTTCCGATTTTTCTTATAATTATATTCTGATCGAATATGTACATCTCCGAATTTTATCGTTTATTTACACACAAATGTACGACCGACCGTCTTAATCACAATAAAAGTAATAAAAAAACAGAAATTCAAAATTTTCTTTACGTTTTTCAATTTTCTTTTTATTTGTTTTTTCTTTTCATTTTCTTATGTTTTTTAATAATAACTTTACGTTATTGTTATGATGTCGAAGGAAATTGTTTTTTGTTTTCAAGAAGTTTTTTTTATTGACGTCACTAATGTATCTATTTTTTTATTCGATTCAACGTTTAACGATGAACGAAATGACTAAACCAATTATCTATCGCTTGGTGATTCTGAACACTTAATTGACTTGATATGATCTACAGAACAGCAGATTGAATTCGAAAGCTTGGACAGAATAAGGTTCGATGGCAAAAATTAAAATTTTGTTATGATTAGCCCGTTACGTTACACTTATGCCGTCACCGTCACACACAATGTGTGAGGTTGTATATAGAGGTTTATAAATATAAATATAAATTTAAAATTAGACACTGATTGTGTGTATTTTCGAATACATCTATAGATATTTCACATATAAATATCTCAGAAGTGAACCGGCTAAGTCAGTGCGGTTCGTTATAAGCAACACAAAAAATAAATGAATGATTAACCGAATGCACCAGAGGAATTCGTACTTAATCGACTTGTAGTGAAGTTATTTTGTATTTCTGTATTTATAACATCATCTTCTATTTCTGGTTACCAACAAAAAACTTTACAATTATAAAATACTGACCTAATCTTTTAAATAAAGACATTGGGCTCCCCTCCGTCCATAATTAAATTTCAATTTTCATTGCATTTTTTTAATGTTTGGGCGAACAGAAATGTTTCAATTAGAAGTTAGCAGGTTTCTGAATTCTTAGGAACCATTTTTTCAGGGGATGACAAGTTAGTTAGGTAATTTGAGGAAAGGAGGTCAGTTTTCAGGCCGACGATTCACGGTGTCCCTGAAGGGGAAAAAAGTTTTTATGAAAAAAAAAATTGTCTTGTTTTGGATAAAGGGTCTCATATATAGTTCAAAGCAGGTCACACTTGGTTCCAACCAGATCCTTCCTCATGTACCTGTACGAGACTTTCGTTTTTTTTCGCCCATATGGGGCTGTTTTCTTTCAATATTTTCGATTTCTTCAGATTTTACTTACTGAAAAGTTCCTAATACTTGAGCTTTTAATTAAAACAAATTACAAAATGGTGAAAGAAGACCCACACATGGGTGTCAATTGCAGCGTAACCCACATCATAGCGAATGTCGGATTTTACTACGCAGTTGCTTGTATGTTTTTATGCATAAAGCAAACGCACATATCTGAAAAGTTTCTGGAAAAATCTGGAGTTCTCGCTATTTCTCGAACTTTTGAAAAACTTACCAGAACTTTTCAGAAATTTTAAGAACTTTCTTTCACTTTCCAGAACCTTTGAGAACTTACCAGAACTTTCCAGAAATTTCAAGAGCTTTCCAGAACTTCTTAAAACCTGCCAGAAGTTTCGAGTGTCGGTTTCGATACCTGATACAGAACCTGCTCGGAAGAGCTCCTAAAAGCAACCAAAGGAAATTGCATTGTACACTTGCTTATTCAGTATAAAGTGGTGGGAGTGACGTGCCGACGGGCGGGAGGCTGACGGAGGGTGCCGGGGAAGAGTCTCAGTGAAAATAGCGGCACATATACTGCTCGCAACAGTTGCTAGAATAATTGAAAAATTTGTAAAATTTTCTAGAAATCTCTGGAAATTTGAGAAATTTCTAGAATGCAAATTTCGAGACAAAGGGCTATCGAACGGCGCAGGTCTGAGCTCTGTAGATGGCCGAGGAGCTGAGATACAAGTAATACAGACCCTCTCGCTACAGTAACTCCCCATCCCCCTATTGACATTTTTGCAAATCTAGAGGAAAAGATCTAAATGGAGCAAGTTTGACTTCTCTAGGTGGTCTAGGAGATGAGATATGCGTGATACGGACAGACAGACAACAAACGGAAATATGTGCATGTAAGCGTTACCCACATTTGCGTTACGCTATAAACCGTAGAAAAAGCCGAAAAATAACCAACTGAAGTCGCAGCCAAAAATCGAATTCTAGGCCAAAACTCTCAGGGTGTCGTTAGATAGGCAATGAATATTTTTTTGAGGAAAAATATGTTCGCGCCGGTTTAAATAGTTTTTTGGGATTTGGTGTCCGGAAACCCCCAAAACCGGCAAAAAAGCACATTTTGCGAGTACACGACCTTTAGATCGTTTGGAAAATTCCAAAAAAAATTTTTCTTAGTTTCTCAAGTATTAGAACTTTTTAGTAAGTTAAATCTGAAGAAATCGAAAATATTGAAAAAAAAACAGCCCCATATGGGTGAAAAAACCGAAAGTCTCCTATAAGTATAAGTATCTGAGGAAGGATCTGATCGGAACGAAGTGTGACCTGTTTTTAACTATATTTGAGACCCTTTATTCAAAACAAGGACAACTTTTCGGGTGCCCTTTTCATAAAAACTTGTTTCCCCTTCAGGGACACCGTGGATTCTGTATGTTAGTGAGAGTTAGGTGGACTGCGGATATCTCGTGCATGACCTGATGGTTTCTGATATGAGGTTCTTAGGAACTTGGCGAACGTTAGTCGGAGGGAGCAGTGGGATAATCAAATTTGGGACGACGACATTAGGAAAAATTTAAGAATTTCGTATGTGAAACAGGCGGCAAGCGCTAGTCGTCTGCGTTGTTTCGGGCACGTTTAAAGGATGGGTAATAAAACAGGCTACCGAAAAGGATCTTGGATGCACAGGTTCCTGGTGTTAGGCCAAGGGGTAGACCAAGGAGAAGGTTTATTGATTCAGTTAAATCAGATTTAGAAGTTAGGGGACTTTCTCTGGGCGAACAAACCATATACTTGGCGGGCGATAGAAAGGGCATGGAGGGCGACAGTTCACCATTCTGGAGTTGTGGCACACCGAAAGGTAATAATGGTCTATAAAGTTTATAAAGATAATAATTGGGCCTTATAATTATAATTATATAATTACTTTATAATTACATTATAATTACTTCACTAAAATATAAATTCATTTGTGACATTAATAAACAGTCTGCAGTTTTTAGGCTGTAGTATATAGGGTTTAGCGTTTGTTATCATGTTAGAAAACGTAGTTTTTTGAAGGTCTCTGCGAAATAAACATGAAAACTGCTCTTCGAAAATGAATATTCATTTTCTACGGGTGCGTTCAATTTTTGTTTGAATTGAAACGGAAATGTGGCGTTGCTTCCGCCTCGACCCGGTAGAATGGGCGTATGAGGCTTTTCCTACAGAACAACGTAACATAAATGCCTAATTGTTATTAAAATTGGGTGCAAGTCACGCCATGTTTGTTGTTGACAATGCAAGATAAGAGAAAACAATTATTTTTCACCTCAATGGATTAGAACCAAATAAAATAGAGAAGTTTTTTCCTAGCTATGAAAATGCGCGTATAGAGATTTTTGTATAAATCGGATTGATATTACTCAACGTATTTATTAAGGTTCACTTTTTTCAATTTTTGAAGAGAAAATTTCTTCAAAAATATTGATCTCATTTACAAAAACATAACCAAAGACCCGTACGTATCAGAATAGATGTGGCAAAGAGAATAGATATGGCAAACAGAATAGATGTTACAAAAAGACTCGAACGTATCTAGAGATAAAAATGAGCAAACAATCGAACGTTTTATGTTCTTTTATAACTGTAAGAGTTTCAAAGATCCATAGAAATTACCCAAGGTAATGTCGAAGGCCCTACCGAAGTACGTCTCAGACCATTCAAATCTAGAAATGATTATATCCAAGGATTGGGTCATTTTTCCGTAAAACCCCGAAACACGTGTTCTCTAAAATTTTATTCTATACACCTTTGCCTTTGGAAACAACCTTCTACCTCTTATAGTTCTAGAGATATGGGTCATCTCTCCCAATTCTATACCAGGATTGTGCCATATTTCCCTAAAACCCTGAAACACGTGTTCGCTTAAATTTAATTCTCTACAACTTCGCCTTTGAAAGCGACTTTCTGACTCTCATAGTTCTAGAGATAATGGGTCATCCTGCCCAATTATGGAAGTGGCCATATACCAGGATTAAGCCAAAACCCTGAAACAAGTGTTCGCTTAAATTTAATTCTCTACAACTTCGCATTTGAAAGCAACTTTCTAACTCTCATAGTTCTGGAGATAATGGGTCATCCTGCCCAATTCTAGAAGTGGCCATATACCAGGATGGGACCATATTTTCCCAAAACCCTGAAACATGTTTTCGCTTAAATTTAATTCTCTACAACTTCGCCTTTGGAAGCACCTTTCTAATTTTCATGGTTCTAGAGATAATGGGTCATCCTCCTCAATTCTCGAAGTAGCCATATATCAGGATGGAGCCATATTTCCCCAAAAGCCTGAAATACGCGTTCGCTTAAATTTAATTCTTTACAACTTCGCCTTTAGAAGCAACTTTCTAACTCTCATAGTTCTAGAGATAATGGTCATCCTGCCCAATTATGGAAGTGGCCATATACCACGATTGGGCCATATTTTCCCAAAACTTTGAGACACTTGTTCGCTTAAATTTAGTTCTCTACAACTTTGCCTTTGGCAGTAAATCTCCATATTGCATAGTTTCGTAAATGGCCTAGAAACTCAATTTCGTCCATTCCATTGGTCCCAGTGCCCAAACCCTAACCCGATTTTCACAAAAAAATTTTCCCAGTTTTGTGACATCAAATGCTTTCATTTGACACCAAAATGAGGAATTTTCGTGTCCGGCCTCCACTTCTTCGACCATATCTCCGGAACTACATGATCGATTTTGCTCATCTTCGAACTTGAATCATGGGAGGCATGTATCTTTCAGAGGAAAAAAGTTTAGGGTGATCGGTTAGCCGTTTCTAAAAATAAAAGTGGAGACGGACGGACGGACGGACATTTTTTTATTGTTGATTCATCATATTTAAACGATAATCCCCCAACTCCCACCTCGATCAACCCCATGTTACATTAAAATTGTTTGTAGTAAACGTATAGGACATTCGTACTTCGTACGGCTCCAAAAATATTTAATGCTCATTTTGACAACGGGCATTTTATTTGATTCAAATCCATCTAAGTCAAAACTAATTTACATATATTTTGCGAAACATGGTTACGTCTGATTTATCTGACCACTGGATGCAAGGTCACCTCTCATCGTTTCTCTGTTAAATTGAATTGAATATTGAGCGCATTCCTTTATTCGAAAATAAACAAAGAACATAGATGTTGTGGTGTTTAATATGGAAAAATAAAATGAAATCAATTTTATATTTTCGACATACCGGTTCCTTACGCATTAAAATTTTGAACTGGATCGGCTATGTAAATCGTTTGTAACACTTGTGCGATTACGGTACCTTGCCTTTGGCTCGGAAACCACAAACTTTTGCACGCGTGTTACAACCGATTTACCAAGCCAATGCAGTTAATAACTATTACCGATTAAACCGTTTCATTACATACATTTTCTATCTATATATTCTAAATTCTATACATTTGGATGTTAAAAGGAGCTCATCTGCTTAAGATTTTTGCCTGTAAAATATGTCAGATTAATATTAAATCGTATGACCACATCAACGCCGTTCAATCTCTACTTCTCTTATGTACACTTGGGCTTAAGTTATTCGAATTCAATTTGGATCTGTGCTCCCCAATGAATGCACTCCGGAGTACTTATGACCTAAAGTCTGGAGCCTCAGTGAGACAGTGCTTTAACAACTTAATTTTACCAATTAGAAAACTTTAACATGAACCAAACATCACACTGTTAGTTTTTTCAGTGAAAAATTGACTAACAAAGCACGATAATCCAACGCAGTTTAACTTCGAAATACACAGTCATTTTACTCGAGGTAGTGGCCTTCTTCAAACAGCCTTCTCCTATTCTCACCTCGGACAATTAGCAAGAGCTTCTTTGATGGATTAGCGTTGATAATACGACATGTTAATAAATTAAATTAATCGAAGCATTTCTGTTGCGTTTTTCTGATTTTCATTAATTTATTTATAAAAGATTATTACTATTCATGGTGAAAAAATATGGTGAAACATAGATACCAAGCGTCATCGCTATTGTGAATAACTCAATGAAATATAATTTTGGGTTTTATTCATTTGATCATCTTGTTGTTGTTGTTTACTTTTAATCGTTTGATTCAACTTATTAAAGCTGATGTTGTTTTTATTGAATAATAGTAATTCGAATAAATCTTCTGAAGTGGCGTGAGAGTTGGTGAAACTTTTTTGCTTATACTTCGGCGAATTAGGTAAGGTAATTCAAAAATAAAAACGCTGGTGTCAAAATACTGCCAAAGCCAAATGAAATGCAGCCTGCCGCCTTGACTTCTAGCTCAAGGAGTAATAAATTCGTATGGGAGCTATGAGGAGGCAGGCGGGTGTCAAATACCTGCTTGTACCCAATCGAAGGTATTTTAGCAAAACAACGTTTGCGTTGTCATGAACTTGACACCTGCCTGCATCCTTAGTTGCTAGCTCAAAGAATTTTTTATTTCTATGGAAGCTATAAGAAGGCAGGCTTGTGTGATCCAAAAAATTTGAAGGTATGGGGTCACCGCTCTAAAATTATTCTAAATGAGTTCGTGACAAAAAGTTTCTATGGAGCCGACTAGACCAGAAGTCGTTTAGGCAAGAGGGAAATAATCAGAAAATCGCGAAATTCAGAAGTAATTCGCCAGCTCCACGCTTCATACCTGGAGCCAAAATTGTTGTGGAGCTATTTTTAATAGAAAGCCAGAAACATTTGAACGATACTACACTTGGCATATATTTGATGGGCTATTCCACTCAAAAGTTGAAAATAAAAAAGTGGATGACCTGGGAACCACGTTTTCCGGTTAAGCCGTTCGTTCGACAATGTCTTATTGTATGAGAGACTTATAGATAAGGCTTTTCCTGAAAAATGTTTCATAAATCACAACTCTCGCACCTTTGCACACTGCAGGAGATTGACACGCTTCCCAGGTCATTTTCATTGCATGGAATTGCCCAAAAATTGACTGTTTTTCGAACATTTCTGTCAGGCATCTCCGTGCTGGACAACTCGATAGCGTAATGGTTAACACGTCTGCTTGCTACTATGAGATTGAGTTCCCAGTGCTTTGGTTCGAAACGCAACCGCAGACGGATTTGTTCCGATTGTTAGATTTGCAAACAAAACAAAGCTGATTGAATCAGTTTAAGTCATGTGAAGTTGAGTGTAGCTGGTGTAGCGCCATCGTACGGCTTACCGGTGAAAGACATTGTGGGGAGGTGCCGGTATTCTACTCCTATTAGTTTCACTCCTAGTACATCTCATAGATGGCACTGGGCTTGTGACACAGCTTACCACTGGCACAGTAAAAACTTTCCGGTAATGAAAGGATCTCAAACAGTAGAACCACAAAAGTAGTGAAACTAGTAAATAATGATCTTGCCCCTTGTTAAGGCAGATTATTATATATATTATTATTATCTCCGTACTGGAGAATTTTGCAACATCACTTTAATCAAATGGCTACAAAATAGTCAAGTTTAATTTCAAATTTGTCAGGAGTGGTATTCTAGGAAACATAACGTTTTTGGTTTTCAAATAAAAATAGCTACACAACAATTTTGGTTCCAGGTATGAAGCTTGCGAATTTTCTTCTGAATTTAGCGATTTTTTTACTACTTCTCTCTTGCACACCGCCTAAATAACTTCTGATCAAGTCGGCTCCATAGAAACTCATTTAGAATAATTTTAGCGTGGTGGCCTTCAAATTTTTTGGACCACCCAAGTGTTTAATGAAAAGATTGGAAGAGGAAGTAAATGTCCCGGAATTAAATTAGATTCAGATTAGGTTAGAGTAGGAGGGAATTGAGTTCTGAACAAATTTCTCGCTTAGAAGCAGAAATATTTCGTTCTGAACAAATTTCTCGCTTAGAAGCAGAAATATTTCGTTCTGAACAAATTTCTCGCTTAGAAGCAGAAATATTTCGTGGTGGTAAGGATACATGAGTGTTAGGAAGGGTTGAGAGCGATGTCGAGATAGTTGAGGGGAAGACTAAGTGGGATCTTAGGAGTAAGACTAGTATCTAAATTAGCTGAAAAAAGACTTTGATGTTTCAAGCTCTTTTTTCAGATGGAGGAAAATACAAATTTTCTCATCTGAGCTTCGTCTGATGTTCTATGCAAGTCCTCTATGCTTCCGGGGAAGCGTCGACTGCGGCAATGGCTTAAGATATGATAATAGTCTGGTTTTCCCCACAATCTCAAAATTGGGATTCTGCAAAATTCCATGTGTGCATGAGAAAAGCGCAGCATCCCTGGCCCGTTCTAAATCTGTTAATTCTCAGCCAGAGTCGCCTTGGTGGGTCGAGGCCGTCAACCGGTCTTCAATTAAGTGCTTTTTTACAACAGTTGTGCATTATTCTTTCCATCTTGTCTTCAGATTGTCAAAATTGCTCCTATTGTTGTAGAAACTTCAAAAGGGTTTTCTTGATTTTAGACGAAGTGTGGCGGAGCTAGTTCCATGTCGCTGTGTAAAGGCAGGTCCATGTTTGTTTCGATTTTGACGCATTCTCCTAGGGCTGCCTCCTCTGCGAATATGTGGCGGTGTTATGTTGCTCAGTATGTAGATTCATTCCACTTCTGTGAGGTATACTGAGCCGGAAACGATTCTTAGCGCTTGATTTATCTGAGTGTCGCCTTTATTTGCATGGCAGCTGTTAATCCATACTGGGGCACAATACTCGGCTATGGGAAGCACCATTGCTTGGGTGGTGATTCGTAGCGTTTTCGCTGTGCACTCCCATATAGACCCGGTAAGTTTTTGGAATGGATTCACTCGTGTCTTCAATTTTGTTTTTATCCGTTTAGCATTCATACGATATGTGAGACTGCGGTCAAGTATCACACCTAAGTGTGGGGGTATATTCTACTACGTTGCCGTTCATTCTTAGGTCAAGCTTTCTATTCACTTGCTGGTTATTTAGGTGGAACACACAGTGTAAAGTTTTCCCTACATTCGGTTTTAGACGCCACTCTTTGAGGAATCTTGACATGGTGTCCAGATCGTCGTTCTTTATATTTTCAAGGTCCTCAAAGGTTTCGGCTTGGAACGCTAGAGCATTGTCGTTGGAAGATCTGTCATGTGCCAAACCTGGTCGCAGCAGTTTCGGTCCTTCCTGAAATCTGCTTGTTCTTTGGGAACATTCTCTTCAATTACATCTCTAACTCTTGCCAAGACGACTCTTTCAAACAGCTTGTAACTATAGCTCAAAAGAGAGATCGGTCGGTAGTTTTCGGTTAGGTGTAGCGGCTTGTTAGGCTTTAAGAATGCGATGACTTTAGATTTTTTCTATTGTTTGAGAATAATACGCATAGTTCGGGACAGGGTCAGTCTGTGAGGAGAGACAATGCCGTTAAATTCAGCGTCGACCGTCCCTTCAAACAATACGAACGCTTTGTAATGGTACATCTCCATCACTAAACTGCTAAAAGGATTCAAAACCTCACAAACTTTTTTCTGATTTGTTAAAACGTCAAAAATAAAATTATCTACCTTTTGGCTAAATCTCCTTTTTGCTCCGAAATTCTCAATTATTCTGAGAAATTACTTGCATTTACTATACGTTTTTTTACGGAAAAGATATCTTTATTGAAGAGTTTGGAAACGTTGCAGGCAAAATGCCATTGGTTTATCAACTCCAAAAACTTCTTTACTCATTGATTATTAACCTAAAGCATATCTTTTAAAATGTTTTCGCTACAGGATAACGTCACCAGGACTTTATGTCTAGACATAAGCACATCCTGAACGAAAAAAAATATTTTTTTTGGCAACGTTTCAAACAAAATATTTATTCGTGTAAGCGCACACCCAAAGTTGAACTGAATATGGAAATACAACGAAAGGCTGTCCTGATGTGTTTCGCAGAACCCGCAGAACTAGTTTTTAGTTCAACGTTTTATGTTTTAATATTTTGTCAATTTCAGATATTGCTTTAGTTCGTTTTATTATTCTATTTTTGTGTGTTGTATTCTGTGCAGCTATTCAATAAATTCGATAAAATGTTTCAATTGGCGCTTATGCATTCATCCCGCATCAAATGGGAAGATTATATTTTGTTGTTGACATGTTTTTGGTAGCTGCAATAGACGTTTTTTTTCATTGACTATGTGTGATTGGTTTTTGTATACATTATTTATTACATAAGATTAATGTTGTAATTTAAGATTCCCCTCTCATCCTAACAAGAACGACGAAAAAAAAAACACAGGAAAATAGTCATTTCTGTGAACACAGAAAAAATGTTATTATCATTTCAATCATTAAATAAGAAACCTTAAAATCAAACACTTTTTAAATTGCAATTACAGGCATGGTTGGTTACGAAAAACTGTGCCATTTATTGATCGCTACATCCGAGTACAATGTTACATGGTAACGGCAATTTACAATGTTGAAACCCCTATGGCGGTGCTTAATTGTAGGAAATATTGCGTCGGTTGGTTTTAAAAGTGTACACAATGTCATCCCCAACTGTGATGAAAATGTGGAAATTGTTGAGATGGACGAATTTTAATTATAAATAATGAAGAGGATGATTTTGTTTTCGATCTTATTTTTATGTCATTAGATTGTCGGGGATTTTCCCTCCACAAATGTTGATGGTTAGAATTAAATTTTTCTTTCCAAGTCTGAAACGTTGAATTGCTCTTCGAATTAAGTTCAAAATTACTTTAGTTTTATAATCGAAGTTTCGTTTCTGTCTGTTTACTCATTTTATCCAAAACATCTTTTAAAATACAAACGCAGTGACAGAAAGCGAAGACGTGGCTAAGATTACGCTTAAATATTTACACCTAAAAAATCATCATCCGAATCCTGAGAACAACAAAAATCTCATTTCTCTAATTTCCTTTTTGGAAAAATTTTTCTGGCGTTAGCGACGAAGGAACACTATGCCCCGCGAGAAATTTGGGCTTATTTAACAGAAACCTGTTTTGGATTATAGCACTAAATCATTTTTATATTAGTTTTGTGGGCAATAAATATACCTCAACTATCCAAATTAACGAGTCTCGCGTGCAGAGTGGCAATTGAAACTTCAACTTCTTCCTGAAAATAAGTCGCATCGGTTTTTACGAGGATATTTGACCCGAATGTCAGAGTCTTATGGCGGAGTAAATTGATAAACAGCAAACCAATTTATTGATCTTACTTTATTCACAAGAGTAAAAACTAATTTAGCGACTGAGCAATCGCTATTAGCGAGTCAAACTAACAGTGACGCTTTCTAATGGCTTTGCCATATTCGTCTACACCAAATTGATTTTTTCAATATTTTCGGGTCATGTGACTTGATTCTGAGAAATTCTCTCTTTTTTCGCAGTGTTGCCTTATTGAAATCAACTTGGTGTGACAATAGAGTAATACTAATCTAATACTAATACTACTGTTAGAAAAACGGTTATAGGCTAGTAGAGCAATACGATCAATCTCAATGTGATAAATCAGTACATCTTTTCAACACTGATTTATCCGCAACAACCAGCTCCAATTAACAAGATTCCAATTAGAGTCGTGCGTCGGCGCTGCATCGGCTGGGTCTTCAAGACAGTCTCTAGCCTTAGGGCTACAACATACACTTGTCCAATGTTCAGCGAAAATGTAGAGAAGAGTTGTATCTGATCGACTCTCAAATACAATTTTCTCGTAAATGTCACTGGAACAAATTATTTGAGTTGAGCCGACTTAAAATCGAACATTCGGTCTCATTCGACGGCAACTCAAATAATTTGTTCCAGTGGCATTTCCGAGATTTGCGAGATTATCGGAATCCCACAACGAACCAACGATAACTTTTTTTATGCCCCGATAAAATGGAGAGGCCTTTGACTATTACGCGCAGAATGGAAAGCTCATCTGCAACATTTCTGTATTGCAAACAAACTCCTAAAAGTCGACGACTGCTAATAACTTCAAGGCACCATAGTGCGAAACATGCGATCTCTGAACTTCTAAGAGATAAAGGTTTTCAATGTTTCGACGACGTGTACGCAATTGACACAGATTCGCGTTTCAGCGACATTATCGCTTTCGACCGGAAAACAACAAACGCCTATATAATAGATCCGAACGATACGAAACCAACCACAGCAACCAAGGCGAAGCGATCAGTAAAGCAGTAAAGAGTAATGCGAAATATATGAAAAGTGTATCCCCTTTTACGTTGAAAGATACAGAGATGCATTCGGAGAAAAAAACTGGTCCGTACGCGGTTTATGGTTCGGTATAGTTGCCCCGCCCACAGACCCTATTAGTTTTGGATTTGTTCGTTTTTATTTACTGGAGTTATTATCAATATAAAATATTTTTACGATTTTCTTACATGACCCTTCAAAGTTACTTCCAGACCTGAATGACATGATAAAAGTCAGCTGTCTTTCGCTTCATAATTCTCAGGAAGGACCAAGAAATCGAATAAGCCACCTCGCTGCGATATCTGGAACCACTTGTATTTCACTTTCATATAAGCCGCCTGAACTCTTCGCGAATTGACTCTTAAAGAGTGATTTCATGAAATCTTCGAACGATTTGTATGAATCTTACATACATCACGTTTCCGATTCTTCCAACCTTGGTCTCTAGTACATTATTTTGGTAGTTGGATCACTTGGGTCGTGGGATCCCTTGAACGAGACAGTCATTAAAAAGTTGAACATCAACCGTCGTTTTGCGAAAACTATGGGGTGCCTGATGGTAGCCGATGCGATAAGGCACCCTAGAGATATTTATGTAAGCCACGTAGGAGTTCGACCGGCTTCGTCAATCTTCCGCGACAGCGATCCGTTTGCGCTACAACCAACTTTTTGAGAGCAAAAAAGGAGACTCATTTAATAAGATTAAATTTTTCCGATTTGAATTAAAGCTTTTTTTTTGCCTGTTGGGCCATTTCAAGCGAGAGCCGAGACATGTTACTTTGTTTTGTATAAACGTCGACAGTGAGAGTGATTGAAATTGCGCCCTGTGTATTTAATTGATTTTATTTGTACTTTCACTTGATGTCTTCAATATTTTGTACTTTTCTTAGAATGTGTAATATCAGCTTCGAAAAACGCTTTAAAAATACGAAATTTGTAAATAAAGCGTATAAAAGTTTCGCTCGCGACCTTACGACTATACAATTAAGAAGTATAACAAAAAAATATCGCCCAGGCCCAGGTTTTCTATGTACGGTTTTGTTTGACAGTAGCATTTTTAAAATTTCTTAGTTTTCTTCCACCACAAGGCTCAAGGTTCAAACGTCGGCCCGATCAAAAACCATGCCCTGATTCGGGCCTCATAAAACTCATTTCGTGAGCCTTATCAAAATTTAGCCCGATGGGCCTTTGGGTCATCAGTCCGGCCCTGCTTCTCCCTTATAAAATTCTGTCAAAATCGTCAGGAAATCTTATCGATCTAAAGCTGTACGCGCTTTAATTATTAAAGAAAAATTGACTAAAAAAGGTAGAACCATTCAGCAACAAGGACTTTGACGTTTAAAACTTCATTTTGACAGATGAAATATGGCGACTTCTGATCCCAGCCCTCACAACCTAAGATTATATAATATTATATTCGTTTTTGACACTTGTGTTCCCTTTGCCAAAGAAATGTAAACATGTTCACCTAAATATCAATTATACTTTTGAGCAGAATTTGCTCGATATATTGATCAATGATCCCATTGCATTTAGCATTGAAAACGATGACTCATTGTAGTATTGAAAATTCTACGAAATGTCATACACGATACACAGAGTTATACATAAGTATTTTGGTCATTTTTTGATACTTTGAAATCCAGTCACACACAGGAAGTTTTTTACGAGGAAGCTACGTAAAAACATGGAATTTCAGTGCTCACATGATACGCCGATGATTTAGAATTTAAGTATAAACTCTCAATGCATATTCTTTAAACAAAAAATTCACTTTCAATTTCCAATTCACTAGTCAACCTAAAGCGCAAACAAGTCGCTCATAAAATCTAAAGCAGAGCTATACTTGAATTGGATCATATCATTTTTACAAAATTAAATAAAGACATAAAACACTCAAATCGGTATTAAATCGATTTAAAACAAACATACAAATTAAAGTACTTTAAATCAAAAACATGGGCTACGGAAAATTCTATTTTTATTGTGTATTAAAAAACAACGAATTGCACATGGTCATCATCACAGAAAGAATCAATCATGCATGAGGAAAAATACGTTCGAGCGCAAATATTTTGTTAAAAGAGTGCTGTGGGGATCGAATTGTGGGTACAAAGAAACTGAAGATCAAACGGTCACCCATTTACAAAGTCACTCAGCGAACCAAAGCGTTGTCTCAAAACATCTAATGCAAAGACTTTGTATCTTCTTACTTACGATCAGCTTCAGAACGAAAAAATTCTTTCCTGGCTTTATAATTAAGTTCTTTGAATCTATAAAGGTCACATATTTTGCTTTGCTTTGAGGAAGTCCATCTATTAAGGCCTGATTTTTAATAAATTGTGTAACCTTACTTGAAATAGTAGCGTATTTATGAAAATATTGACCTTTTCGTACCAATTTACGGTTTGTCAGGTCTTAATGAAACCGTTAAAATTAATCTTCATTTGTTGGAATTGGACCAGTTTTGGATGAAAATTGTCGAAAATTTCGCTAGCTTTGATAGTCTTAGCGCTTTTTCGTGAAAATATCTTCTTTTATCACATTTCCTAGACTCCGTCGAGACCTTTGCAACGATAACTTATTTGTTGAAAACAGACTATTTTTAGAATGATCAGGGTAGTTGTCGTTCAATTTTACTATTTTTTGTAGCGCTGCAGTGCAACATTGTAACCTTACTAGTGTCATTTTGACAAAACAGCAAAATAACTTCACAAATAATTAACTTAACTAATGCCATTAAATAGTTCCGAATGTATGGGCTTTCGTATCTCTTGTATTTTATTAATACAAATTTATTCGAAAAATACTAAAAACAAAATGAAAAATACAACCGACCGGTCCCGACCGTGAGAATTTTGATGAAATATTACTTGACGATGATTAAAGAATACTATTACTTGCGTCTAATTTTGCCTTTATGTTTATGCATGATCCGATAAATAAATGACAGATTTTTTTTGGAAAATATATATTGAGATTATTTTCTTATGAATTTCAATATTGTCTAAACTTCCACCTTATTGTCCTTTTTTCAGTACACAGTTAACTTCTTCGTTCTATATAACAATTAGAACAATAAAGTTTTGGTCATTCTACTAATAAATATCTTAATAAAATCGGAAATCCAACTCGAGGAGGTAAAACTTTTGCAATTTAGCATTTCACAAATAGTCGTCGTAATTCGTCACCAGATGGTTTGGCATATAGGATATTCTTTACATTAAAATGAGCAAAACCAGTCTTTTCTATGTAATTTGTTTCAAAAATGAAACTTTTGCGTGTTTTTAAGATTTTTAATGAACAGTTTTGGAGTGAACAGTTACAGGGCTTCGGCCCACCCACCCGTAACAGTTACAAAATAGCAGTTAATCATAAGTTCTCAAAAAAAAAAAAAAATTTAACGGTACAGTGGAGTCCTGTCCTTATCCTCCTTTGCTTTCCAAGATTTTAAGTCATGAATGCATTAGAAATCATTGCTAGTAATTTTTATTATAATGATGACGTAGCACTTAAAAAATTGACTTTTCTTAGTTGTTTAAAACGTAATGCTTGTTATGTATACTAAACCGTGCAATTTAAATTTACATTTTCTCGAAAATAAACACGAGAAAATGTTAATTTTAGATAAAATAACCACCTGACCTAACTCAGAGTTTAGTTTTTATTTTATATCTATCTCAACATTCACTGTTCTGTTTGTGTATTCCTGTTTTCGATGTATTTGATGCTATGCTTCAGTTTTCCTTTGTGAATTTTAGTTGTATTTGTCATTTACAGTGACACACCTTATAATGCTTCGGATAAGCGATCAAGCACACATCGCTCCTGTAGCTGAAGAGCTGAAGGATCACTGTTCTTTATGCGTCGTCGGCAATAAATTACGACAAAGTATTCATGTGCTACGTTATGTTCATTTATTTTGCAAATTGAATTCTTTCTGCTCAGTAAAGTGTATCTGATCCTGAAGTGTGATTGAGGTGTATTACACATCTGCGAGAAAATTTTTTGTTGGAAGTTTCTATTCTGAATTGAAGCAGAGGGATACAATCAAATGAATGCGTTAGCGAAACTTACCACGAAAATGTAAGTAAACTTTCGTCCCTCAAAATTGATATATTTTTACTTTCGACTCTAATATGAATCATGTAACACTTAATACGTCACTTTCGGCTCTTTCCTTGTGACGTAAATAACTATTAATGCATTATCATTGGCACAAAGTGTGCGGAAAGTTCGATCCAGTTCCCTAATACACACAAGATGTGTATGTGTACGCACACAAGACCGAAGGTTGTCAACAGATGGTAAACATCGAGTGTGTATTGGGGTATGCTTTTGACTCTAAAAGACGACGAAAGTGTGCTGGTACGCATATTATCCTTTTATAGAGCAAAGTAACCCTTGGTTTGCACCATGGCCTGTATTCGCGAAAATATTTTAAGACAATTGTAAAAATTTCCAGAAAATTCGAGAAAATTTTCTCGAGTTATCTCAAAAATTTTTTAAAAACTTTAATGGATTATCAATGTTTTTCACACAAAAAAGTTTCCAGATAACTGATTTTAGGTGTTTTATGGCCAATAAAGACATTTTATAATTAATGACATCAGTACACCGGCGGACACGGTGGCTCAGTGGTAAAGTCTTTGCTCGTCATCCGGATGACTTGGATTCGATTCCCAGTACGGGCACATGAAATTTTATTTCTGTGTTGTTGATACAGTTCAATGCAAATGTCCGTCTTTGTAAGCTCACCCAGCTTAGTAAAATATCGAAAAAAATGGGTACTTAAAGGCCTTCAAACGTCTTTAAAGCTAACCAACAAACGTGTACACGATATCACGGTGTGCCTGAGGGGAGAAAAAGTTTTTTGGAAATGCACCCAAAATTTTATTTCTGTTTTCGATAAAGGGGTTCCCAGGGATGCCAGAACAACGCTTGGTTTGCTTGGATCAGATCCTACCCCATTGTTAAAAAAACTATTTTTTTCATACATTTTCGTGGTTTGCCTGAAAGTGATTAAAAAAATTTTTTGCTTTCAGACGGTTTTTTATTTTCTATCGATAAATAATATTATTCTAAGCAAAAAATTGTTCTATGGCATATCCGTAAATATTTTAGTTTCAAATCAAGCCTATCAAGCCTATCAAATCAAGCAAATCAAGCCTATCATAGATCTTCATAGATCTACTTGAGGTAACAAGAGTTACTACACTCTCCAAAAACACTTTTCGTCGAAAGCGGCCAAAGGGTGGCTGTCGACTATATGTCAATATTTCTCTTTACACTCCAATGCCTACGTGTACTCGTATCCGTAACAATACTTTATCCTCTTTGTCATTGGACTGGACTAAACGTGTTAGTATTTTCATTGATTAAGTTGAGAACAACAAATATTTACAAATTAAGACTACGTGACTTATGGTCTAAATGAAAGTTCTATACTACGAGGACATTTCCAATAAACTTTAATTGTACAAACGATTTTAACCGTAAAATAGGTATTGTTACGAAATCTAATTTAGCTGTAAAATTATGTCTGGTATATAAAATCATGACTTGTGGGATGTAACTACAACAGGTGCGGTATAGATGACTTGTAATCGATTATTATTTTTCATTTTTGTTTTGCGGTCGTGTCTACCTTTTCTTTAATGTGATGGAATTTTGACTTGATTCATAAATTACCAAATAAAATTCATTTGGTTATCGATCGTAATGAATACGCATGCTTTCTAAACTAGTGAATGGCCTACTACGACTCGTGACCATCGCCATTCCAATATTTCACTGTAATAAAGGAAACACATTACGGAAAAGAAACGTTCTTTTGCAAAACAAATGATCATCGTACACCCATGGATTTTTTTTAATTAAATATAAAGAATTCGAACAAAAGAGTGAACTGAACTAGAGTTGATGTGCTTGGGCTTTCTTTTTGCTATTTCTGCTAGTGTAGTCGGAAAGATAGAACCTTAGATTTTAGTGACATTTATACGAAAGAATTGTAAAGCAAGGGACCCCCGTACGTAAATTGGGCTGGAAATTGCCGAAAGGATAATATTGAAAAACCCGTACGAAGCAACGGTGCTAAAAACCTCCAAACCCTCGAAGTAAGCCCAGAATTTACAACCGACCTATATCAGTTAGGAGAGGCCTGTGACCCATGCTTCCATGGACAAAAAAGTTTGCCCCTTTTTTATTAACGACACTGCGCAAAACACGTTATCATAACCGAACCACTCAACAAATTTTCAAGAATTTCATTTTCGTGATTTCCTGATGTCCACATCTTTCATTCAAAACCTTGACGAGCGAATTCCGTGCTAATTTCGCAGATACATAAGTCAAAAATTTCACCGACCGTCAAAAAGCAACGTTTTTCACCACTTTTTCCACCGATTTTGCCCAAATTCAATCCTTTAATCATTTTTTTGATATTCTTTCAGGAATTTTTTTTTAAATTAGGATGAGATATACCCGATTTATGTAGAAAAACACGTTGGGCCCTAGTAGAGATTCAGTTTTAGGGCCCTGGCTGAGTCCAAAAGCTCAAAATTAAAAAAAGTTTCTTCCTTGAATTGTCAGGCATGCCCCAATCTTTCGAACAAAAAATTTATGAAAATCGGAAAACATTTGTTTGAGTTATGTATACAAAAGACCAAAAACACTTAAACGGCCCTAGCTCATTGGCCATTGGGCCAACAGTGCCCAGATTCAACCCAAAAAAATATTTCGTCATCTAAGGACCATGATCGATGCTCCCTCCCTACTAACGGGTCGTAATTGGGGTGGTTATAAGCGTCGTGGTAAACGCATAAGACCCCTTTTCGAAGACCTTCGCTCTTCGTACGGTCTAAGTACACTTTTCATTGTCGATTAAATCTTCAAGTCGTCCGTACGCCCATAACGCTATAAATGTTTTCATGTATAATTTTATTACATTAGCGCCCGATAAGTTGTGTTTTCTGTGTAAGGTACCTACTCTTGTAAGTTTCACTTTATGTTGCAGTCCCTACGAGACTTTACAATAACAGTGACCTGCAATTGTAAAGTACTTTACAATCACAGTGACCTGCAATTGTAATAGTATATTACAATTGAGGTCATGTAAACAGCCGGTAACATAAGGCCGGAGTTTGTGTAATCGTCCTTGTGTTACAGGCTGTTTACATGGCCTCACTTGTACTATGCTTTAACGTAGTAGCACTCGGTCGTTGAATCAAACAATTAAACATTTTGAAAACAAGCAAAATAACTCCTGAAATACAGCGTACACTATTTGAGTTCTTAGAGTAGGCTAAATATCGAATGAACTATGGTAGAACAATGTGCATGAACACAGCATTTCATTTTGTTATTTCTTTGTCGATGTGATAATAACGCAAGGCCTGTTGATGGCTATATAGCTCAGTGAGCAATGCTGCGGCGTTATAATCTCATTTTTTCCAGAATTTTCGGTTCAAATCCTAGTTTTTTTTACATTTTTTTGTGTTGCGTGCATTCCATCAAGTATGTCTATTAATTTTTATACAGAAACTCTTATAAAAATGTAGTAAATAGACTTTCAATCGATATCGACCTACAAATTTTACAAATTGATCACATCATGTTTTCAAAGCCTTATTTCTCGGCATATATTAGTCGGATTGAGAAACTAAGTACTTTACAGGAATACTGTGATCACGCACGACACATTAGCATTATGTTTCTCCAAAATCTTTTTGGGCAAAATTTAATTATTTTGTTTATGTTGTAAACAAAATCAACGACATATGAACTTTTTGAATCGAGTAGCTTTGTTATGACCTTACAACTAAGCGTTTGATTTCTAATCGTTGTTCGTTACATGAATCCGTGGGATAATGGTTAGCGTACAAGACGCAGCTGTGAATGTGTCAGGTTCAAATCGAGGTATGGAGATAGTTTTTTTTTCTTTAGAAAAATAAGAAGAGTTCATTCTGGATGAACTGGACCATAATGGCTCATTACGTAGGTCGCACCACTACTGTCTAGCTTGTTAAATTGTATCTACAAAGCAATGAACCTGCAGCGTATACTCAACGTACCGAGTGCGTACACGTTAAAGTACTTTACAATCACTACCACCTGTGATCGCAAAGTACTTAGCAAAAAAATACGGAATTAAATGTTCGCTAAGGTGTGTTTTCAATGAAAGACAATGGGGCACCGAGGGGCAGATAATCGTATATTTTGAGTGCAGAAGGATTTTCTTTATTTCCAATGAATTTTTGTGAATTTTTGAGGATTTTCTTAACTATTGATTTCCGTTTGCGTGCAAAAGGATTTTCTACTTTTATCTGTCCCTCGCATCATATTTAATTTTTGTAATCAAAAACAAAACGTTTTATTGGCCAAATGTTAAAAATTGTTCGCGAATTCGTTTAAAAAAAACGAAAAAGAACATTATTTTCTAATAAATTCGTAAGTAATGACACCACAACGAACGGTCAGATGGCATTGGATTTAAAACACAATCTACATGAATACCATGCAATGATGCAAAATCAAACGTATGAAATTGTTGGTAGTCATGTGTTCTGTATTTTAAATATCCAATGCCATCCGACACCACAACATTATTCCTTACCATTTTAGTACAAAATATTGTTTATTTTGATTTATTTCACCCAATAGACGAACATTTTTTAATTTTCTCCAAATAAAACGTTTTATTTTTGATTCTTTAAAATAAATATGATGACCATTTTTTTCGTCTGAATACAAAGCAAATTCATGAATGTTTTCAACTAAGCGAACGCTAATGTGATAAAATCTACTACATAATTGGCCAAATAAGTGAGTCGAATGCACTTGTTTGAACGTGTGCGCTCGTATCATATCTTCATTTGAAAATCATAAAGCTTGTTTCGGATTCGCCTCCACTCATTTTACGAACATTCAAACTCGGATATATACTCAGGGACACATTCAAACTCGTGCTATAATGACTCACTTACTTGACCAAGTACGTAATAAACTATTACATGTTGGTAACATATAAACACGTCATTACTGTCCACCGTGGAAGAGGTTTTCGTGTTTATTTTACACAAACATATAATAGGACATTACCCATGTGCTTCCAAATCGGTTATTTTCACGACAAGCAACGTAAAATGCACTATAAAGCATCAGAAGCTATGATACCTGTGGTATGGCACTTACTATGTGTAGTTACCTCTTCTGTCAACTCATTCATTTTGAAACGAAATTTGTTCAAATATAATAAATTATTATGAAAATAAGAAAGAAAAACATTCATTCTTCAAAAATACTCCAATGAAATGAATAGAATCTGATAAAGTAGACAACCCCTAATGAAAAATGTTTCGAACTTACCGACTTCTTATGCCTTTTGATCGTGTATGTAGGTATACTATGGAATGTGAAATTGAAGTCTCGAACAGAGTGTATTACTACACTAAATTAATAAGAAGAACACTATTAATAATGTCACTTATTTAAATACGTACGACGTTTTTATTGTTTACATTCATCGACTCCACTGCTACCGGAATCGATTTTCTTTTAATTTTATTCACTGATTCGTTAAGACACAACATGCGAAGCTACCACCTCTAATAAAATGTCCACGTTTTATAGAACGGATTTTTATTACCACAGCTTTCGTCCATTGCGTTGATAAATTACACTTTGCTGCTAATTAATCATGCTCTTAATTACTTCTGCCAGAGTGCTTAGATTCACTATGACGATGCAAAAAAAGCGAAATTTATAAGCTTTCCCTAAATGTTATTGAAATTACAGATAAGCAAACTTCTATCTGTGGCTTTGAGTGAGAATTTTTGGAAAGATATTGAACATTTCCGGTACAAAAAGTTCACAATGATGCAGCACATTTCTTTTCGGAATCCTTACCTTTTTTTCCCGGATAATAATCTTCCCATTTCTACATTTTATTAGGTAGTCGAATCAAACTATCATGAGTGCAGTTAAGAGTATTACATCACCACATGACAAAGCGTTTGCGAAACCAATGTTCGCTTTAATTAGTTATATCTGCACAATTCTACTTTTCATGGTAGTTTCGGAGACACACACACATAAGGGCAGATCAGTGCAGTGCAATTTGCATGTTAATTGAGGCATACAATCTAACTAAATTGCTAAGAAGAGACGAATAGCATGTAAAAATTGTGAACTGGAAAATATAGAAGCAATAAACAGTTTCAACAGAACTGGAGCAATATCTTAAGTATTGGAACTGGAGACCACCCCAAGCTTTCTCAATTGATGAAATTGGGATCAAAAGTCGGTTTACCACAATTGCCAAATTGACGTTTTAAACGTCTAACCTATAAATGAGACGAGCAGTTAGAAAAAAGGGCGAAAAAGAAATGTTTATGTTGTTAATGTATTTGATCGAAGGAGACGCAAAATCACTGAAAGTTCCGGACTTACAATACTATATTACTGCATAGAGGTGCATGTAAGTGGTGTATACGCACGAGGAGTTAAGCTCTGAGTGTTAGTATTACCGCTTAAATACACGTCCATTCAGTACGATGTTTTAGTGCATGAGCTGTAGGTGTGTTAGTTTAACCGTTCACGTTTTTAAGAGTGTTGGTTTAAACGACTTATATACGGTCTTAACCAACTCATATACGACACTAACACGCCGACAGCGAATGGATTAAATCATATTATTTACTTTATTGATTTGCATTTCTGTTTGCTTGACCGAAAACCCTTTTCCCTTACGTCAAAAGATCCATTAAAAACCACTAAGGGACGAAATAGCTCAGTGGCTACGTACTGTCCTTACACCAAAACGATCCAAGCTCGATGGCCGTGACAGACATTTTTTCATTGAATGTAGCGAGTAAGGTCCTAAAGTGCACTTAAGCTTAATAATTTATGTTACGCACCTTACTTTCTCAGAGAGTATTTTTATACTTCGAGGTATGGTTCAGAAGTCACGTTAAGCCAGACTGAACTTGTTATTGGCCGTAAAAGACTTTTAGTGAAGTCTCAAAACAAACAAACGGTGCAAATCTCTCTCGCTATAAGCACCAATAGAGTGAATGCACTCTATATTAGGCTCGGAATTAGGTCAAAATCCCAACAAAATTCAAAGTTCTGACCTGTCGACCTGAATTTTTTTCCGCTGAATTCGATCCATCCTTGCAAAATTTAAAAAAAAAACTGGGGAAAACAAATATTTTTACTTTTTGATCTGTAAACCTATCTACTTAAAACTTCACATCTTTCCTAAAGTCGATAAATTAAAAAACTCTTCTACAATTTCTAGGACACTCAGCGTCTTTTAATTTACCTCTTGTTGCTTACCAGCTGGTATGGAATGTTTTCACAACAAGTTGCTTAGATAAGAAATATTCTAATTTCTACTTTGAAAAAATTCTTAGCCGATAAAAATTTAACGATTTTTGAAATTGTTAATTTATTAAAGTTTGCACAACTGAACCCAAAAACGATGGTTTTGTTGAATATAAATACGTATTGAAAAACACATTATTAGATTGATAGTCAATGTTCAAACTGGTTATACTCGTTTTCGTAGATTAGATGGATGAATATTGTTTTACAAATAACTCATTAACGCCAAAGTTTGATTCAAAACAATCGAACACATCTTTTGTGCTTGAATCAAATACACGTTTTCATAGTAAACAAAGTAGAATTCACAGAAATTCCGAACTGTCCTCACAAGCTAGCATTTGATCATCTTTGACCGGTTTTCTATTCCAAAATTTTTTGTTTGCTGTATGACAAGAGCAAATAGCATTATAGTTGTTGAACGTTTTTTTAAATTTTTTGTATTGGACAGTTTTCAATCGACATCTTCATCTTTTAATGTAAAAAAAAGGAAAACCTAAATCACGTTCATCGTCTAATGCCTCCTCGGTCTTCCAATGAAAACTTTTTTGAATAACGTCATTGTCTTTATCTTATTTTTTTTAAATTCGAATACGAGGGTGTCAGTTATTCATCTAATATTCATTCATAATTCATTATTGCTGAAGAAGAAACAATCGATTTGTAACTCGATTCGGCCGCGCCGATGTTGCCGAATCCTAAAACAAACTGGAAATTCAAAAACGATATCTATAAAATGTAGACGAATTCAAAAACACCAAAAAATCGGTGTAAATTCGATTTCAATTTTTATAGTAAGTGACACCCTCCCGCATTCAGACTGTTTAACAGGATCAGATGACAACGAGTCTCAGTCAATAAAACTGATTTTTTGTAGGCACTGTCAAACTTTTGTCTGGGAATTTTGACATTGCCTACACTGGTCATTTGTTACTTTAACTGGTTTTTTGCACAACAACTGATCAGGTTAAACAGTCAATACAAATTGATAGACAAATTTTTTTGTAAACATCATAACCAGCTGGTAAGATAATATGTAAAATTAAATAGTGCCAATCGTACTACTTTTCAATGATTTTTGCCATATTTTTAGATAATCTATATAAGTTAGTCTTTATCCTACAAAATCTTTTCAAATTCAGGCAAACTTTAATAAACATAAAAAATTGTATTTTATTGTAAATGGAAACGTTATTGCTTGTACGTTTGTTGTCAACAATTTACAAGCAGAAACGTACAATGCATACTTGTTTGTGGAAGATACCACCTCAAAGATGGTAAGTAATGACATGTTTGCATTTAGCAAACATTTAAAGATAATTAAACTTTGAAAAAGTAACTAGCAGAAATCACTTTTATCTTTTGAACAGAAAATTAGAAATCCCATACCATAGTCAACTACAATGTGGAATTTGGGTGGATATTCGCCCTCCAGAGTCAATGCGCGTTTTTAAAAAACTAAGTATACAAACACGAAAGTGAAATTTATTTCAAATTGTAGATATGTTTGAAAATATGGAATTCCAATAAGATCGAAAGCACGACTTGGATACAACAAAATGATTTTAGATAATGAAACGAGTTTATCTTTTCTATAAAAGTGACATCTCACTCAAGATGTCATTTAAAGCGTTCGACCAAGTTGCTCACGTAAGGGATAGTATATTACAATTTGTTAGCCAGATCCAATGTGCAATGCACGAGCATCGATCTGCAGGAACTACCTTTTTTATTATTTATCATTTTTTTTGTTTATTTGTCGTAGCGGAATTTAGAAGAACAACAATCGAAATGTTTACTAAGCTGCTAGCATAGTGCCATTTTGCCATCTTTTTCAACTATTTTACTGATGAGAAAAATTAAGTCTTTAAGACTCTTAGGACTTAGGACTCTCATAAGAGGAAAAGTATAAATAGGATCAGAGATACCGCGTTTGAAAAATATTGGTTAAACCTTGCAACATGTCGCCAGGCGAAAAACTGCATTCGCATCAGCAAAAAGAACTCTAAGTATCTAATTAACATTAGCAGAACTAGACTAAAACTATATACAGGAGTAGTAACCGGTCACTTTGGCTTCAATAAACATCTAAAGACCATCGGTAAACTCTCAGATTCAAGCTGCGATCTGTGTGGACACCACTCGGACACAGCTGAACACTACTTTTGTTACTGTCCAGCCTTTATTACAAAAAGACGGCAGTGCCTTGGTAACTACACAATCAGGTACAGCCTGATAAAAAATATGCAACCACAGAACATCCTGAACAACATCACAAGTACATGGAGGTTCGGCTAAACAGCAAAAAATCCACACAACATAGTGATCACAATAGGCCCAAACGATGGCCTCCGCGCGCGTTCGAATATCCTATATTCGAACAACTATCCTCTTAATAAAAAAAAGTCTTTAAGAAGACTGATCCCCGTACCTCTGATTTTAAGTTTCTACAAAGCGAGACAGTGGATAGGATATTAGGTCCTATCCCACTTACACGTTATTAATGGGCGAAAAATTGATTATCACCATGAGCCACCATATGCTTAATATGTTCAAAGCAATTGTCGGCTCGCGGCTCGATTTTAGTGTAGTTTTTTCAGACACTAAATAAATATTAGTAAAGAGAAACTTGGAGTGAAAATTGGAAAATTTTGGGGGAGGGTTATTTGTGTTTACCAAAGGATAAAAAAACGAAAGACATCACAAATTCAACAATGGTCTATTAGTACATCGAAAGAGTCTTCAAAATTTGACTGCAAAGAATATTGAAATCTATGAACCAATTAACTTTGTACAATAAATCATCTAGCGTACACAATGAATGTGTGGAACGTAACTGCAAAACATTAAAAATATCGATTTTCATGTTCATCTCGGTTCTCATTTAACTCGAAAATAAATTCCCTAAAAAAAGGAAAATATTGAAATAATTACAAATTTATCGCCCATGCGTATGCCAGCCGTTACAAAACCCTCTCAATGTAATACACATAGAGACATGATATGGGTTAGGACGAACACGTCGAGAACATAATTTCTATTTTCCCCAAATAAGTAAAATTGTGTGCGTTTCTTCATTGTAACAACTAAAAATTTTCGATGTTGAAAAAACACCATGTCTCCCCTTTTTTTATCTTATCGATACACTTCGAGGTTACAGCATTGCCTTTTTTTCCTTAAACTGAGACCACCCACTGATTGCAAACCTGTGATGAAGGGCAACAAAAAAACCTATGGCTATTTTTCGTTTCAAGAAAAAAACTATGTCGAAAAAGCTTATGAAAAGCGAATTATAGTTCGGAATTTCTGCCTGAAAAGTCGAAAGGCATAAAACAGGACATTAGGAATTGGTGCATGAAACCCGACGACATTCGACTTTTCTTGTCCCACTAAAGCACATTAAAGTATTTTTTTACACTGCAGTATTATGTTGGCAAGAAAGTCACAAAACAAGGAAATGAACTGAGAAAAATCAGAATGGTTGTCCTTTCTGTTTCCTTTCGTTCTATTCAGTCGTAATTTCAAGAACTTTTTGCTTCTTTTTCTTTGCAACACCCAAACGTTAGACATGTTTTATGTGTATAATAACGTTCGGCGTACCCTTAACTATTAAAACATCGTCCTGTTACGTTAAATAAAGCATATATCCTTTGTTCTTTGTCTTAACAATGCCCTGGAGCATTTAGAACAGCAAAACGCATACACTTTGCCCGGAACAAGTTAAATAGGAATAAGGTTTCATACTTTTAAAGTCATCCACTTCTTTCCTTGAAATTCTGCCACTCAACCATGATGCATTTTCTGAATAGACAGATAAAAGGGTAGAATACGCGAGAAAATACTTTCTTTTTGCTGATTTCAATTGTAATCTTTTCTCTTCAGCAAACAATTCCAACAATTAGAAACACAAATCGGTCAAACAGTAGAATCTCATATGTCATTTACCATAAATTGTTCAATGAAAATAGCGTTTTTATTTAAACTACTGTTCACGAATGTTTCCTTAAGATCTTAAATCACATTAACTTTAGACACTGATAAGTTGGATTCTGTGTTTTTTAAGCACACACGGATAGCAAAGTTTTCTTTTGATTTTTTGTAAAACTTCGGTTACTATGAACGAACTGTTTATGATGCGATGTCCGATTCTCAACTAAGTAAAGAAAGTCAAATGCAAAATCGTCAATTCTCGTCTAGGTATGTTACAATATTTGAACAATACAAACATGTAGCACACAGACGCACACATATACCCCTTCATACAAAACGGAAAATTCAATGTTTTCTTTTAGTTTTTTGTTTAAAATGGCTGTATGTGTTATGCACTCTTTTAGTATCCGAACTCAGTGCGGTAAATGGTAGAAATCTTTTCATTACTCAAACACCTTTGCCGTGTTTTGTTTCTTCAAAAGTCAGATGTTTTTTTTTTCCTTTCACTGGCGCACGCGTCATGAATTGTGTAGCATTTCCCCTTTTCCTCTATTATGATCGGAAGTGTACAATTAGAAAGCAGTTGTGGGATTCAAGGTTTCTCTTCGGTGTATCGCTCGTCCACGATATTAAGTGATTGTGACGCAAGTCGCGAAAGCAAAATTTTCAAATAAATTGACTACACTTTCTTGAGTCATTCTCGTTTTTGTTAAGGACATTACAGTCATGGCAAAGTCAGACTTAAGAAATCCACTGATTCCAACTTTTTCCACATTCTATATGTGTATATGCATGGGGACAATATTTCACAGTATGTTTTTACAAACATTTTAAGACACTTTGATATTGACATTTTAATGACATATTTTAATGTTTAAAATTTGTTACTTGATAATGTTGATAAGGCATTGTCTAAACAAATTTCTATTTTGTTGCAAATTATTTACAATTTTGAACATAACAAATAAAGAATTCACAAAAAAATAAAAATTTCTATTTTTCGTGTTTGTTTGCATCCACCAAAAATTATTTACTTCATCTGTGTTCGTTCACGGACACATACGAAAAAATGTGGATATGAGCTTAACACGTTGAAATTAACAAGTTTCAAATAAACTTTATTGGCTATGTACTTTAGAATGTATCCATAATTATTTTTAATTAATTAATATTTATTTATATTATATTTATTATATTTAATTAATTATTTTATTTTTAAAAACGGGTCGGGCCGTAACCTTCCCATTCGTCAAAATAAAATTTTGGAAGCACGTACGTAATATGCTATTACACTGTTGGTTTTATATGCGATTATGTTTGTTAAACCTACATGAATGTCATTCAAACAAACTTCAACAACTCTTTTATCAGTGAAATTTAATGTGATTTAATTGATCCTTAGTTTTTCAACGTTTTCTTAATATTTTTTACAATTGATTTTCCCAAAATTTTAAATTTTCTCAAAATATTGTATTTTCTCGAATTATTGAATTTGCTACAAAGTTTAAATTATTCCGAATATTTGAACTTTCTCAAAATTATGAATTTTCTCAAAATTTTGAATTTTCTCAAAATTTCGAATTTTCTCAAAATTTTGAATTTTCTCAAAATTTTGAATTTTCTTAAAATCGCGCTAGCGCTAGTCCCTATTTATAATAAGATAATTGATAAATTTTTTTGAATTTCAACTTTGTTCATCCTAAAAACTTGAGTACACAGCGAGGCTTCCTCAGGCATTTTTCCTATTTACTCCTCAGCTGGAGGAAGTCAGATTCATCAACCTGAATCTTCTGAATTACTTTCGTCGTAACTTTTTTTGAAAACCAATAACAATAATGATTTCTTATTAACCCTGAAATTCCCGAACAAACTACCTTGCCGAAATGTATTGGTATAACTAGACGTGTGCGCCGGTCTTTTGTCGGCGTAGTATTCATATATCATATAACTAATCAGACAAAGTGCATGTTTGTCGATTTCGTTTGTACCTCCCATTTCGACGCTTTGGTGTACTTTTCGGTACGATAACCAGGACATTACAGACCAATCCGTTAATCTCTCACAATAATTCACATAACAACAATTCACAACATATCCTAGAGGCATTTTGTATATTTTGTATAAATAAAGATTTTTCTCTTAGGACAATTATAGTTTCGGCTGGTAATATCCAGAGCAAAAATTTTCTATTGAATTTTCCCATCTGTGGAATTTTTCACATTTCACATTATTTTATTTTCTAATTTTTTTTGCACGTTTCGGCACATTTTCACTCAAATTTTGTAGATGTGCAAAAATCGGATGACATTCTCCAACAGCTTCGGTAAATGTGTCATTCAAAAATCTCGAAATCACAGATTTTCACAGATGTGATTCAAAGATGTGAACACATATATGTGATTTTTACGGATCGCATATGTGTTCTACATTTTCCGACATTTACTCATGTGCTAAGCAAGTTGTGCCGGTTCTTATTCGAAAACAAACGGCTACGCAGGCTCGGAAGTGATAAGTTTGGCATGTACCGTATGTTAAAATTTCAAATTACAACGAGGTTCATTGGAAATTTTTAATAGAAATTTCATTGAAGTTAGTGGTATGTGCTCAAAACTCAAATTTCCCGCAACTCCCTATTTTCAACATTCGGCGAGTAGCTTAAAATGAATAAAAAAATACTAACCGGCGAGGAGTGTATGTACACGAAATTCTACTTAAAAACATTTACACATCTAAGCATTTAAACACATGCATCTAATTGCAGATTAACTGGTGTTTAATTTGCATGTAGAAGTTGAAATCTGTAACAATTTAAAGTATTTATGTAGATTTGTAAATGTTTTTAAGCAATATTTCGTGAAAATACACTTCTCGCCGCGCCGGCGAGTGTTTTTTCTTAAATTCTTGCATGTTGTAAATAGAGGTCCATGACGTCTTCCAGTGACTCTTCACCCTTACACCTTGTGTCACCTGGAATGAGTGTGTTATCCATATGAGTCTCTGTTTCTTGCTAGTACTTAAAAATCAGAAGGTAAATAAGCAATAAGCCATAAGCCATAAGATGATAACCAAATAATCCTACGAAACCATTACTGTGTCATTTTCACATAGAAAATTCAATAAATGTGGTCTTCTTTATTTAAAATACTAGCGCTAACGCTTTGCTAAAATTTAAAGCACGCTAACGCTAGGCACAGCTCCGATTGTAACTAACTTTATCATTTTTCAATGTCCAAAACTGAAAATACAAATGACGCTTACATATTCTGTCGGCAGTCGAGTAAGCAATTCATTGCATTTCTTCTTTAACAAACATAATCTTTATATGCGACACCAACAGTGTAATAGTACATTACGTACGTGCTTCCAAAATTTTATTTTGACGAGTGGGAAGGTTACGGCCCGACCCGTTTTTTACGTGTTGAAGCAATGTAAATGCGCATTTTACATGAGCGAAGCGAAACGAACTGAAAGTATTGAAACCTTATGAAACCACCACGATGTATAGATGTTGTAGTTTTCGTGATAATTGTGCCCAGATTGCATCGTCATGTAGAGTTACGTGGTGCTTGTCTGCTTGGAAACTGTTTGCTAAGACTCGAAGAATTACAGTATAAAAATAACTATATAAAGACAAGTGCGTTTCTCTATGTAAAAAAAGCTTTTTTATGGCTGTAGGTAAAAGATACAAAAAGTGAACAATTCAATCAAATGACGCTGAAGTTCTTTCGATGACTGCGCTATCCAACCGGTGGTCGATTAAAACTAACCGGCAGTCGATTAAAGATAACCGGCGCGGCGGTCGATTAAAACCAACCGGCGGGCGGTCGATTAAAGCCAACCGGCGGGCGGTCGATTAAAGCCAACCAGCAGGCGGCTGATTAAAGCCAACCGGCGGGTGGTCGATTAAAACCAACCGGCGGTCGATTAAAACCAACCGGCGGTCGATTAAAACCAACCGGCGGTCGATTAAAACCAACCGGCGGTCGATTAAAACCAACCGGCGGTCGATTAAAACCAACCGGCGGTCGATTAAACCAACCGGAAGTCGGTTAAAAATTTTATCTTTGAAAGGACAAATTGAGGACATAATGGGCGATTCCATTGGGAGGTTGCGAGGGAACCATGCGTTCTTGCTAAACCGTGCACATACGAGATTTGTATTGTATGAAGAAAATTCCTCTGTAGGTTCAATGTACAACTCCTTCATGCGAAAGAAGTCCAACCTTTGCATTCTTAGCCAGAAGACGGTTCCCTCGTAACACATTTTACAACTTTTCAATGGAATGGCCCAATATTAGGCAGGTAAAGAAATTTTTCGGTGACCATGACTACATAAATGTAACACCACCTTTAAATTGCGTCTAATTTGTTTGTTGGTTGAAAATGTCGCTATCAGAAGCCGAAATGTGTCAGTTGAACAATAGAAAACGTTAATGTCTGGCTGATCTCAGCTCTGGGCGCTACGTTTAACTAAGTCCCAAGTGAAAGGCGGATACATTTTTAAACCGTGTATTATTTTTTTTCGTGTAAATGGGCGCCGAAGTCGCTGGGGCTACAGATTGTATTTCCGTAAAAATGCCGTAAATGGCACTTGCAGGTCACAATATGTAAATTATTGCACCATTTTCAGTTTAATAATATTTGTCGGAAGAGTTATTATCACGAAATTTCCTGTCACACTGGTCCCAATGGCATAAGTGTTTGTGGTCGAAATTAGTTGAAATTTACGGCAAATTTACGGATGATTACGATGACTCATCTGATATCATGTTCGCAGCGGTAGCGGAGAGCGTAACGCAGTCCCCACACCCCAAAAAAAACGTCCACAAACCCAAGAAACTCCATACAAAAACCTTTGGGACAAGACACGATGTATGGGCGAACTTTTGAGTAGGAAGGTAGCCGAAGGTGATACGAAGTGCTCCGATGGTAGCCGAAGGTGATGAAGAATAATTTTTTTCGGAAAGAAAATTTTTTTGGAGAAAAATTTTTTGGAAAGAAATTTTTTTTGTAGAAAAATTTTTTTGGAGAAAATTTTTTTTTGGATTATTGAGTTGAGACCCTTTAACCGATTTCTGTGATGTGGTTCTCCACAAAGTTGCAGAAGACGCGGATTTTTGTCTTGTGGAGGGAAGGAGCTAATAAGGAATTTGAACATCTGTTGATGAATGTTTGAACATCTATGCAACTAAATGCATTCTTAAAACCGAGATACTACATGTTGAGGTGGAAGGAATGAAGGAATTTGTTTCAAAATGCTTAAAGTTGATAAAATGTTTATAGTTCCTTATCCAGTGGGTCCACCACTCAAAACATTGAGATATGATCGTTTTTCTCAAGATTTTTTGGGTTCTCTCCTGGACTTAGACCGTAATTCAGATATTGTGCTGCGGGAAACGGTACAATTGAAAGGAATTTTTGATTTTTTAGTTTAAGTGACTGAGAAATAATGTAATGTATTTTCTAATTGCAGACAAACTGAAATTCAATTAAAGTTAATTTTGGTTCTTGTCATTTGAATGTACGAGTTATTGTTTTTATGCTAATTCATTGCTGCATACAATTTAGTATGTCCTAAGAATGAATAAGCTAACATCAACAAAATTGTAGACTCTAAATATATTTTACTTTGAATATTTTATAATTGAAAATTTAATGGCTGCAAATCAAGCAAATCCTTTTCCGTACTAAACTCTTTGTCGTACTGAATTCTACCATCCGTCAAACAATTTATCGAAATGTAATTTAAACCATCATAAATTCGAAAACTCTTAAAATTTATGGACTTTTCGCAATCTACAACATAACTACAACATAACAAAAATTTATATTTTCACCCTTAACCCGACTTTGGGATCCTTAGGTAAACACCGAAACCTCTAGTTCCATGGGCAAAAGTGTTCCCCTTGTAGATTTCCACAACTTTGCCTTTGGAACCGTTTCTGTGTACCTTGTCTGTAAGAAAATATTGATGAAAAATCACTCCCTATCGTATATTTGCGCGTAGCACGCCTTACGATCACTCCAAGAACTGTACATCCTGAAAGACTCAAACGATTTCCGAAAATGTTTACCGCTCGCTTTGAGAGATCCATATCTTTCATTTGACATCTTACTTGGTACTTTCATTGCTATACTTTCGAATCTATGGGCGAAAACGTTTCACCGACCCTCGAAAAATCACATTTTTAGCCACATTTTTGGCTCGTTCTCCGCAACGACTCAACCGATTTTTAGTCAAGTTATGCAGGTATAGGCCGTGTACTTTAGACCATTCTAATGACACCCTACTTGTACTAAACGGACAATTTTCTGATTAAATTTGAGGAAATTTTCTGCCATTTAGCAAATTTTTAGGGTTTCGGGAATATTTTCTCGTAGTGATCTCCAATTTTCTCAAATTTTGTCAAGTTAGGTAGGTCTCGACGATTAATATTCCTCACTCATCAAAATCGGTTGAAAATTGGCTGAGATATCGAGGTTTGAATATGACATTTTTGTATGGAATTGGATTGTTCTATTATTTTCATCAATATGAAAACTTTTTTTCTGATCTGTCGGTTTCTATCTATCTATCTAATAATAATAATAATCCGTTCATTCATGTCATAAAGAGCGTGAGCTCAAACCTTGACTATCTTTACAATATTTTCTTTTTTGAGTTTTAACAAAATAGGTAAATTAGTTGAAAATTTGATCAAAAATAAAATAAAATCGATAAAAGAAAAAAAAATTGCTTTGGTAGCTATCACAGTTGGAATCGTTAAATTGATTAATTCATAGTTAACTTTTAATTTAAATGTCGAAATTTGATTTAAAATGTTCTTTTGACGTTATTTTAAAATGTTTGCTATTTAATGTTTTCTTGTAGTGTATTGTAAATCTGAATTGCTCTGTTAGGCATTGTTGTTTTCCATATCTTTTCGTATTTACTCGATCTGTGTGTAGGTGTGTTGCATTTCTCAAGTTGTAACTGTGGTGTTGGTCGTTAGTCGTGAGTGCCGTAGTTGATCTAATATATTTGTGTTTGATGTTGTGAATGTGGGTTGCAAGTTGGTGATGTGCTTGTTGTTTTATTGTGAGTATATTATTTTCCTTGTGGATGAGTTTTGTCCTTTCCATTTTATCGTATTGAAACAAGTTGCGTACGGCCTTATTTTGCAGTGTTTGGATTTGCTTCAGTTCAGTTTCATACGCAGATGATCACACCAAAATTCCATATGTTAGCCGGCTACTGAACATGGAGAAGAATAATTGCCGTTTGTACTCTTTCGGTATGTACGTTGCAATTTTTCTAAATATCCCCGTGATCGCTGCCAGCTTGTTTTTCGTTTGTTTGATGTGGGCCTTCCAATCTAGGTTGAGATCAATGAGAACGCCTAGATACTTCACCATTTCAGCTCTCTCTAGTACTGTTCCATTATAAGTTATTCGCGTTGCTTGGCTGGACGGTGTTCGGAAAATGATGTATTTTGTTTTTCCGGTGTTCAATGTTAGTTTGTTTGCTGTCATCCATTGGTGTAATTTTTCACAGTTCCGATTCATCGTGTCGCTAAGTTGGGTAATATTTTCTCCGATTGTGACAATGGCTATATCATCCGCATACAGGAATACGTGTCCATCGATGCGTATGTCTTTAATGTCATCGATGTAAATTAGGAAAAGCATTGATGCGAGGTTAGCTCCTTGAGGAACCCCAGTCGATGTATTTTCCATCTCCGTTTCTATACCCTCGGTTGACGTGTATTGTTTTCTGCCCGAGAAGTAATTTTGGAAGAAAAAGTGCTCTTTTCCCATAATTCCCAGACTGCTCATTTTTTGTAGAAGGATTTTCTGGTCGACTGTTTCGAATGCTTTTTTCTTGTCTACAAATACTGCTCCTACTTTCTTCTTTTTGTCAAGCGCCCGCTGGACTACGGTGATGAAATCAAATAGTGCTGTGTCTGTGTTCGATTTTTGTCTGAATCCGAATTGATGACTGTACAACAAGTTGTTTGCTTCTAAGTAGTCCATTAATTGCTCTATCAATTAATAATTTTCGATCTCGAGAGCTAGACAGCCGATCTTCCTGAAATTTCCAGGGAACGTCAGTCATATTTTCATATAATTTCATATATTTATATAATTTCATATGCCGCTTTTCCGGGAAAATTCTGGAAAAGCCGTGGCATGTGGAAAAGTGGTCAATTTTGAGGGGTTTTTAGGTAATGCTCAGAGTTTTCGAATTTTAGCTCCGGAGTGACAATAGCTAGAGAGTTGGCTTCTTCGAAAAAGTTATAGAGTTTGGTCAGGAGAATTTTTTGGGATTTACAGAAATCTGCCAAAGTGACGCCATCTTGGATTTTTGTTAGGTATAAATTATGCTTCTTTGGGTTTTCGAATTTTAGCTCCGGAATGATAACACTTAGAGAGTTGGTTTCTTCTAGAAAGTTATAAAGTTTGGTCAGGGGAATTTTTTTGTATCTTTAGAAAATGGCTGCCAGCTGTCGTAGCGGCGCCATCTTGGATTTTCGTTTATACTTTTTCAGTTTTCGAATTGTAGCTCCCTAAGGACACTATTTAGAGAGATGGCTTCTTCTAGAAAGTTATAGAGTTTCATCAGGAGAATTTTTTGGTATCATTAGAAAATGGCTGCCAGCTGTCATAGCGGCGCCATCTTGGATTTTCATTTATGCTTTTTAGGTTTTCGAATTTTAGCTCCGGAATGACACTACTTAGAGAGATTATTTCTTCTACAAAGTTATAGAGTTTGGTCAGGAAAATTTTTTAGCATTATAATGGCTGCCAACTGTCAAAGTGACACCATCTTGGATTTTTTGCTAAATTCTGAATAAGAATACCTAGACAGTTGGTCTCTTCAGGAAAGTTACTAGTAAAGACTGTTCTAAATTTAATTGATTTGAATTCGTAATTGAACCATAAGTAAATTGGACTAAACTCTTAGAATCTCGAAATTTTTCGCTCAGTTAAAAATTTTATTGTTTAAATTTTATTTTTTTAATTTATTTTATCTTCGTTCCTTCATTAGCATTTTTTTTAGATGAGAGATGAGCTCACAAAAGCGTCTGCAGGGTACCCGTACGTATCAGAATAGATGCGGTAAACAGAGTTGATGTTACGAAGAGACTCGAACGTATTTAAGTAAATATTGCCTTAACTCTCAAGTGTATGAAATTACGTCCACATAAAGTTGTATTGGGAATTGCCGATCGGGCAATATTAAAAAACCCGTCCGAAGAAACGGTGTAAAAATAACTATCCGAAAGCACAACATTGACCCGCAAATATAGAAAAATGTTCTACTCAATTTTCTCTACAACATAGAAAAATCCATATTTTGGGCTAGTGTCGATCTTAGTAACGACCTAGGGCCCTACGTAGAGGCCTCACACACATAATTCCATAGCCAAAAATGCTTCCCTCAATTTCCTCTGCAACATAGCAAAAACAATTTTTTTGGCTAGGGCCGACCTTAGTACCGACATGGCCCACTTGAGCCCTAAGCACAGGAAAACGTTTCTTTTATAAACTGTCGGTCATGCCTAGATCTTTCTAACAAAAAAAAAAAATTTGAAAATCGGAAAAAATTTACTCGAGTTATGTACAAAAAACACATAGAGCTCTAGCAAAGACTCGTTTTTAGTGCCCCAGCTAAGTCCAAAGACTCAAATTCAAAAACGTTTCTTGCATAAACTGTCGGCTATGCTCAGGTCTTTCAAACAAAAAAAATATGAAAATCGGATAAGATTTGCCCGAGTTATGTACAAAAAACACATAGAGCCCTTGTAGAGACTCGATTTAAGTGCCCTAACTAAGTCCAAAGACTCAAATTCAAAAAAAGTTCTTCCAAAAATTGTCGGCTATGCTCAGGTCTTTCAAACAAAAAAAAAATTGAAAATCAGAAAAGATTTACTCGAGCTATGTACAAAAGACCAAAAATCACTTAAACGGCCCTAGCTCGGTGGCTCTTGGGCCGACAGTGCTCAGGTGCAATATCTTTTTAGATTTTTCCATTACCTTTCAGGGGAAAAAAAGTTTTTGAAAATCGGTTGAGTTTTACTCGAGTTATCGTGTTACGTCGTGGTAAACGCATAATACCCCTTTTCGAAGAACTGCGTTCTTCGTACGGGTCTAAAAATTGCAGAACTAGTAAAGCAAAATGATTCAGCCTCTGACCCGGACGGTTTCTAATGTCGGATTATTATTATCATTAGCATTTTCTATCTTTAGAGTAAAAAAGCTCACAAAAAAATTGCAGAACTAGTAAAAAAAATGATTTAGCCTCTGACCCGGACGGTTTCTAATGTCGGATTATTATTATCATTAGCATTTTCTATCTTTAGAGCAAAAAAGCTCACAAAAAATTGCGGAACTAGTAAAACAAAATGATTTAGCCTCTGACCCGGACGGGTTGTAATGTCCGATTATTATTATTTTTAGATGAGACTGGTTTGACGTGATAGAATTTTGACTATTTTATTCAATAGATAGACAATGCGATACTAAAATGTAAATGGAATAGCTTCTAAGCTAAATAAACGACTTGATTACTTACCTATTTCTCATTTCAGACGGTGTTTGTATTATCATTTTCTGCTTTTTTACAATTTCTCGTTTTGTTTTTTCGTCTACCTCTTATAGATGCTTGCAAGCTGGGGTTTTCATTTGAGATAAAAAGAAAAAATGTCAGATCCAATGAAAACGGTAAATTTTCATAGTGCCCTGGGCAGCCACCCACTTTGATCATAGGTGAATATGGCAATGGCTTTAGACAGCATCCATTATCATCATCATCAAACCTAATAGACCATTTATACTTCGCAGTGTGATGGCTTTACGCCCGGCCATCATGGACCCACCCACCCTCCACCCTTCTCCATACCATCCCGTGCCCCTAAATTTTCCCTAATGTCGTCGTACCTGATATGATTGTCCCACTGTTCCCTCCGATTCACTTCCTAAGAACCCTCATATCAAAGACCTCCAGGTCATTCACAAGGTATCCGCAGTCCACCCAACTCTCACTATCATATAAAATCGTTGGCCTGAAGATTGGTCTGTGAATAACGACCTCAATTGACTTGATAACCGCGTTTTCCATTATTCACCTTTCATCAAATTTCCTAAATAATATGCCATCCTCCGAAATAATGGCTAATAAATATTTAAACTCAGAAACCTGTTCCAACTGACTCGATAGAGTAGTGGTTAACACGTCTGCTTGCTACTATGAGATAGAGTTGCCAGTGCATTGGTTCGAAACTCAACCGCAGACGGATTTGCTCCGATTGTTAGATTTGTAAACAAAACAAAGCTGATAGGTTGTGTCGTGCATCACTTTTTCATCAGGCAATAAATCTATCTTCGATGATCTGATGGCGACACCGACACGGGGCTACATGTCATAATTAGATTCAAAACAGTAAAAGCGGACGAATTCGGACGAGGGGGTAGGGAGGAGTCGGAAAATTGTCAAAATAACCGGACGTCATTTATAAATGGCCCCTTAAGGCAATTGTTATATTATTATTATAACCTGTTCCAACTGCTTCCCATTCAAAATGCAAACTACGCCTTTCCGGCATTTGCCGATATGCATAACATCTTTATAAAGATAATTAAAAAACATTACATACACAATCTAAAGTATTCACACATTCACGTGAATGATTTGATCAGCGATTAATCCGTTGGATATACAACTCCAATCTGCTTTCTAATGGATTCTCTCATTTCAGCCAACAATATTATCTCATCAAATCCCAGTTTCGGACTCTCAATCAATCCTTTCATTAAAATTAAAGTTTATTAATGTAACCCCAATCGCAAGGAAATGTGAATAGGACTTACCATTTTGAATGCACCTTCGAACTTCCTGACATTGGTATGAGAGTCCAGTGCTGTTCCAGTAGTTAATTTTCTTTTCACTTTTCGGCAAATCAAATTCAATAACTCCATTAGGTGTTTCAAGCTTATTTGCTGCCCAAAAGGGAAATGGCAACTATTTCAAGTAAAAAGTCTGTCAATTTATCGTGAGTTGATTCTTGTATTGATCAACTAACTTTAAGTGTTCCCTTGGTTCCAATAGCAAGTGCCTCGCACGGAAAATTAACTTGACTGTGGGTAATGAGTGTAGCTGTCTTTCCATTTGGATAAATTATTGTAGCACTTGAACTATCATCAGCGCCACTTGCATTCACATGACCTGATGCTATTATTTTTACTGGTTTTAGTCCAGAAAATACTAACGATGCGAATTGACAACAATAAGTTCCCATGTCAATTACGGTACCGCCTCCAAGTTCTTTGGTTCTAACATGAAAAAATGATCAATTTATAATGAACTGAAATTAAGCTGGAGATTTTTTCTTGAATGCTCCCCGTAGTTCAATATACAGCACATGACGAGGTGTTATTCTTAAATTGAAGACATCAACTTTTTCCAAGGGCACTCATTTGCCATTCATTTTGAAAACTCAAAGCTTTCAGCTAGCCTTTTAAATGACAAATGTTTGAAAAGGTTATGACTCGAAGTTGCAATTCGCACACACACTTTGTTGATGTTGATGTTACACAAAAAACTATCCGTTTAGTTTACGGTTACAAACAAATTACAGACGCGCTAAATGAGGATGAGGGCCTCAAAATTCGTATGGCAGCGTACGATTGAGGGTCAAGTCAAATCGTTAGCTTCCGAATTGTATTTTTATTGGATGCATTCTCCACTCCACAGTGTATTTCTATTGTACAGGCCGTAATTTTTAGATTTTTTTTACATTTTATTTTTGCAGAAAAATTTACGGCGGTAGAAAAACAAAAAAAAAACATGTCGGCAGAGATCTCTTATTATGGCCTGTTTATATTATTGTGCTTTCTTTCGTATTAAAAATTGAAAAGAACGAATTTTCTCAACAAAACTTCTTTTAGTAAATAAAAATGTTCCATCACATCTACGAGTTATAGATGTGCAAATGAAATAACGATCCAAAAGAAATGGACAGCTTACAATTTTCAATTTAATATCAAATACAGAAAATCACTTATCTTTAAGAGTGAATTTGCCAAAACTTTGCACGGTCATGATCCAACATGTCGCGGAATTTCGATCTTTATGGCTTACTCGATTCTTCATTCCAATCGAAGACTTTCGTAGAAGAACATTTTTTTTTAAATTATTTTGTAGTTTTCAACTCTCTGAAAAATGGTCTGCACAGAAGTAAAAAAAATCGTTTTTGTAGAATATTTCGGACAAGACCAAATCGATTCCAGGCAAATTATATACGATTAAATAGTCCAATGATACAAAGCTTTTGGCTGTGACAACACTCCTGACAAGTGCAAGTAGTTGGCTGCAGAAGTCAAAAACGTCGAAAAAATAGTCATTTTCAAAGAGCCGTGGAAGGGGCGGTATACATTTTTTTCTCAAACCCAAAGCGGGAGGCTGCAGTCATTGGCCTTAGCGTTCAAATGAATCCCTAAGTAGCAGTTTGTGACGAGTAGAAAAAAATGGAGTTGATTTAAGTAAAAATTTAGAAAAAATTGAAAATATGTAATTTTTTGTATCTTAAACTTTACGTACCTCCTCAAATGGAATAAAAAACGTAACCCAAATGAAAAGGGAGTTCCTGTATTGCGTGGAAAACAGAAATTATTTAAAAAGAAAAAGGTTTGGAAGTGGAAATTCCAAATTGTTCACGGAAGACTCATATTCGATGTACCCTTTTTGGTTCGAAGTGTAACAAACTCGTCTAGAAAATTCACTAATTATGTTAGTTAACCTGCTAGACGCGTAGTCTTTCCAATAAAGGCATAATTTGTTGGAATCCACTTGGAAACCATATTTTCAACGTCATAGAATTGTAAGGCATTTTGTTCTTTCTGTAAATATCGTTCGAATTTTGTGTGTAGCTCGCCCTCCTTTATTATTAGGCCGATGCTATTGGCACGCGTGTGCCAATAGTCTCTCTTGGGCACTATTTGCACGCAGTGCCATCAGTCTCTCTTGAACACTATTTGCACGCGTGCCAATAGTCTCTCTTGGGCACTATTGGCACGCGCGTGCCAATAGTGCCCAAGAGAGACTATTGGCAAGCAATTATTATGAGTGAACAATAATTTAATATTATTTCGCGCGAAATAATATTAAATTATTGTTCACTCTGTGAGAGTTTTAAATGTCATTAATGTCACATTACATAAGATGTATGCGCTAGAAAGAGATCGTGACTTGTAGAATGTTATGTATTTAACATTAATGACATTTAAAACTCTCACAAATCAAAAATTGTTCAGAAATAAAATGAAATAACTGTATTGAGAACAGATTAAAGTTGAATATATTTTTGCGGTTTTTTGTTCTACGCCTTTTTTTTAGATTTATTTGAACGAATTTTTTAAAGTTGTGTTCGTAAAAAGTTGAACTAATTATAAAACAGTTTGGTGGGCTGCTGTATGCTTAGCGTCCTGTGACAAAAATTACTTCCAAATACTAAGAAACAATGAATACAAATTCATACACAATACAAACAATGATACAAATTCTTATTAGGAAGAAATTTCCGAAAAATATTCGGATTTCACTGGATGTTGTATACAAATGAAAGGAGGTTCATGAGAATTTTCAAAATGTAAATTGGACTGAAAAGGTTATCAGGTACAACGTGAAGTCTGTTTAGACTGGTTTTATTTTAGGTGATTACAAGGGCTTATGTCATTTTTCCGGAAAAATGAAATCCGGAGCTTCAAAATCAGGACGAAAAAAATGCGGACAATCGGAACAGGACAATTACCGAGTGCCTGTCCAGATTTTGATTCTCCGTATTTCATTAAAGCGCAAATTCCCTATTGTTCTTAGCTACCTTGTTTTGTAGCATTTCGTGAAAGGAAAAGTTCCTTGGCGTCGTTAGTCACCTAGTTTTTGTGACTTTTTGTAAAAGGAAGATCTCCCTAGTTTTGTTAGCCACCTAGGTTTTTGCGGCGTTTCATTAAAGCGTAAAATTCCCAGTTTCGTTCAATTCAAATATTTGAATTCACAATAATAGTTCATCCGGATTTTTTCGTCCCGATTTTGGCTCCGTCCGGATTTTGTAGATTCTGGATTTTTTCCGGATTTTGAGGCTCCGGAGTTCATTTTTCAGGACAGTTGCACATGAAGTGCTTCGCCGTTTCCGGTACGTCTTTGCACCTTCTACAGTTCGGATCGTTGCTAAGTCCCATTTTGTTCAAATGGTATCTTAAGCAGTTGTGCCCCGTCAGCACTCCCACTAGCTTTGCCTTTTCTAAGCTTAAGAGATTTTTCGTGGTCTTCGAGTTGCATCCCAACAAAAACTCTTTCGCTTGCCTACAAGCGTTCAGCTGCTCCCACGCTCTCTGATTCTTGTCTTTGGCATTGTCCCTAATAAGTTCCGGCATCAATGACCAATCCAGCGTTAATGCCTAGTGAGACCTCTAATCCCAACTCCGCACAGTATCTCACATCATCCACTACGGGTGATCTTTCTCCCTCTCGTAAACGACACGTTAACCATTATCTCAATAACATTCGATTCAAGCGTGACTTCACCACACGCTCCGATAAAAATTTTACGAGAAAAGTTGAAAAAACTCTGAAAAAAGCTCTTTTCCAAACATTTTCCATAGTTTTTTCAAATTTTCTCGTAAAAGTTGTATAGGAGCGTGTGCTAAAGTCAATGCCAATCGATTCAGCATCAACGACACATTTCAATCTATATTTTGTTACATTGAACATAAAAAAAAAATTCGACTGGTGGTCGTGCCTAGAGAAAACGAAAACTGGTCCAAATCACAAAAAGTAGAAAATTGCTCTGAAAATTGCGTTCGATCTATAAGATGATATGGTGTAATTTTTTGTTTGAAAACATAAAAGCTGGTTAAAAAATAGCTATCTTCGTATGAATTTACACCGATTGATAAAGTAAACGTTTCTCGTAACTCCTTGCAATATTTTAAATCGAATGTTTACTGAAATTGAACTTCTCTTATAAGTTTTTGCATGCCAATAGTGTCCAAGGGAGACACTTCGAAACTTTAGAAATTTTGTGGAAATTTTGGAATTTCGATGGAATTTTTGGAATTTCTTGGAATTTTTGTGGAATTCTCAGAATTTTTTTATGGAATTGGAAATTTTGGTACAAATTTTTGACCAGTGGATAACCCCTCGATTCCAACAAATTATGTCTATTGGAAAGACTACGCGTCTAGTAGGGTAAATAGCATAGTAAGTGTTTTCTAGATGAGTTTGTTACACTTCGAACCAAAAAGGGTACCACGAATATGAGTTTTCCGTGAACAATTTGGAATTTCCACTTCCAAACGCTTTTCTTTTTAAAATTTCGGTTTTTCACACAATATAGGAACTCCCTTTTCATTTGGGTTAAGTTTTTTATTCCATTTGAGGAAGTACATAAAGTTAAAGATATAAAAAATTACATGTTTTCAATTTTTTCTAAATTTTTACTTAAATCAACTCCATTTTTTTTCTACTCGTCACAAACTTCTACTTAGGGATTCATTTGATAGCTAAGGCCAATGACTGCAGCCTCCCGCTTTGGGTTTGAGAAAAAAATGTATACCGTCCCTTTCACGGCTCTTTGAAGATGACTATTTTTTCGACGTTTTTGACTTCTGTAGCCAACTACTTGCACTTGTCAGGAGTGTTGTCACAGCCAAAAGCTTTGTATCATTGGACTACTTAATCGTATATAATTTGCCTGGAATCGTTTTGGTCTTGTCCGAGATATTCTACAAAATCGATTTTTTTACCTCTGTGCAGAGGTACGCGCCGCCTAAAAAAGGGTCACGCCGATGCCTCGCCGCCGCCGACAAAAATCTGTTCACTCCGCCGCCGCCGCCGACCATTTTTCATCGGCGCGTATAAAGTGAAAAACAGATTTTTTCAAGTGATGTTAATATCAATTTTTGATATTCTACTAACCTTAAGGCATCAAACTTTAACTGTTTTTTTTAATATTCAGGATATGTTACATTTAGTATTTAAAAACTTGGATTAACTTAATACACTTTTGAAATTGTCTTTATGTTGACGATATTTCTATCAAAACTTATTTGTACAAAAATGGTATTTTCAGTTATAGAAATTTAAATTATTTCGGAATTCGTAGTTCCCGATTAAAAATTTTTTGAAATGAGTCATCTGATAATGTCGGCATCCATCGAAAAAACGACTTTCAGAGAGATTTTTTTACAAAATTTTACTTACTGAGATCAGTTGGATGTCGTAGTTCGACAGATTTAGACATTAGTGGATAGAAATGAAAATTGAAAATTAGAACTTTCAAAAGGATTAAATTAAACCGTCTGAACAAAAATACAAAATTTCAGATGAAAAAATAATAAATTTCAGATAAAAACGTTAATCTGTCAGATATCATTTAATAAATGGCGGATTCAATTTTTTTAAGTGAAATTTATTATTTTTTATCTGAAATTTTCCTTTTACGAACTGGAAATTTTATTTTTTTTAGCTGCCGCTTAATCCTATCCCTTTCAAAAGCGATGGGCAGATAATGTGGCTTTTCGATCCACTCTGTTTTTTCATATGTTTTTAAATTTTTAGGCCCGTACGATAAACGAATTTCTTCGTGGGTTTAAGACGACATGTGTAAACAGTCGAATTTGGATTCGAGAGTTGGTGGGTTTTTCGTTTTGGGGTTTAAATAAGACAAATCTGCAAAAAAAAAAATGTCCATCTGTGTGTCCGTCTCTGTACGTCAACACGGTAACTCGATTTTCAAGCTTTTTCCTTGAAAGGTAACCGAAATGGCGAGATCGAGTTCTAAAATGAGCATTTTTGGGCCAAGGGTCGCCTTTTACCATTTTCCTATATCTTTTTTTAATCGATCGGTCTATGAACGCCCAACAATTTATGGAATAACGGCCAACAGCCCTGTGTAAATTCTTTTCGATTTTCTTGATTCTCTTTCTATTTCAAAGGTAATCGAAGGCTTAACAGCATTTAAAAAATTGAGGCCGATGCATTTACTTAGGGCCAAAGAAAGGTCCAAAAATTTGCCCTAAGGCCCTACCCCAAAAAATTTTTTTTGCTACAATGAAGTTTTTTTAAATTACAACATACAACAAAGACGTAATATTCCAGCGGCATTCACCTCTCGCCCAAACACTTCTCTGGGGTGGTTGAGATGTTTTTTACTCGGGTAGTTCAGAAGTACTAATGAGCGGGTGCAAATTCGGCACAAACTCAAATTTCCCTGGCATTTTTAAATATCTGCTGTGTGAAAGTAACGTAACGTATGCTGTTTTATGCATTATTTAGGAAACACAAGATTTGTATGCAAGTTCTCTGCATAAAAATGTTGTAGCCAAAATTTTTGAAACCGGATTTGGACTGAAAAATTAAGTTAAATATGGGACAATGGAAGTATGAGAAAACGTCGGCCCGATACTTAAAATTCCCGGAAAAGTTGAAATATAACTTTTGAGAACAGGATCCTAGGGTACAGTACATTAATGACACAGAAATTTTTTGAAAATCTGTTCTGATTGCAAAATAGAACGTTAACAACTTTCTAGTGGTATTTTCCATGCATTGAAATTTTAATTTCGAATGTCAATTTTAAACACGCACGCCGACGGCGCGCCGTCGCCGCCGATGTTTTGTAAACTTCGACGCGCCGTCGCCGACTAAAAACTAATCACGCCGCCGCCGCCGATCAACTATATATCGGCGCACACCTTTATGTGCAGACCATTTTTCAGAGAGTTCAAAACTACAAAATAATTTTAAAAAAATTGTTCTTCTACGAAAATCTTCTATTGGAATGAAGAATCGAATAAGCCATAGAGATCGAAATTCCGCGACACGTTGGATTCGTATTTCATACAAGCCGTGCGAAGTTTTGGCAAATTCACTCTTAAGAGAACTACCTGATGACTTTCCTACGGGTCGTCGGGGAAACGGAAGTAGGTTGGGCGTTTGGTTAACCTCCAAACACCGGAAAAAAATGAATACTGGTTATGGACTCAACAACACAGCCTCTTATCGGACAGGATAAACGGGAACGACTCAAGCAACGGAACAAGGACAACGATTTAAAACTAGGAACATGGAATGTAAGATCTTTGTTGCTGCCAGGAGGATTGAGATCTCTCACAAGTGCGCTGAGAGCGGCAAAAATTGACACATTACAGCAGTGTAAGAAACTAGATGGCCTAGAAAGGACACCATGACCAGTAGCGACTATAAGTTCTACTACAGTGGGAAGAGTAACGACAGTCCAAGAGAGTATGGAACAGGTTTCATGGTTTTTGGCACAGCTAGAAACGCGGTAATTGGTTTCAATCCTGTTGACGAGCGATTGTACTCTCTACGGATAAGAGGAAAATTTTTCAACTATACTCTTATTAACGCTTACGCACCCACGGAGGAACAAGACAACGAAGCGAAGGAGCTATTTTACGAGAACTGGTGGAGATATATGATGGAGCACTGAAACGTGACATTAAGATTTTGCTTGGAGATCTGAAGGCCAAGATAGGCCGCGAAGTCTTCTATCGTCCCACAATTGGTAATTACAGCCTCCACGAAAACTCTAACGACAACGGTACGCGTGTAGTTCATTTCGCAGGATCAGCAGTACGTATCACCTGATGGACAAACCAAAAACCAGATTGATCACGTTTTGATAGATGGACGGCACTGTTCAAATGTATTGGATGTCAGGAGCTGTAGAGGACCAAATGTTGATTCTGACCACTACTTGGTTAAAGTGGTTGTTAGGTCTCGCATATCGGTTCAACACAACCGACAACAGGCATTGAAAAAGTGGGACGTTGAGAAACTGTAGAACGAAGACATTAAACAAAAATACGTGGATAGTTTGGAGAGAAACGTTATTGAAGAAATGGTCAGTGAACAACACAGCATAGACGATGCTTGGAATCAAATTAGGCGGAATGTAGAGAGCGCCGCAGCAGAGACATTGGGAACGAGAACGGGAAATAAAAGAAATAACTGGTTCGATGATGAATGCCAGCGAGCTCTGGAGAACAAAAATGCAGCTCGACTAAAAACTCTGAGTCGATACACTCGAGCAGGCCAGTCAGAGTACCGTTCGAAGAGAAATTTCGCTCGAAAACTGTTCCGAAACAAAAAACGGCTGCAGGATAGGAACGTTTTGATCGAAATCGAAAAGTTTGGCAATAGGAAGGAAGCTCGGAACTTCTATCGGAAAGTAAACGAATCCAAAAATGGTTACAGTCAACAACCTTTGCTGTGTAAGGACAAGAATCGATTGGTCTTAGCAGATGAGGAAAGGTGTATTGCGAGATGGGCTGAGTACTTCAAAGAACTGCTTAATCCGAACACACCGCTCAACCGAAACGAAGAAAACAACGAATTGCCATTTCATAGTGTGCATTCATACATAGAAGAACCAACGATCCAAGAAGTTGAAGGTGAAATTAGAGAAAGTAGCAAACGAACAACTGATGGACTATCTCGAGGACAATAAACTCCTAAACAAACAACAGTTTGGTTTTCGACGGCACTCAAACACGGACACAGTACTGTTCGATTTCACCAGCTACATACAAAGAGCACTAGACAGAAAAAGAAAAGTAGGTGCAATTTTCGTTGATATGAAAAAAGCGTTTGAGACAGTTGATCGAAAAATTCTCCTACTCAAAATGAGCAGCCTCGGCATCATTGGTAATGAGCATATGTTCTTCCAGAAGTACTTGACTGACCGCCAGCAATACACGGCTACCGATGGAATCGAGTCAGAAATGGAATCCATTACCTTCGGAGTGCCTCAAGGAGCCAATCTTGCAACAACGCTATTCCTTATATACATTGATGACATCAAGGATATACTCATCGATGGACAGAAATTTCTTTTTGCGGACGATATTGCCATTGTAACCACTGCAGAGAACCTGAGAGAGCTACAAGAGAAAATGAATAGCAACTGCATCAAAATACACAAGTGGATGACAAAAAACAAGCTAACACTTAACACGAACAAGACGAAATACATAATATTTCGCACACCAATGAGTCACTTAACGAATGTCCTATACGATGGAAATGAACTCCACCGAGCCGAAACAGTCAAATATCTTGGAGTGCTCGTCGAACACAACTTATGCTGGAAACCACATATCAAACAAACAAAAAACAACTTAGCGGGGATTGCCGGTATCTTCAGGAAAATAGCACAATACATTCCGAAAGACTATAAACGACAGCTATTTCATTCAATTTTCAGCAGTCGACTTACATACGGAATCATAGCATGGTACTCAGCGAATGAAGCAGAATTAAAACAAATGCAAATATTACAAAACAAAGCCATTCGGAATTTATACCAATACGACAGAATGGAAAGTACCAAAAAAATCCATTTAGAGAACGACATTTTAACAATTAAGCAAAAAGCATACCATCAACTTACAACCCATATACACAACATCAAACACAACTTTATTAGATCCAGTACAACACTCACAATTAACAACCAAATTCACAACTTTAATACGAGGCGGGCGACACACATACGCGCGGGCCGTATCAACACACACCGATTCGGATATAAACAGATATTACGCCAAGCCATTCAGGCATACAATGCACTTCCAAACGATATGAAAGAGCAAAACAACAAAAAATTCAAATTAGCGTCTAGAAATCATTTCAAATCAAAATTCGATATTTAGATCTCGCAGAATAGTGATTCCAAACAAATTCTCCATTTTTATTATTTAATATTTTATTATCTTTGAAAAAATTTTTACTAAACAAACAGAAAAATAATTAGATAACTTTAAGGACAGTCAATGTTTGAGCTAACGCTCTTTATGACAGCAAATAAATGATTATTATAGGCTAAAAAAATTTCGAGGCTCAGAAATTTCAAAGCCCCGGGGATAGACAATCTACCCGGCGAACTTTTCAAGAACGGTGGCAACGCGCTATGTATGGAGATGTACGAGCTCATCACGCGTATATGGAATGTCGAGGAGTTACCAAAAGAGTGGAAGACTCATATACAAAAAAGATGACAAAATGGAGTGCGGCAATTTTCGAGGAATCGCTCTGCTGATATTTGCAAATATTCTTTACCAGCGCCTTCATCCATACATTGAAAGCTCTGTAGGTGAATACCAAGGTGGTTTTCGTGTAGGTCGTTTAACATCGGACCAGCTGTTTGATATTAGACAGATCTTGGAGAAGTGCAAGGAGTACAACATTGAAATACACCATCTGTTCGTTGACTTCAATGCAGCCTATGATAGTGTTAGAAGAAGTAAACCATGGAGAGAAATGGAGGAATTTGGAATTCCTGACAAACTGATCTCGCTAACCAAGTTAACACTGAACGGAACTAATAGCCGAGTAAGGATCCGGAACCAACTGTCAGAGTCAGAGATTTTCGACATAGACGAAGGCCTACGTCAGGGAGATCCTCTCGCGACGCTGCTTTTTAGCCTGATCCTTGAAGCAGCTGTGCTCACCGTGGACATAGATTCTAGCGGCACCATTTTCACCAAGTCCAGTCAGTTGCTAGATTTCGCAGACGACCTGGACATACTTGGACGAAATATGGATGTTGTTAAAGACAAGTTTATGGCCTTGGAGAGGAAAGGTACCGACCTTGGGTTGAAACTTAATGACGAAAAAACGAAATATATGATCATCCTGCCTTCAAATCGACACCAGGAGGAAACCGTAACGATCGACACACACACATTCAAAATTGTCAACAAATTCGTATACCTTGGATCGGAGCTGAACACTAATAACGACATCGCGGAAGAAATTAAGAGACGAGTAATTCTGGTCAACCGGAGTTATTACGACCTTCTGAAAATCTTAAACTTCAAGTCAGTAAGCCGAAATTCAAAATGCGCAATATACAAATCTATGATCAGACCGGTAGTTACGTATGGTTCGGAGTCGTGGTGCTTCACACAGAAAGACGAACAATCGCTGCACACGTTCGAAAGAAAAGTAGTGCGGACAATATTTGGGCCAGTAATCGATCAATGGCAGAACCGATGGCGCAGACGTTTCAATCATGAGCTTAGCCAGCTACAGAAACCGATGAAGAGCCGGACATAGTCAGAAACACTAAAATAAACCGTCTACGTTGGCTCGGTCATGTACAACGAATGATGCAGCTCTTGCCGACTTAAAAACTGTGGGAGTATCCAGCTGCGTTACGTTAGCTGCGAATAGGTGTTAGAGAAGCATGTTGCAGAAGGCCAAGACCCTTAATGGGTTTTAGTTCCAGTTTAGTAAGTAAATAGTAGATGCATGATTTAGTAAATTGAATATGTAACACGGAAAACTTGCCTGACGATCGGTTAGAGGGTGCCATTTAACCTCTACACAAGAAAGGCGATAAAGCCGAATGCGAAAACTACCGGGGAATTGCTTTGTTGAACACGGCTTACAAAGTTTTTGCTCGAGTGCCATTCGATAGACTAAATCCACGGACTGAGAGTGTCATTGGGGACTATCAAAGCGGATTCAGACGAGATCGCTCAACAACTGATCAAATATTCACCCTTCGTCTGATTCTGCAAAAGGGCAGATAATTTCAATATTGCGAAAACAGGGTTTGTTTCAAGACCGGACGTTCCATCTTTTCATCGACTTCAAGCAAGCTTACGACAGGACCAAGCTTATGGAATTGTATGAGGCGATGAAGGAGCTGGGCTTTGAAACAAAGTATATTTGTCTAAGAGCTTGTTTGGCTGAAGTTGCTCTTTAGTGAAATTTTTGTTTCTGGAGAAGGTGCTCCCTTGCTTTTTGACGATAACCAGAATTTCACAAAAGAACCAAACACATTGATATAAAATACCCATTCATTCGTGACAAATTTTCTAATAATTTTTTTTCGACTTGCAGTGTAGTGTAGGGACAACAGATGATCAGGTGGCCAAAAACAAATTCAATCGTTTCCGATGATGGGTGTCGTTCTGATGGGTCATCAACAAACCTTTGGTAAATGATTGTGCTATCGTAAAACTGAGGAGATACTCTTTTTTTGCTAGGTCGACTAGGTGGGAATGCTTCATCGCCGTTTCATGTTTAATTTAAAGTTTTTTTTGTAAATTGAAAGTGGGAGTATTGGAAGCATTCTCCATCAAAATGTACGTTTTATCACACCATTATCTCTATCCATGCTTTGTATAAATCTGTAGCCTTGCTTCGCGTCTCTTAATGTTCTTATCGCGAATCAATTTCTTATCAATAATCTCAACTTTTGTTATCAAATTGATCTCAGAGTTTTCATTATAATTTTGTAGCAAGGATACCATCCTATTTACCTTCTCCAGTTGTCTTCAGGGAATTGCAGTCCCATTCCAGCAATAACCTGCATAACTTCCCCGATACTTCCATTGTCAATTTCTTCTTTTAAGCGTAAATATGCTGGAAAAAATCGACTCCAAATTGCTTCCATGAAGAACAAGTTTTTGCTTTTTGCATAGTCAATTAACTCGACGGTTTCTTTAACATTCATACACAAAGGCTTTTCACATAGCACATGTTTGCCATGGTCCAACGCTAATTTACCCAATTTCAAGTGTTCTGGATGAATCGTACCGATGTAAATGATTTCTGAAAAACGTTTTTTAGACTACTGTGAATGTAAGACTTCAGTGTTACCAATATCTTTATCTTGGCATAGTTCCACATAAGAACCATAAGCTCTAGCAAGACCATGTTCTTTGGCAAATTTGTCTGCGCTTTCTTTACTTCTAGCTCCAACGGCCAAAATTTGATGTTCCGTTTCTGATAGAGTAGAAACTGCTACAGCCCAATCATGACTGATAAGACCAGCTCCCATAATACCCCATTTTGTTGGAGAAGACATGACGGTAAGCGATTGTGGTTAACTATCGAATTATCTTAGTCAATTGTCGACCGAACTCATGAAGATCAATTCAAAAACTAATGGTATTTATCAGTAAATCTATATTAGATTGCGCTTTTCATTACAAGAGCATGGTGAGACTATCATAAGCAGTCAATTAAGATAAGATAACCTGGACACGAATTTCGTACAAAAAATTTAGGTGTTGCTAATTCTGCTTTTTAAGAAATTTAAGCGGATTTTGGTTTCGAGTAGAGCGACTTAAGCATAATCGTTATGCATCTTAAAAAGAAAATCATTTATTTACTTCTATTGCTTTCGAAACGTTTGGATGCATGGGGCCAGGGAGATGCGGGAAATGATTGATTTTCAACTACGTTCTTTGAGTATTCTCGCAATTTCATTGTTCATTTGTTCATTTCAGTTACTGTTAAAAGTGATCTTACAGATTTTTTTTTTGTTATTTCTTTACCACTATATTCCAATTAAATAGCGAATGTTCAACACCTTACTATGTTCATCGTTCATTTTCACACTAACATTGAATGACTGAGAGAATCATATAAAGTGTCCAGTTTCTTATGAAAAGCCCAGTATAGTATGATGTTTACATATCATGCCCGCAGCGATAGCGGAGGGCAAAACGCAGTCTACACCCCCCTAACAAAATTCACAAACACAAAAAAAAGCGCCATGTAAAAAGGAACCATATATAGGCAAAGATTTGAGATTTTGCTCTCTATTTCCTCGCCCCTCAAAATAAAAAAACAACATCGAATCATCTGTCCGACAAGGTATCACTCATAAAAATCGGTTACAAATGAGCTGAGATATCGAAGTTTGAAGATGACATTTTCCTATGTATTTTTCATTCTCTTATTGTTCGCATTATTACAAAATCTGTTTTTTTCTGATCTGTCGGTTTCTATCGATCTATCATGGCACCACGGTAGCAAGAGGCCGTGACGCAAGTCTTACACGCCAAAAATTTTACAACGAAATTTATTCGTAGACTGCGGAACCATATATGGGCCATTCAATTTCTATTTATGTGTCATAACTTTGCGACGATTTCGGATATTATTTTCACAGTTAGAGGCTTCACAAATTAAATATAGTTGAAGAATCATATACGCGCGGTAGCATTGCGCCCGTGACGCAGGTCCCCATACGATGAAAGAAATCGGAAATTTTTTTTCGTAGACGGCGGAACCATATATACAGCTAAGTTTTGACTTTTTTCCCTTGCGTCGTACCCCCATGAGACCTAGTTAATCGGATTCTACGTAAAACTTTGATTGAAATCGACATTTTACTCATTAAAATCTGTCCAGTGGATCCGAAGATATGACCTTTGGAAAAACGTCAGTAGAAGTCAAAGAAAATGAATTATATCCTACGTTAGTTAGTTAGTTAGTAGTTCCAGAGCCATTTGTATGAAAAACGACTTTTTTGGCGATTTCTCGAAAACTGGCGGTCAGATCTTCTTTAAATTTTGCACGGACCTTCGGATGGGCATTCTACGCCATTCAAGATTTTAAAAAATAGGATCACCGGCCTCGTTTGGGCGCTAGGGCTCCTGGAAGCTCCCATACAAATCCCATATAAAATAATGTGTGTGGTGAGTGTCACGGCTGGGTAAGTGAGGTATTCAACTTCCATTAGAGTTTTTGATATTTTTCGGTTATTCTCGATATGAGTGAAGGTGAAGGAGTGATTAAAAAAATGCGTCACAAATGCCGGACACTGGAGTTATAGTTTTTCTGTTCTTTCAGTTTTATACGCAAAAATTTGACTTCCTGTACAAAAATACTACATACATTCCTACATACAAGTCAAATTTTTGCGGTGTGAAAGCTGAAAGAACAGAAAAACTATAACACTAGTGGGTCCGGCATTGCGGTTTTCTTATGGAAAATATTGATTAGATTTTCTCATGGAAAATTGGCAATGGAACCTGCCGCTTGGAAAGTAGTACGCCTGAAGTTTTCGGACTCCGCATGATTAAAAACAAATCCAAGCAAATACTCCTCATAAAAAATGTGTAATCCTCAGATATAGCTCATCATATATCCTCAGATAAATTAAGATTAGAATCACAGTCAGTTTGTTTGTGTCTTACTTCTTCATCTGCTTACCTCATTATGTATACGAAGATATGACCATTTGGCCCCGCTGCGCTGGTGGAAAAACTGACATATTTCGCGAGCTATATAGCTCGCCGAAAGTGGTCGGAAAAAAGGAAGTTCGGGAAGAGGGAAATTCAACAGGTTCGTCAAAGGGGAGCCATGATATTTTTCGAAATTTTTTCAACAAACGTCAATCCTGCGAAAAGTAGGAAAGGTCTTTCGGGAATAGGGAAGGTTGATAGGATGATACTTTTTGAAATTAGATTAGATTAGATTAGATTGAAGGTGTGAGGGGGGTCAAACTTTTAAAATTTTTGACAGGAACCTGGACGATTTGTCCTTTGTTCCCTTGCCCTCTCCTTTCTTCGTTTTTTTAACAAATGAAATGAAAATTTTACAAAGATGAATTTACAGTGAGGTGTTTGAATTCGTAAAAGTGAATTTGATCGTCAACTCCGTGTAATTGTATAGTCATATAATTTCCGAGCTTCGGTGCATTTCGTCATATGCTTGTTGGGCCATTCTGAGTCAGTTGGTAGGATAATGATCAGATCAGATCCGGGTTACCATTCCAGCCTACCTGTTCTTTTGAGGAAGAAGGCCAGGTCATGTACCTTAATTTTGTCGATAGTTAGTTAGGGCTTAATTCTGGTTTGCCTAAGATCCTTTGTCTGTGATGTCTATATCTGGGGCAGTCACTAATCATGTGGTAACCAGTTTCCTCGTTATGTCCGCAGGCACATTGTGGGTTTTCTGCATATCCTATAACATTGAGGTGTTTGTTGAACCCGCAGTGTCCTGTTAGGACTTCAACTACTCTCTTAATGTTAGGTCTGTCTAGGTCCAGTAAACCGTCACTGAACTTCCTAAGAAGAGCCTTACAGAAAATTTTTGTGTGCTTACCCCCTTCGTACCTTTCCCAGACTCTCCTGTGCTGCGCATCTAGCCAGTTTTTGATGATACTCTTTCTCTCGTTCTTCGTTATACCGCAGAAGGGTTCTGGCCCAATCGGGCGCTGATTAGCTCCCTTGTCTGCTAATTCATCAGCTCTCTCATTGCCTTGGATACCAGAATGACCCGGCACCCATAGAATCACGACCTCATTGTTCTTCCTGCCTAACTCATTGAGAGCTTCTTTGCATTGAAGCACTGTGGCCGAACTGACTATGGGGGATTCCAGAGCTTCAATTGAGGCTTGGCTATCCGAGGAAATGTAGAGTCTTCTGTGCTGAAATTTTTTGAAAGTTTCGGTGCTAACCAGTTCAGATATTGCTAGGAGCTCAGCTTGCATTACCGTAGTGAAGTATCCCAAGGATATAGAACCTTCAATCCCGGCTTCTACACAGATAAAGCCAGCTCCAGATAGGCATTCTTTCTTGGACCCGTCTGTGTAGCTCACTAAGCCATCCTCTGGGGGATAGATTTTATCCAAGCCTAACCATTCCTCCCTACTCGGTATGACACACCTAAAATTATCCTCCAGCATCAAGATAGTCGAGATCTGGTCACTCCTCATAAGGAGAGTTTCATCTTTTATTAGGTTTGTAATTGTCATGTGTCCTGTAGCCGAGCCCGGTGCCCAGAATCCATTACATTGGATATTAAGAGCTGAGCTAAAAGCTGTAGATTTTACAAATAGGTCGAGCGGTGGGATAGATAGAAGTGCCTCTAGGGCCCTTGTGGCTGTGCTGACTTTCGCCCCAGTCATGCACAAACGTGCTAACCTCTGGAGTTTATCTAGCCTCTTTTTTGCTGTCCCTATCTCTACTCTCGGCCACCAGACAATGTACCCATGGCAGAACATTGGTCTAACTACTGCTGTGTATATCCACCAGATGGCTCTTGAGGATAGACCCCAGGTTCTTCCGAAGGCGTTTCTGCACATCCAGAAAGTTCCAATTCCTTATCTAGCTTCTCTATTAGATGCATAATCCAAGTCATTCTATGGTCGAAGGTGACCCCTAGGTATTTTACCATCGCCCTTAGGTTAAGTATTTCCCCAAAAACTCTAAAACTTCCGAGCTCCAGTTCATCAACATTGCTTTTCCTTTTAAACAGAATCAATTTCGTTTTTCCTGGATTTACCCGAAGTTTTTTCTCCTTACACCATTCTTCTACTACTTTTAACACTTCCCTCATTAGGTATCCTAAAGTTGTCGGGCAGATTCCTCCGATAATGACCGAGACATCGTCTGAGTAGCCCTGGGTGAAAATTCCAGATTGATTGAGTTTGACTAGGAGAGAGTCTATTACCATGCACCAAAGTATAGGTGATAGTATGCCCCCTTGGGGACATCCCCTAGTCACTCCCAGACTGGTTGTGGTGCCACAAATGCTAGCTTCCACAGTTCTACATCCCAACATCCTGACAATCCATCTTGCAGCAATGTCTTCCGTATGTCTTTCTCTGACAGCTTTCTCAATTATGTCAAAACCTGTGTTATCGAAAGCTCCCTCTATATCCATAAAACATCCCAAGGCTACTTGTTTGTTTCCCAGAATGCTTTCGATTTTTTGGGTCATTTGGTGAAGTGCCGTATCAGTGGATTTTCCCGTCTGATAAGCATGTTGGTTCACGTACAGTGGAAAATTCCTTAGGACTTCTTTCCTCAGGTAAAAGTCGAGAAGCCTTTCTACTGATTTTAGCAGAAAAGACATCAGACTGATGGGCCTAAAGACTTTGGCTTCGCTGTGAATCGTTCGCCCAGGTTTGGGTATGAAGGCTACTCTAACTCTTTCCCAGTCCTTAGGTATGTAGGTCAGTGCAATGGAGCTCTTAAAAATGCCGATCAGTCGATGGAGGAGTAGTTCCATGCCTTCCTTGAGTAGAGCTGGAAAAATCCCGTCCGGTCCAGCTGACTTAAAGGAATGAAATTTGTGGATCGCAAATTTCACTTTCCCTTTCTTAGTCAACTTTCTAGCGAACTTCCAGTTAGCCTTACTTGGTATATGCCTATTAAGGTGCTCTGGGTTAGGTTTTCTATTTATCAGTTGGGTGCTACCCGGGAAATGGGTCTCGAGAAGGTGTTCAGCTGTTTCCTTTCCGTGGTGTAACTTCCATCTGGTTTGAGCAAGGATTCTACCTGAACGGCCGGATCCTTAGCTAAGATCTTGTGGACACACGCATATGCCGGTATCGAGTTAGCCTCCTCAAAGAATTTTTGTTTTCTTTTTCCTTATGGATATTTAAGGTTTCTTTGTACTCTTTGAGAAGGTTCCTGTAGATAGCCCTGTTTTCCTCTTGATTTGGACCCTTCCCTGCTTTGTTCCATGCCTTCCTAAGTTCCCGCTTTTTTTCCACTACGGACTTACTCCAGACTAGATTCTTATAAAGAGGTTTAGGGTGGGATAGGGGGCATGCAGAGTGATAGGTTTTCAACATCGCTGAGGTGAGTACTTTATTTGCCTCTTCTAGCGCCTCTACTGTCGTGTAGCGTTCATAAAAGACCATTTTGTCTAGTTCTTCACTAAGCTCTCTTCTGTAGGAGTCCCAATTTGTCCTTCTCGGATTCCTGTACGGTTTTCTACCCGGGAAAGACCCTCTGAGTCGAAACTTAATCAGTTTGTGATCTGAATAAGTTTCTTCCTCGGCCACTTCCCATGAATGAATTTTCTCCGCCAGGCTGCAGGATACCATGGTAACATCTATGCATTCCTTTCTAGCCGAGTTGGTAAAAGTTGGCTTCCTTCCTCTATTTACTATCGTAAGGTCTGTCGTTACTAGGTAATTGACTAACTCTTCCCCTCTCCTATTTATGTCGTTACTACCCCATATCGTGTGGTGTGCGTTCGCGTCAGCACCTACGATAATGGGAATGCCTTCCTTCTTACTATAATCTACAACCTTAGCCAGATGGTGGCCCGGGGGTTAGCGTTCAAGTCGTAGGGCATGTAAATTGATACTACAATGCAATCTCCATCCTCTCCATTTCCACCACTAATCCTAACTACCACTATGTCATCATTTGAAAATTGATTTAGTATCATAGCATTAAGATTTTCCGAGACGTGGATGGCCGCTCTTGGTCTGGTTCTGCTCTTATTATAGAAGAGACGGTTATTAAGTTTGCCAAAACCATGTATTTTATTTCCTCTGACCCAAGGTTCTTGGATTAGGGATATATCTGTTTGCTCTATTTTTAGTCCATGACAATATGTGTGCAAGGTCATGGAAAATTGGCAATGGAACCTGCCGCTTGGAAAGTAGTACGCCTGAAGTTTTCGGACTCCGCATGATTAAAAACAAATCCAAGCAAATACTCCTCATAAAAAATGTGTAATCCTCAGATATAGCTCATCATATATCCTCAGATAAATTAAGATTAGAATCACAGTCAGTTTGTTTGTGTCTTACTTCTTCATCTGCTTACCTCATTATGTATACGAAGATATGACCATTTGGCCCCGCTGCGCTGGTGGAAAAACTGACATATTTCGCAAGCTATATAGCTCGCCGAAAGTGGTCGGAAAAAAGGAAGTTCGGGAAGAGGGAAATTCAACAGGTTCGTCAAAGGGGAGCCATGATATTTTTCGACATTTTTTCAACAAACGTCAATCCTGCAAAAAGTAAGAAAGGTCTTTCGGGAATAGGGAAGGTTGATAGGATGATACTTTTTGAAATAGTAAACACAGCGAATGACATTTTTGTTCTGTATGGTCGGGAAGAAGGAAGTTGGGGAAGTTAACTAAAGGGCAAGTGAAAGCGTCACTCATTGCGGTAGTCAGTCATTTCTTCGATTTACCTAAAGAACAAATGAAAGCAACCCAAAATTTTCGCATGCGCCGCCTTACTCGATGTCGTGCTTCCAAATTTTTATTTTGACGAGTGGGAAGGTTACGGCCAGACCCGAAGGGGAGGGCTGTATTCCCACTCGTCAAAATAAAAATTTGGAAGCACTTACGTACCGTTTTTTACCGTTTTGAAGCAATGTAAATGTGCATTTTACATGAGCGAAGCGAATGTAAAATCGCATTTACATTGCTGAAACACGTAAATTATCCTTGATCAAAACGTAAATTTTACCTTTTGATTTTTGTATTGCTGTAAATTATATTATCCGGCATATTATTATTCGCCACTTACAGTTCAGTGGTAATTGATATATAGCTTCACAATTATCCAAATCCATTATACTATAAGACCCCAATCGTGCTCTCGTGTGGTGGATTACCTATTTGACGACGTATACTCGGTCATTGGAAACATGTCTGATGCAATTCAAAAGCCCAACTATCCATTTTCTTCGCAATTTATCAGGAAAATGGATAGTTTGGATGAGTACTGCGTTTTTTAAGTGGTTCGGCTATTAACTGCATTACCACGACGTTTACATCACTAGTTTACACCAGAAGACAATAGAAAGAGCTTCAGGAGCTTTCAATTTTAATGAAGAATGGTATAAAATGTCAGATTCTTTCATTTTCGTGAAAAAATATATTCGTAATTCTTGTCTTAAACATGGGGATGTCATGATGGCGTCTTCCCCACTTTCATCTGAATGTAAAGACTTGCTTGTGAAGGATTCCCAATTCAAATCTTAAAAAGATGCCATGATGGTTTTCCACTGAAAATATCGAAAGAATTTTGGCCGGACAACCGGCCAACGAATGTTCTTATCAAATATTTGCAAAAAAGCGCATGAAATGCCAAATTCGACCCAAATTTCGACGAAAAATGGTCAAATCTTTTGAAAGAGCGTGTATGAAGGCTATTTAGAAAGATCTTAATAAGTTCTACCAAAGTGCATCAAATTTGAGAAAATTTGGCGTCAAAGCATTACGAGACTATTAGTAAAAAAGCACCAAAAGTGCTACAAAAAAATGAAGAACTCAACGAAAATTGAATACAAAAAACCGATTCATTAGAGCTCTCCAAGACGAAACTAACTGCATTAAAATCAAAGAAATGTGAGGATCACGAACGGCAATAACTACTGTACAGAATAGCGCCAAAAATAACGATTTTCGACCACGTAATGTATAATGGTTTGTTGAAAAATATAGTCGTAAAGTAGAAAAATTTATAAAATGTGGATGCGCTGACTGGGCTAACACACTCAAGCACATGAACAATTTAAGGACTTTTTGCGAAAAAAAGGAAAGTTTGTAAAAGCAAATAGAGGCTTTGAAGGTCTTGTCATCATCAGATTTGAGAAACCTGGAAAAACCAAACAGAAAAACGCGACATATTACATGCTGCTCTGTAAATATTTCCTTCGTATCTTCAAAACTGCCTTAGAACATCACGAGCTTCTAATTCAAACCCAACGTAATTATTCGGTCGGGTAGTTTTAAAACTGTTTGCTCTCAAAATTCAGCTGATTTTAAGATTATCTCTGTTTTCAATGTTTTTTTGTATCAGGAAAACTACGAAACGTCTAAAATTGCACATCCAATAAAAAAGCACGAGATTGTAAACTTTCAGTTGACTAGAGATAATGAAATTAGGGGCTCCTTAAAACTTATAGCTCAATAAATTTTATAAACAATATAAAAGCGAATCATGGGCGCGCAGTAGCAATGCGCCCGTGACGCAATTCCATATACGTACAAAAAATTAAGAATTTTTTTTTTGTAGACGGCGGAACCATATATACAGCTTAGACTTTTTCCCTTGCGTCGTACCCCCCTGAGGCCTGAGTTTTTCTGATTCTACGTAAAATGTTGATTGAAATCGACATTTACTCATTAAAATCGGTCCAGTGGATCCGAAGATATATGACCTTTAGAAAATCGTCATTTTCCATACAAAATGTGCTATTTCATAGAAGGCAAAGTGAATGGAAACATTCAACGTTAGTTAGTGGGTTAGTTAGTTAGTTAGTGGGTTAGTTAGTTAGTTAGTGGGTTAGTTAGTTAGTTAGTGGGTTAGTTAGTTAGTTAGTGGGTTAGTTAGTTAGTTAGTTCCAGAGCCATTTGTATGAAAACCGACTTTTTTGGCTCGTGCTCGAAAACGGCTCGATAACTTTTCTGAAATTTTATAGGGACCTTCGGGTGGTACCTTCTACGCCCATGAGATTTAAAAAAAAAAGGGGGGGGGGGGGTACCGGCCTCGTTTGGGCGCGAGGGCTCTTAGAAGTCGCCATATAAAGCCTATATGTATATGTTTGTGTGCGTAATGTGTATGGTAGCACATTTTGCATGAGACAATGTTGGGTGTTCGAGATAGAGGTTTGGTGTCAAAGGGAAAATTGTTGGGTTGGGTGTGTGCAGTGTATCAGGGTGACCGCCAAAATGGTGGCAGGACACTTCTCCGCCGCAAATAACGCCCGGGGCGTTAATAACACCCGGGGCATTATAAACGCCCGCACTCCGGGCGCTAATAACGCCCGGGGTGTTATTAACACCCGCACTCCGGGCGCTAATAACGCCCGGGATGTTATTAACGCCCCCACTCCGGGCGCTAATAACGCCCAGGGGCGTTATTAACGCCCGCACTCCGGGCGCTAATTTCGCCCGGGGTTTTATTAATTCCCACACTCCGGGAGCTAATAACGCCCGGGGTGTTATTAACGCCCACACTCCGCCGCTAATAACGCCCAGCTGAATAATTGGATAAACGCTACAAAATGGCACTTTAATAAATAACTTTACTTATAGAGCATGTAACTAGAAGAAGTTGACTAAGGGGAAAATTTTCTTTATACAGAACGTCAATAGAAGGAGTTGAATAGAAGAAAATTTTAAAATGCGGTGAAGGTTTATTTTCCCACTTTTTGTGTAATAAGTTTTTTAAAAATGCTGATAGTTACAGCCTTATCCTTTTAGAGGTGTACAACGTGAAATATATAGATGACATTTGTACTATGATTTCTAACAGCTTTAAAAAAAACACGGTGCAGTTTCAAAGGCCGAAAATTTCAACTAGAAAATGGTGACTGTTGGTGTCTTTCCAAAAAGTGGAAAATAAACCTTGGCCGCACTTTACTTATACAGAATGTCACTAGAAAGAGTTGACTAAGGGGAAAATTTTCCTTATACAGAATGTAACTAAAGGAAAATCTTTCTTATACAGAATGTCACTAGAAGGAGTTGACTGGAGGAAAATCTTCCTGAAACAGAATGTCACTAGAAGGAGTTTAGTAAGAGGAACATTTTCCTTATACAGAATGTCACTAGAAAGAGTTGTACTCCACGCACTAAAAACTAAGAAGTGATAATAAAACTTGAAATTAAAAAAAAAAAAACTAAGGGGGTACAGAACGTCACTGGAAGGGATTGATTAGGAGAATCATACAGAGTGCCACTAGATGGAAGAATTTCTTTCTCTGCTCTTTTATTTTTAAAAAAGTTGTCAATAAGAAATCAAAAAATTACATGAAAACTTTATGAAAATCATTGAGCACTACGATTTTGAAATTTAAAAATTTGAGTAAAAGCGATGAATAAAATCAATACAAAACGAGATGTGTACATTGAAATGTCCTAAGCTTCTGAATTTAAATAACTTCCAATTTATTCTTGAAGCTGTGACCGCTCTAGTGACCGCGTACCGAATTATATAGCTGGGCGTTATTAACACCCGGAGTGCGGGCGTTATTAACACCCCGGGCGTTATTTGCGGCGGAGAAATGCCACGTCACCGCCAAAATGGCAGAAAATAGGCGAAGACACAAAAAAAAGTTTTGATATGTTGTAGAGGAAGTTGAGGGGATCATTTTCGCCCATGGAAGTAGTAGCCGCCGCGCTTCGGTTTGGCGACGGCGGCGCACAGTGTATTTTTTGTAAGGGTTTGCTGCTTGGGCTTCAACTCGTACAGATTTCAAAATTTTGATGATATTCTATTTTATTTGAATCAAGAAAAGAATATAGGACAGCTCTAATTCCTTTCGATCAATAAATTTTCAGGACTCCCACGTCCAGAGACGAAAACGTTTGTATGGTCAAAAACCAATTTTTTTTTGTTGAGAGTATTGCCACTTTGGCTATATATTGCAGGAAATTTGCTTGAAATTGATCAATATTTTTTTTTTTTTTTTAGATCAAGGAAGACGTTCTTCTTCTGACCATTTATAGTAAGGCAGCCTGGTGCCAAAATTCTGTTTACGCCCGCATCTCGGCTTTACCGAGAAATATTGATTACAAAAAGTTTCAACTTAGCACCAGCCTGCTTCTATGAGTTCTAGAACAAAGAATACCGTATCCGTATGACAGCTATAGGAAGGCAGTCTGGTGCCAAAATTCTTTTTACGCCAGACTCTCGACACCAACAAGGATATTGTTCCCAAAAAGTTTCAACTTGGCACCAGCCTGCTTCCTTGAGTTCTTGACCAAAGAGTGAAATCTTGAAAATATTTTTGATTTTTTTGAAATTTTGTTTCTAAACATTCAACACGTCTCCAGTCACACTGATATATTGTTTTTAATTTTCAGAAGTTTGGTTCTCCTCAACTCATTTGTTCTCACGGGAGGCAGAAGATTTTTCGAACCGAAAAGGAAAACCGTTTGTCCTTTAATCTTTCCGATTAAAAACGAAAAAAAAAGAAACGTCAAAATGCTGAAAATTGTACAAATTAAAGCCCAAGCCGCAAAACCTTACAAAAAATACACTATGCGGCGGCGGCTCAAAAAGTTTTTTATTTTTTGTAGATGAAGTTGAAAGGATCATTTTCGCCCATGCAAGTAGAAGCCGTTGCGGTTCGGCCCATGGAAGTAGAAACCGCCGCGCTTCGGTTCAGCGGCGGCTCAAAAAAAATTTTCGATACGCTGTAGAGGAAGTTGAGGGAATCATTTTCGCCCATGAAAGTAGGAGCCGCCGCGCTTCGGTTCGGCGGCGGCGCAAAAAAAAATTGTTCCCTATTTTCTTCCAAAACTACTGATATCACAACAAAAACTCTTTTTAATAGGGAAACGTGCCGCAAGTACTTATCCCTTCTTACAAAACAACTGATATCAATTGGGGTGACGCTTGAAGCTTTGAAACGCAAAAAATTCTTTTGAAATGTTTTCGTTTTTGATTAACTGGGGGGTCCGGCATTTGTGACGCATTTTTTAAATCAAAAATGAAAACATTCCAAAAGAATTTTTTGCGTTTCAAAGCTTTAAGCGTCACAGTTACTAACACTGTTTAAAAGGAAACAACTATCAGATGGAAGAGTTCTCATCCTGGTAAAGGAGCAACTAAACTGATAGAAGAGTCTACTTATAGGCATTTTAAAGGCAGGGATATTTGGCATTTTATAACGAAGTGGCCCCGGAAGAGAATGGCGACTTCGTAAGGGACAAATCAACGTAATTGAAGCCATGTAATTTCTTTCATAATTTTGTTTTAATATTTTTGCACTTGTAGTAGTATTTTTCATCCATACAATACTAAGATTGATTTATTTTAATTTGTTTATTAATAAATACGATAATAATAATGTTTAATTAATTTAGTGTATTTATAAACGTTAATTATTTAATGTATTATGTTGCTTTACTTTATGTTCAATATATCAACATTATGTTCAAGGTACAAATAAGTTAAATTAATTTTACGTTTAAATTATTCATTCTTTTATTTTCTTAAATGAAATAATACAATTGCGCGATAGACGCTGCAATGAATAACGTAAATTTAAAGGAAAAATAAATAATTTTGTTCACAAAAAGAAATTCGATTTTTTTGATAAAAATAAAACTATTTATGGAAAATTGTATACAAATGTTTAACTCTACAATTGTTTTACATTACATTCACAATTTATATAAAAAACAAGATTCTCCTGTTCTTTTTTCCCGTTTTACATCTACGATTAAGAATTAAAAAATCTTAAATTTATTAAAAAAAAAAACTTCTTGTTTGGTTGTATTTTAAATTTTATTTTTAGACTTTAATTTAAACAAATTATCTAAAAAAATTAAAAATCACAAATTGTTTTTTTTATATTTTCTTTAAAGTTACGAGACACACGTTTATTTGATGTGTATTGGCGTAATGAATGCAAGGGTTGAACGAAATCGAAAAAAACATCGCACTGACATAATGAATTAGTTTTGTTGAATTGGATGGTCGTTGGGGAACTTCCACTAGACAAAACGACCAAACCTTCTCATCGACGGATGATAAATTGGTGTGGAGGTTGGTGTTTCATGAAGCGAGAGTTTTCGCAGGAAGATCTTACTATCAAAAGGTACCAAAATGTCTGCAAAGTTTGATGATGATGTTGAAGGTACTTTGGGAATTTTTCTAGAATCGCTTTATGTATAAGAAATTTCACTTCGTTCGGGTTGCATCTCGCCAAATTGCCTGAAATCAACAGTCGAAAACAGGTACGTAAATAACTATAAAATGTTTGATGTGACAAAACTCGTATTTTTTCGCAGCTAATGCGGCGAGGTGAGACTAGAAAATACTTGTATAAGAAATTGCAGCTCTGGTTAGAGTTTCCTCTCTCTGATAAGCAAATCTCTTACTCTGAATGTGGAAATTTTTTGTGAAATAAGTATAATTAAGTGACACGTCAGATGACACATTGCAAATGACAGACAGGGAGCAATATGCGCTTTTTGGACCTATTTTTCGTAAGTTCTGGTGTCACTAACTCACGTCTGGCACGACATGTGATGATGATTGTACTGCAATACGTGATGATAGTAAATTTCAAGTAAACTTTAGAAGCTGCTGCTTCAATTGTCTCTCCACTTTACAAAGAAAAATCGCTATTCACAACTGAGAACAGAAAAATGCACCTTGAACAAACTCTACGATAGTCGCAGAAACCATTGCAATGGCTCGCACAAATTCCGGGCGAGGAAACCCGAACTTTACAAATTCCGGATGCACAAAATCCGGTTTCTTTATAATCCAGACGTTTTCTTTTCAAAAAATCATCCGAATTATGAAGCATGCGGAAATTTCCAATATCCGCCACTCGACCCGCTATTATAATTTTCCATCGATTTCATAGCCTACGGCGTTCTTTCCACTTAAATATCACATTTTACCTTTACTACTTTCAAGATTTACCTTGATTGAACATCTGATTTTTCGTAAACACATGATGTATTAAAAATGACAAAGGACGCTCTGCCCCTTATACCCCGCTTTTTTTCATTTTTCCATTCATGGTATGCAGCCTTAAAATCAACTAACTATCCTATCATTATTATGAAAGTAAAAATTGGTCCGGGAACGTCCGGAAAAACTACGATCAACAAATCGAGAACAACTCTAAATGACTTCCTGAAAATAGTTGACGAAATAAACCATTGTAATCGTATAAGAAAGAAGCGGCCAAACTTGAGTCAAATTTTAAACAAATTTGGATCAAACTTAATGTTGCTAATTGCTAGAGAGTTATACACAATTTTGACATATATTTAAGTAATTCAGCCTGATTGGAAATTGAATTAGGTTTAGCCAAATTTAGGCTCAGGTTTGGCCAAATTTGGGTCGGGTTTGGCCAAATTTGGCTCAGGTTTTTAACTCAGATTCGACTCTTATTTGACCATATTTGACATTGATTTTGCCTACAGTAAGGGAGAAGTGAAAACCGACAAGTTTCTGATTTATCATATGAATTTACCATACAAATCAGAAACTTGTCGGTTTTCACTTTTCCGTTCCTGTAATTTGATTTCCATTTGCCCTAACTTGACTCAGATTTGGCCTAACTTGACTCAGATTTGACTCAGATTTGGCAAAAATTGAGTCAAATTTGGCCTAATTTAACTCAAATTCGGATTAATTTAACTCGAATTTGACCTGTTTTTACTCAAATATGGTCTAAATGGACTAAGATTTAGCAAAAGTTGGCCTAAGTAGAAAACGTGCACAGACAAACAGCCAGAGCATTACCATAAAGTAGCTACCGCTACTTAATAAATGGAATGAAAAAGTAGCGCTAGAGTCATTTTCTTGAAAAAACAAATGTCAGAGTGACAAATGTCAGTGTCACTTTGACAGCTGTCAAAAAAAGTGCACAGACAGACACCCAGTCAGAGGATTCCCATAAAGTAGCTACCGCTACATAATAAGGAAAAAATTTTGCAGGAAATCCGACTTTTGTTGAGGGGTCTATCGCGCTGAAACGCGAGACTATGTGACATAGTTTTAGGCGCGGTCCCAATTATCGCCCAGTGCGATTAAAGCTACGCAATCTGCAACTGGTTCTCTCTTGCGACGAACTCTGCGCTGCAAGTGGCTCAAAGTGTATATAAAAAGTTTTTGTCCTATTTCGAAAGTGTTTATTGGAACCACGCAACGACGGTAAGTGGCATAATTAAAAATCTACATAAAATTAAACAGAATTCCTGCTATTACGAAGTTCTAAGAACTCAAATCGACGCTACTCTTGCAGATGAAAGTAATCATAAAAACGAAAAAACAAAGCGAAAAACGGAATACTGTCGTATTTCGTTCAATTCTACCTAACACTGAACAACATATTTAACACAAAAGTTGGAATGAAATTTACTTTATTTACTGACACTCACACGGATGTACGTAACTGAATATAATACCAAAAACTTCAATTTTTTGCGATTGTCTATGGTCTCTTTGTCCAAAACAAAGAAGATCATGTGGTGCTGCTGCTCCGGGAACGAATGTACTGCAATGAAAAAAAGGAACAAGAAAAAGAACAACAGGGTCTGGCTACCAGCATCAAAACAAGTCAGAATTTTCAGAGAAAATTCAATCTCAAAACCATTTTCAGAATGGGTTAAACTTAGTAATGAATACAAACTCAACACAAAGTCCGCACTAATTACAATTAGAAAATCAATTTTATATTGGAGAATTCCTGAAGTAAAACTCTTTTCGCTAAGAAAATCTATCCAAACATTGCAGTGCTCGTGCGAAACTTGAAAGACTCTTATTTTTGTGATGAAGTGACACCATATTGTGTGAACTTTTTTGTCTAACGGGTTACTTACTTCCCAAATTTAAATTAGAGACGGGATTAGTAGAAAATTGCAAGTAACATACTTTATAGATGGGTGGCACCACCTTCACTCTTTTATTATTCAAAAGAAAAGACCGAATGAGACTGTTATCTACAAAAAATTGAAGTTGAAATCACTGTGAAATCGTGGCACATCAGAGACCTATGATCTCCGTACGTTGTGTTGTAATAATTATTTCGCTTGATTTAGTAAAAATATTGCTAATGGGATAGTGAATCGACCAAATCCCTAGACGATTACATTACACATTTCCAAATACAATTATTATTTGCTTATTTTTGCCTAATTAAAAACTAAAATCGTTTTCATTTTACTTAGGTCAGTCCATTTACTTTGCTTTCTTATTTTCTAAGAGTGCGTGTGTCTTGTAAGTGAATTAGTGTTTTCGTACACTTTGTACCTTATGTTGTACACACCATCCGTTCACTTTAATTTAGATGCAGCTTTTTCGACTTTTTTCTGTGCTTTCTTTATCAATTTTTCCCTCTCCTTACGTTCCTTCTCTTGTTGACGTTTCTCTTTTTCGATAATATTTTTTAAGTCTTTCAATTTACGCTTAAGCTTCGATTTATCGTCACCCGTAACGCCCAGAATTTTCATATCGCGAGAGTCTAACTGCAGAAGAGCACCGCCTTCGACGCCATGCTCAATAAATTTCGGGGTGTGCGCTTCCAGACCAAGGGCCAGTAGCCATTGGCATACCTACAATCAAAAAAGTTTCTCCATAATTTCGTTCTTTTAAATGTTACCAGTCAATTAAACCTGTTCTTTAGACCATTCTTGAACGGGACCATTTTGCCAATTATGGGATCGTCGATCACTCGAGAAGCTAGTACTCGAACCAGACAAATCTACAACACGACTTGGAGAGTATCCGGGTGAAGTTGAACCAGATGACATACTCGACGGTGATGGTGGACCAGTCGTTTGCTGTGACTGTTGTTGCCACGGTACCGTACCGGGTGGTGACAGAGATTGTGGCATAACATTTTTGACTAGCGAAATTGAAGTTTTAGTGTAAAATTATTGGAAGAAATTTGTTTGACTAGCAAAGTTCACGCTTTGACATCAGAAATATGAGTCAATAACTTATTTATTGCCAGTTGAATTGGAAATTAAGCGAAGAGAACTAACCTTTCGGCTGAGCCTCGTTTACGGCCTGTCGAATTTCCACCAACAAGTTTTGCGATATTGACGCCGCTGAGCTGGAACTTCGATTAACTTCAGAGAAATCATCGCTGGAATCTCGACTAGACGATCCATCACCCAGTCTTCGGCTTCATGTAAAAAACGCAGGTAAGAATTTAGTGTTTTATTTAAAGAATAACCGAACAAAAATAACCCACCACACCGCAAGAAGTAAACTGTGTAGGGGTCATTTTGTCCGAAAACTATGTTCGTTTTACTTACTTCTCACGATCGGATAGAACTTGATTCAATTGATCGGTAAATGAATTTGGCGGAACTTTTACACCTCTTCTACGGCTCGGATACATCCAATTATCTGCATTCTGACCATTGTCGGACAATTTGTCATTGGACCCTAAAATACTATCATAAGAGCTGTTCAAGTCGTTGCTGTACGTAGAGTTTGGCTCATTCGAATTTTTGTAAATATTCGGTATGGTTGAATGGGCGACGTGATGATGGTTAGCATCTTGACCACGATCTTTATGCACTTGTGCGTACAATGGTGTTACGTTATCATCGGATTTATTTCTATGCAAAGCATGACCATTTTGACGTCCATTTTCACCTTTTGAAGATGATGAGTCAGTTCTACCACTCTCTTCTTCACTTTCATTTAACGCACAGTCGGAACTGCTATTGCTCAAGCTCTTTTTACCGGTGGGTAGTTGCCTCTTAGCACCACGGGATGCAAGATCCGATTTACTTTTCAATGCTGAACTGTCAAGAAGTTCATGTTGTGGTACAACCGAGTCCAATTCATCTTTGACTGGTAACTTGCGTTCAACCGTTGCTGTCTTATCGTCTTCACCATCCGGTGATAAATCTGAAACTTCAGTATCCGACAAACCTGTATCCAATTTTTGAAACAATGGCTTTGGTGGCTGACGTCTCGACATTTGTGGCGTTAAACGCAGGCTAGAACTGTCATACGGCAATGAAACGGGTAGTCCAGCCTTCCTTTGTGTATCTTGAAGCTCTTGCTCCAAATTGATCACACGATCCTTGAGTTTCTTCACCAAAGCATTGTATTCGGTATCTTTTTCCTGTAACAGCGACAGGTAGAATTCCTCGTGATGAACCATATCCAGTTCACGTTGTTGATATTCTCGCACTAATCGCTTAGCCTTATTGTATTTACGATCCAATACAGTGAATTGCGTCTGAGATTGCTGCAGCATATTTTGGTAATTTAATGTTTCCTTTTTTATGTTTGCTAATTCTTTTTCGGTTTGGCGTAAGCGTTCCGCGAGAAGCTCTGCTTCATTACCTTCCGTTTCAAGTTTGACTAGCTAAATTGAGACGAAACAACCAAAGTAATGAAAATGGTCTTCATTTTTATTAGACGATGGGTTGGATAAACATTTATTCCATTCAATTAAAAATGTTCAAAAAAAAACATGTACGTTCTCTATTGTAACGAAAGGAGGTTATGGGTCGACTTTTTTTGGAAGTTAGAGAGGTATGTCATTAACGCCTTGATACTTCGGGTACTCTTTGGCCAGTTGAAACAAACAAAGCCACTTCGCGTAATTCTCGTATATGCGATCAGGAGGTTTTTCGCTCAGACGTGGCTAGCCCAAATGGATCGGGTTCACCTGTGAGGTAGTTCAGGTGTTCTTTGTGAAGAGAAAGACGCAGGATGTAGCGGTGGCTCCTAATCACGCATTGCAGCAACGCTTGGGATTGGAAAGAATGATACAAACTTAGAAAGGCGAAGTCATAAAGGTGTATGCAAACACTCGGTGTACAGTATACCGGGAAATTTTTTGAGAACAATTTTCGATACCGGGAAATCGATTGTCTGCCGAACAAACCAACGAGAAATGTATGCTGCGGGAAAGCACTTTCAAGTCTTTGGATACCGGGAAATCGACTTGAATACTATGAAGAAAACATATTTTGCACAATATACTGAAACGGCTTGTCCTCGATTATTTCGAAGATTTAGAGAACGTTGGGAACGTACACGTCTTTTTTATGCTTTTTTATAATTTTTTATTTTTTGTTTATCAACCCTTCGGAATTAGATGATAAATTTTGGATTGGTGAGAACAAAAGTTAAGTTAAAGATGAGTAAACAAAAACTTTAGAATTAGAACAGAAAATGCTAAGACAAACAAAACAAACGCCAAAACAAATTACATGAGCTAATTCGTCCGGATTTACATCAATTTTGATATTGATAAAGTAGATATTTTTTTGGAAGATAAATAATGCGAAATGGAAAAATATGAAGTTGTGTTGATGTAAGAGAACATTGACCAAGAATTTTTCCAACAATTTGAAGTAAGGCTTCGAATCAGGTCAGGGGTACATTTAGTTTAATGGTCCAGCCAGACTGCAATGCAGTAACACTTAAGGGATTTGTCTGTTATTCTAAATATATTTTTTAAGCACTTGCTATTCGCTCTCAAGGGCGATTAGGAGCTGTCCCTAAATTACGTAACACATTTTTGGCCACTAACCCCCTCCCCCCTCCTGTCACATACTGTAACAATCACTCGAATCCCCCCCCCTCCCCCTGTTAAGTAACAAAACTGAGGAATTTATTTTTTAACAAAAACAAGCAAATGTTATAACGTTCAACGTGGTATCTTTTGATTTGTCAAAACTAGAGAGAGATAACTAGAAATAATAGCATTGCCTCACCAAGTGGAAAGCATATAACAGATGATCACAAAAAAATTTCTCGTATGCGATATTGAACAAATTTAATTAAAAATATAAGTTTTTGGTTGTAAAAGTGTTTGTTACGTAACATTTCTACAAACCCGCCCCCCTCCCCTAAAGCCTGTAACAATCTGTCACAAATTCTTGTACCCCCCCCCCCAGAGCGTTACGTAATTTAGGGACAACCCCTTAGTCTATCTGTAAGCTGTTCGCCCTTATCGGCGATTAGTGTACCTATAAGCTATTTGACCTTAAGGGCGATTAGCATAGCTATATGCTATTCGCCCTTGACGTGACGAGCTTAACTTGTAGCGAACATAATTTTGCGCGCGTTTAGTTCATAGTCAAGGAAGCGAGTCAAGACATTAATTAATTTTATTGCATTGTTTGCTCATTGCGGGAATATGCAAAATTACCCAGTGTATTATTGTCCATGAGACGATAATATTGTATCACTAGACGATATTATTGTCTCATGGACGATATTATTGCATCAGTTATCGTTTTTGGAGAGTCCGAAGAAGGAAAAATAATTCGAGAAGACAAAATTGCGTTTTCGTAGCTTTTCTTCGTAAAATGAAAAATTAGTAGAGTCGACGAAATTGTGTTTTCGCAGTATTTTGTTGAAAGAAAAATCATGCTAGGTGACGAAATTGCGTTTTCGTCCAGGCTAATTCACTTCCGATTAATGAACACCATTAATATGCAATCCTTGGACCAAATTTACGACGACGCTTTTTCTTCTGCAGTCTGGATAGGACCATTAAACTAAATGTACCCTGCCCCGACCTGATTAGAAGCCTTAATTCGAAGTAATCGCTGACTTCAAGTTTCAATTGCTGCACTTTGAATTGATACACTTTCTGTATTTGTACTCCACAAAGTATGTTTTCATCATGTTTGTAGCATTCTAAATTCAAACATCGGAATAGGTGACTTTTCAATTTCAGATGTGAATTCCGTATGTCCTTCTGCCAGTGCTTACCAGAACGTTTTCAAATATCAACCGATCTAAATCAATTTTTTTCCCAAAAATGTTCCAAACCAGTCATGTGTTTCCGGAAAAAATGGAACAAATTTTGTTTTTCGAAGGTAGGTGAATCGTGTAGACATTGGCATAAGTCTCTGCTCGTCGAGGTTTCAAATGAAAAAATGGAGTACACAGGAAAACAAATTTTGCAGATTGTGTGAGGACTCGCAGTCTTGAATTCAGAAAGTGGCCGAGACCGGCTTATAGTTTTGGAGACTTTTTACAAATATTTCGTTAAAACGAAATAACTCCTCTTGGAGACCTTACAATGTGCATTAGGGTCGGAAAAATTAACTTTTTATATGTTTAGAATAGTCTTTTGAGTTGAACTTGGGGGCTGTTCATAAATGACTACAAAAATTTTCCGATATAGATTCCTTTGGGTACGGGTGCAGTGGGAAGGTGCTGTCACTTTGATGTTGAGAAGTGTCAAATTTTGCACTAGGCCGAAACCAACTTGACTCTGAGAACAAAGTATGCTGGATGACTTTAACTTTTAAGTTCAAGATTATTGAAGGAACTATGATGGAAATCGCTCAGTTCAGATTTCGGAATGACACATGGAAACGGTTGTCATGCGGAAGAAAACTGTAAATGGAATGCCTTCAGGGGGAAGGATTCTTCGAGGAGTTGTCGCATGTTTCAGACGTTTTCAATTTATCTAACAATATTTCAAACGACAACCGTGTAGAAATGTTAGTAATTGATGATGAAAGTAAATTAAGAAAACTTAAAAAAATCGTATTACCTTTGACCTCAAGCTATTCACATCCTCTTCACTACGTGCAATTTTCTTTTGGCTCTGTAAATCACAAAACAGAAAAGCAAAACTAAATACACGAAACGGAAATCGGAAAAGGTTTTGATAAGAAACAACAGAGGGAACCAAAACAAATACAACATACACGCAGGACTAAAAAATACATAAAACATATTTGATATTTCTCTTTACCGCCTTATGCTGCACAATTAAAAATTTCAAAGAATTCTCATTTTAGGCACGATTTGTATACAAGATTTTGTGTGCGTTATCACTCACCTCCTGTAGTAGTCGCTTCAAAGACTCTACCTCCTGTGAGTGGCTAACTTCACTGTCCATTGATTGCATAATTGGCTCCAAAACTAATGGACTATTAGGACCTTCAGATACACTAGAGTTCGCTGATGCAGGTTGTGTTGAGTCTTCCGAATAGTCTAAATTTCGACGAAGATACTCATCATGTTGTCTACAAAAAGCAATTGTTAAAATTTTCCTTTCGACATGCCATGAAAAGTGAAACCTCTTCAACCGATCCTCTTTTTCCCGATCGGCTTGCAAACTTTGACGAATTAGCTGTGCAACTTCTGAATTGTCCGGGTCTTTTTCACGCCCTATTTGAAATTTCACTAAGCCGGATGTGTTTCGCAAGACGGACGCTGCGTACGCCTGAGTTACTCCTACCAAACTTTTACCATCCACTTCGATGATTTGATCGTTTACCTGAAAAATGAGTCCGAACTTAAACTGAGTATATCCATGTCACTCAAACTCCTACCTGTATTCGGCTGTCACGAGCTGCAGCACCGTTGTCGGTAATAGTTTTCACAAATATTCCCAATTTTTCCAGACCAGCGTCGGCTCCAACTCCCATTCCTAAAAATGAAAATGTAATATTTTTTTAATATTTTTTTATTGCATAAACACACCAATAATACTGAGCCCGAGTCCCTCTGGTCCTTTCATTAATTCAACGGGGAAAACATGCATTTTCTCAACCCGTTTTTCCAATTCATATTCAGCTGATGCCGCAACTGGGTCAACATCTTCATTGCGTCGATCATAATCATGAACGGAATACGTTGAAAATACCTGTATCGCACCAGTGCTAAATCGGATTTTATTATTCTTCTTGGTAAACACCGGATAATCCAAATCGTCCTCTTCTTCATCACAGTCTATTAGTCCCGGTATTTCCATCCAAAAGTTGCCATCTTCGAAGTAATGTATACCACCTTCAACATAGACTTCTTTTTGTGATACCGGAGGATATTCCGGTATAAAGTATGTGTCCGGATCTGTTATATCAGGTTCGGCTAAGGACACGCGGGAGCTAGCAACCGATTCGATGCCACTAATTTCTATTTTACTTGACGTTATACTTTCATCTATTGTGGTAGTTGTAATGCTATGCACAGAATTATCGGTTATATTCGATTCGACAGATAAAATTGATTCTAACATCGATTCATCCACCGTTCCATGGCTAGAATTTTTTTCATTGTTTTTCGATAAGATGCTTGAATCATGCAATGGTTCGATGCCATCCAAGAGGCTGTCTTTTTGTAAACTTTCATTCTCACACTTTTTATTCTCCTGCAGCTTATTCACGCAATTCGTTTTCGTTTCTTTTATGTGACTAGAAACCGACTTTTCTCGTTCAGCAGAGAGAAGTTCTTCAACTTCACGTGCTTGTTCGTCGGAGAGTATCGACTGTTGTCTATCGAGATAATGGAAAAAAGCGATTTCTTTATAAGTCTCATGGTTAGTTAATTACATTCATCATCTTTTAATTTTACTACTTTATATGTGAATTTTCGCAAATATGCGAAAAAACGTTGGAAATCAATAAAAGTAGTAAAATTAAAAGATGATGAATGTCAGAATTCTTTTTTGTTGTAGTTTTGGTTCTAAAATTGTTGAAGTCGGAATACTCACCCAATTTTGCTTTCCAAAATTCTGATATGTGGTAACAACAGCGAGTGCAAGCAAATGAGAACGGAAACATTGAAACATGGACAAAATTTGTTGCATTTATGTTGTATGTTGAAGAAAATGGTCATGCGTTCAAAAGCAGGAAAAAAACAAACAAAAAGGCACGACATTAATAAAAATGAGTAAAAAAAGCAAGCGGATTAGTTGAATGATAATGTCATATTATAAAAAGCGAATATCGTAGTTCTCGAAATGAAGAACCTAGTCTCTGGGCAGAAAAGAGTAAGGGGCTGTTCACAACCTCAGAAACCTCAGAACTAATTACAGCTTTATTCAGACACAATCTTCAATTTATATTTAAAAAAAACTCGAGAGAGGAATAAGTGAGCGAAATTGCTTCTAATTTATCGTTTTCAGGGATCTTCAGTAGTAGGTTGGATAGAAGGCTTTATATGAGGAAGTTGCCCAGATCATTGGGGCGGAAACTTCAAAAATCTATGCAATCGCCACCTTCTGAATGAAACTGATACGGTTAAACGTTTTTATTTTGTTACACAATTACAAGATTTTAGTTTATTGTCAATTCCACAACTTTGACAGTAGAACCATAGACTTTTTTTGACTAGACGGGAATGTTAGCATGGCGCCAAATTTGAAATGGGAAATGCAGAAGCATAATAATTTGTCGTATTTTATGTTCTTCTAATGTTTTTTAAACTTTAACAATTTTAGTTTTTCAGCCAAATTTTTGAAAGTTCTCAAATTTCTCAATTTTTGTGGAATTTATTAAATTCATGGAGATCAGAATTTTGAAAAATTATGAAAATTATTAAGGTTATGAGAGAACGATGTCTGTTGTTCATTGAACGAAAATTTAGAAAAAGCTTCGTTTAGCCTGCAGTCGTCGTTCTCTCATAATCATGCATGGAATGGGGAATTTCTCTGAATTTCAGATTTGACATTTTCTCAGAAATTTGGATTTTTGTAACTTCAACACTTTTTAAACATTTTAGAAATTGATGAAAATTCTTGAAATTTCAAAATGACTAATATCAAATCATGAAATATTTTCAAATTTGAAATTTTGGTAATTTTAAAATTTCAAAAATTTTCATAAATTTCTAAAATGTTTAAAAAGTGTAGAGAAGTTACAAAACTCAAAATTTCTGAGAAAATGTTAAATCTGAAACTCATAGAAATTCTTTATTGTATGAAAATTCTTCCAAATTTGATAATTTTCATTATGTTTCAAAATTCCGATCTCCATGAAATTGAAAACATTTCAGAAATTTGAAATTTTTTGTAAATTTAATAAACTTCACAAAAATTTAGAAATTTGAAATTTGAGAACTTTAAAAAATTTGGCTGAAAAACTAAAATTATTAAAGTTTGAGGAATGTTAGAAGAACACAAACTACGACAAATTGTTATGATTCTGCATTTCGCATTTAAAATTTTATTTTGTTTTTATTTATTTATTTCAAAATATTGAGAAATTTGAGAATTTTCAAAAATGTGGCTAAAAAACTAAAATTGCTAAAGTTTAAGGAACATTAGAAGAACATAAAATACGACAAATTATAATGATTCTGCATTTCTCATTTCAAATTTGGCGCCATGCTAACATTCCCGTCTGGTCAAAAAAAGTCTATGGTTCTACTGTCAAAGTTGTGGAATTGACAAGATCCACAATAAACTAAAATCTTGTAATTGTGTAACAAAATAAAAACGTTTAATTGTAGTAAACTTTTTTAACCAGAACGTATGATTAGCAAGTACGGTTTCGGATTACTAATCCATCTTTTAGTACTCGAAATTATACTGTCTGAAAAATTCCACTTTCAATTTTATTCAGAAGGTGTCGATGGCGAAGATTTTGGCCGGGTTAGGTTTGAGTTAGGTCTGAGACGATTTTCGGACTTCCACTGGAAGGGGGGAGGTGGGGGACTTCAAAATCGGACGCACGTGGACAGGGGACGGCGGATAAAAAACAAGTAAATTTAACGGACGTACTTTGTGACCGGCCTCTAAGACGAATTCTACGTGCATTGAGACCAGCCTGCAACGATAAAATCAAAGTCAGGACCAAAAATGAGGGCATTTTTTGAATTTTTTTGGGATTTCAGCCCTTCGCGTGTAAAGTCGTATGTGCAGCTGTTTTGGACGATTGCTTTTGAGCACTTTTGAAATTACCTAAAATCAATCATCCAAAACAGGTAACACAAATAACTAATGATTCTTTTACTGTGAAGTAAACTTTTTGACATTTTTCTCCTTACTTCGAAGGATTAAAAACTTTAACGAAGCATAATAAATGAAGGAAGTGTTCAGATTGAGTAGACTGTGCAAATATTTAGGTATATATTAAGATTTATATTAAAGGGATACCAAACACTTTTTCAGTGAATATTTTCGTTCAAACTGCTCACTCTAGAAATTATGAATCAACTTTAACTAAAAAACTTGAACTCACTGCAAAAATCAGTTGACAATGACAATAATATACATTATCGAACCTACAACTGTTGCTAAGTACATCAAACAACTTTTATTTATAATTTCGGTATGTTTCCATCTCATCAGTGTGGTCGATTTTCAAACACGTGATGAGTATCTGATTAAAGATTTTAATTTTTGCCAAGAAAAATATCCAAAGTGTAGACGAAACAAAAAAAAAAAAAATACGAAAGAAAACAACCCATAAATACATTTTAAAATTTTGTTTCTTAAAGAAGCAACAATGAATTAACATTTCGAAAATAAACTTTTCTTACTGAGAAATTTTACACAACAAAACATTGTGATTGAGTTGAGATTGAGTACACTGTAAGTTGTGTCTAGATTTTCGACACTTCCCTATCGATAGATTTTATTTGTTTTTCATTTTTGAGATCGCGTTGCCACGCTAATCCTTTAAAACTGAAAAAGTCTCGACCTGGGATCACTAGATAAATCAACTAGTCACACGCTGGGACGCATGAAGAAAACAGTTGGCCACTTAACACCATGACATCAAAATCTCTTCGGCCAGCGAGACGGAAATAAAATTCTGATCCACGACAGGCGATTATAAGCGTTCTTTCAAACGGGCTGAATTTACCGCACTTGCACCGATCGTTCGTGATGATTGCTTGACATGGTGTCCGAACAAGTTCCAGGTTACGCATTGACTGTTTGACCAAGGGACCAACATAATGCCATCGACACGCTTTCTATCAGTACAAAATAGGTCGAATCCTTCCAATTGGCTTGGAAAGTGAACAGAGTTTCAGTCATGACAAACGTTGCAAGCTATTTTCCGGAACAATGTCGTCACAAAGACAACGATGTCGAATGCATGACGACAGTCAAGCTAATTTTAAATTGCAATTTTAAATCTAAAAATGCATGGTGGTGAAGTTCTACCTGGTTTTTCCATCACTCTTACATCATTTACGGATCTGTTCTATGTAAGCAATTACTTCACTTCCACGCATTTTTGTTGAAGTGATACAGAAAAGATGAACAAATGATGTGTTATTTTATCAAAGGTCAATAATGTCGGTTTCCTTGATTGTTGTTGATCAGATGGTTGTAACATAACATTACATTGTGAAGATTCCCTTTCTGCCGTTATCGGTGCCGTTATTGAGCGTGTAACAGAATTTCGCAATCTCGGAGTGATGTTTGCCGAGAATCTATCGTTCAACATGCACGTTGACAATATAATAGCGACGTCATACTCACTGCTCAGTTTTGTTAAGAGGATATATCGCGATTTTCGAAATGTTGAAGCTCTTAAAAGTATCCTTTTCGCACATGTCCGATCTCACCTGGAGTTCGCCTCGGTTGTGTGGACGCCGTATTATCAGAATTATAGCGACAAGATCGAGTCGATCCAGAAGAAGTTTTTGATCTATGCGCTGAGGCGATCTGTGAGGAGAGATTCGCAGTATCGTCTACCGTCTTATGTTAGCAGGTGTCAATCCATTGGATTGACACGGAGGAGAATGAACTTGTCGGCCATGTTTGCTTTTGTTCTTTTGAACGGTCGTATCAACGTACCTAGTCTACGTGCGAAACTCTCGGTGAACGAGATGTCGAGATTGTTGAGGAGCACTATCTATCTAGGTATCTTGTGCTTGAGAGCCATCGGTCAAATTATGGTCTTGTCGAACCAATGAATTACATTTCAAGGACTTTGAATGTGTTTGCGCATATGTACACGCCATCGACGAGTCGTTTCGCTTTCAGATCTCTAGTGAAATCCTATGCTATTACGGACGAAGTTATGAAAAGAAACGGTTTTTTGATTTTAACCGAGTGATTTCTTCTAAGCTAATTTGTGTTCTTTCCTTTTATTTGCATGTAATGATGTTGGCGGAAAGCTCCGACGGTCGACTGGGCCGACATATTGCCAGTCAGCAAATTTTGCCATTGGTTTTTCAAATAAATAAATAAAATCTTGACGATCCATAGAATCGATAGCAAATGTTGAAAAATTAAGTCGAAGTTCACGTTTCCCGCGATTGTCATGGCAATACAACAAATATACAGGATAATGAATATTTTATTACAAGTAGACGACAATGTTAGGGATGATAAATAGGCATCATAAAGTATATTTGTCATAAAAGAAAGATAGACATAAAAACAATGAAAGCTCTACGAAAAAGGAGCATGTCAAACAAAATATTATGGCGCGCAATTTGTTACATTCTGTAATTTATAGATTTCACTAACAACAACAAAACTTGGGCACATAACAGCGTTGATTACATTAGCTGCAAAGTAAATATAGTATATTACAGTGGGTGTAGCGGAAATCTTTCATTACATATGAGGGGTCAATTTTGTGATACGAGCCGAACTCACAAGCGTCTTTTTAGGCGACAAGCTTTGGAAACTATTATTTTGAAAAGTGTAGAGCTTGCATATCCGGACCGAAGGCAAGGTATGCAAGTGTACGCGTCAAAATAACAGTTTCCAAAGCGAGTTGCTTAAAAACACACGAGTTAGTTGACGAATTCACAAAATTGATTCCGAGTTGACAAATGATTTCCAAGCATCCAATTTAAGCTTTTTTTTTACTGGGAGCTGCGGGAAATGATTAAAATTAAAGGAATTTTTGATTTTTTGGTTTAAGTGACTGAGAAATAATGTAATGTATTTTCTCATTGCAGACAAACTGAAATTCAATTAAAGTTAATTTTGATCATTGTCATTTGAATGTACGAGTTATTGTTTTTATGCTAATTCATTGCTGCATACAATTTAGTATGTCCTAAGAATGAATAAGCTAACATCAACAAAATAGTAGACTCTAAAAATATTTTACTTTGAATATTTTATAATTGAAAATTGAATGGCTGCAAATCAAGCAAATCCTTTTTCGTACTAAACTCTTTGTCGTACTGAATTCTTCCATCGTCAAACAATTTATCGAAATGTAATTTAAACCATCATAAATTCGAAAACTCTTAAAATTTATGGACTTTTCGCAATCTTCGTATTCTTTTCCAAAAAATCAATTTGCTGTATGTTTCTAGAAATTGCTGATTACGAAAGCCTTTCCGAAGTACTAGGACCGACCTATAAAAACAAAAAGGTTTATTTTATACATCCTTTTTAAAGTCCTATCTTCGGCAAAAATGTTCTCCTTAAAATTCACTACAACATAACAAAAATTTATATTTTTACCCTTAACCCGAATTTGGGACCCTTAGGTAAACACCGAAACCTCTACTTCCATGGGCAAAAATGTTCCCCTTGTAATTTTCCACAACTTTGCCTTTGGAACCGTTTCTGTGTACCTTGTCTGTAAGAAAATATTGATGAAAAATCACTCCCTATCGTATATTTGCGCGTAGCACGACTTACCATACTCCAAGAATTGTACATCCCGAAAGACTCAAACGATTTCCGAAAATGTTTACCGCTCGCTTCGAGAGATCCATATCTTTCATTTGACATCTTACTTGGTACTTTCATTGCTATACTTTCGGATCTATGGCCGAAAACGTTTCACCGACCCTCGAAAAATCACATTTTTATGTAAGTTTTATGTAAGTTATGCAAGTATAGGCTGTGTATTTTAGACCATTTAACGGCCTATACTTGCATAACTTGACTAAGAATCGGTTGAGTCGTTGCGGAGAACGAGCCGGAAATGTTGATAAAAATTTGATTTTTCGGGTCGGTGAAACGTTTTCGGCCATAGATCCGAAATTATAGCAATGAAAGTACCAAGTAAGATGTCAAATGAAAGATATGGATCTCTCAAAGCGAGCGGTAAACATTTTCGGAAATCGTTTGAGTCTTTCGGGATGTACAGTTCTTGGAGTGATGGTAAGTCGTGCTACGCGCAAATATACGATAGGGAGTGATTTTTCATCAATATTTTCTTACAGACAAGGTACACAGAAACGGTTCCAAAGGCAAAGTTACCTAAGGGTCCCAAATTCGGGTTAAGGGTAAAAATATAAATTTTTGTTTGAGAACATTTTTGCCGAAGATAGGACTTTAAAAAGGATGTATAAAATAAACCTTTTTGTTTATAGTCAGGCTGTAGGTCGGTCCTAGTACTTTGGAAGGGCTTTCGTAATAAGCAATTTCTAGAAACATACAGAAAATTGATTTTTTGGAAAAGAATACGAAGATTGCGATAAGTCCATAAATTTTAAGAGTTTTCGAATTTATGATGGTTTAAATTACATTTCGATAAATTGTTTGATGATGGTAGAATTCAGTACGACAAAGAGTTTAGTACGAAAAAGGATTTGCTTGATTTGCAGCCATTCAATTTTCAATTATAAAATATTCAAAGTAAAATAGTTTTAGAGTCTACTATTTTGTTGATGTTAGCTTATTCATTCTTAGGACATACTAAATTGTATGCAGCAATGAATTAGCATAAAAACAATAACTCGTACATTCAAATGACAAGAACCAAAATTAACTTTAATTGAATTTCAGTTTGTCTGCAATGAGATAATACATTACATTATTTCTCAGTCACTCAAAATAAAAAATCAAAAATTCCTTTAATTTTAATCATTTCCCGCAGCTCCCTGTACCAACCGGAAGTTGAGCATGGCATGTATGTTTAAAAAGTTGTTAAAAGTTGCGTTTTCTTGTTTTTATGCAGCAGATTTCACGCGAAAGTATTTTTTGTTTCGTATTTTGTGTGTTCTACTAATTCATACAGGCCCGATGAGAGGAGGGGTAGTCACCGGCCATAGCTTACGGCTTTTTATGGCCCATTACTTTGTAAAAATTTTGCGTGCAATGCTCATCACATTGCCTTTTTTATGACACCCCGGACACCCTCTAACCCCTCCAGCCCACCGGTTGCAAATTTATTCTTTTCTATACGGTTTTGAACTCATACGAGTTCCGTTACTTAGGTAGGTGTACACTGCCCCCTGTTAATTCGTCCTGGGTACGAGTCTGGCTCGAACCTCCGGAACGGGGTTTATAGAGTGATGGTGTCACTTTTGCATAAACATCTCTGCATGAACCGGGCGCAGAAAAAAGCAAGAAATTTAGCGAAACAATTTGAATAAACAATAGCATATTTGAAAACTATTTTTTAACGCATTCAACACAATCAAATTATAGGTATGGATTTATGAAGAACATTATGAGTTAGTATAGTTTCACAAAAGATGGCGGCGGGGATTTGGATATTTTTTTACCTTTACCTCACGTAATTTCCAAGTCTACCATTTTTGAAACTCTTTTCATACCTGCGTTTTGTAGAGCTAATGGCTAGCACGCCATATTTCCTTGAGCGACAATGCCTACAGAGTCATAACAAAGGTATTAAAAATCCACTTACCTAGAACTCAACAGTCTCTCAGCTTCATCAGCTGTCATATCTTCAGCCAAATAGTCTTCTTTATCGCTAGCATCGGCAAATTCGACATCTTGTATATCTAATGGAGGACCTTCCGGAAGTGGTGGTCTTGGCGGTGGCAGTAATGTCGGCAAATCATCATCAGTGGATTCACGGTCATCGCTGAGAGTCCGTCTCGTTGGATCCAAAATGGTCTGTGGACTGTGATAGATATTTTCTTGTTGCTGATAATCACATTCCAGAAACAGCTCGTTCGGAGGCGGAATTTCCGGCTTTATAGTAGCGTACACAACAGACTCGATAGCAAAACCATTAGTTTTCGAATTTGCTTGTGACGGTCTGAATTCTTCCGCTCCTCTCAAATTTGAGTCATTTTTTATACTAGGCGTATACAGTTCAGATTCACCGAACATTTGATTACTTTCACTACCATCGGGATTGAGCCGATATCCGAAATCCACATAATGTAACGAGTCTTGCGCACTAATTACAGTTGGTGGTTCGTTAACAGCTTCTTCACAATCGTTAGGATCGAATGTGTAGGCCGGTTTAAGTTTCGCCTTAATTTCAGGTGACGGTTCATTAAAGCCTCCTTCGTCGGTACTGCTGATGATGCTCGGTGTTCGAGAATCGGAATCCGTAATGTTTAAACAAATACTGGAAACTTTGTTTGTCCGACGACCCGTATTGTTTGCCGGTCGGTCCCCCTCCGAACATTCGGAATTCGTTTTCGATGAACGTCCTGCAAAAACAAAAAATCCATTAATTCTCGAAATGATTATCAACGGCTAGGGTCAGTTTAAAAGAGAGATGAAAGTAAATTTTTTCACAAACCTCTGCAGTTCGTACAAAACCGCCTTATGCTCAAGCACATTGTAATTTGAACAACAGCAACCATACTATCAATCTTCCAGTTTAATTATCACCATCTTGAAGCACTCTCTTTTATGTTTGTGATTTTGTCATTATTTTTAATTAGTTGTTATTGCGTTTCGTTAAAAAACGACTTAATTTCTACGTTGGCAGGAATTTAAATTACAGACACATTGTCTATTTAACGATTCAACGATTAATATTTCATTTTCAATCGATACATTGCGTGGGCATGGAACTATATCGAAATATGGATGCAGACTGTCTGGCAAGAATAGGTATACGATGTACCGAATTTTTTGCACTTAATTTTAGAAGTTATCGTTGAAATGAAAGAAGAAACAGAAGTCTGTGTCAGAGTGAATTTTCAAGTTCACTCGAATGTTTGCATGTTAGCTGCCAAATTACTACAGCCAGTAGGAATAATTGCAGCTTTTAGAAAATTTTTGTGAGAAATAAATTTGTCATCATCACCATTATTAGCTTTTGGTGTTTGAGCATACGATTTTCTCTCTTATGCCGGATATTGAAAAGGACCGTCCGGAATGTTGTCTATCCTCGTCCCTTCACAATTGTTATGGACAAAATCATCAGGCAGGCTGTGCGGGGTCGCACGTTATTATTCAAAAATTGTATCTTTAATTAATTGAATTCATTTATTAAATGTATTAAGAATAGATTATATAAGCGCTACTATGTTATTTCTCGCTCTCTTTGTTCACATTGTAGTCGGTGGCTAAGGTCATCGTTATCAAAGGGAAAATCACGGAAAAAATTGAATTTTATTCATGGTCTTTCGGGCCGGATATGAACTAGCGACCTATTTTACTTCGCGGCGTCATTATCTAAGTCTGAAAACCGACACCTTGTCAGTTTTGTGAATTACTTTAGTATATGAATTATTCCATGTATTTGCGCATCCAAAAAACACTAAAAGGCAGAACAGTTGCCTGTTTTCAAACTTCGCTCTGATCTAGGTATTGAAGTGAGGAAATTTCTAAAATCAAAATTACATTCGGCCGCTAATTTAAATTTCTTTTGTATTAAACAACACAATTCGCTTGGTCGCTCAAATGATAAATTATTAAATCATAATTTGAATTATAAGTTCTAATTTTCCTTTCAAATTTGTTTCAATTAAATCATAAAGCCATTAGCGGAGAATGTCTTGCGAAAATGGTAATTAGATTGCAGATTTTCTCATCTCTAGCGTGTGCTAAAATAAATTTGGAAACATTTATAATTTATGTGCACGGAAATGTTATGTTTATTATTATTGAGTACATGTAAATACAGATTACTATAAGCTCCCACTCCTCTATGGCACGTATAAAATAGGGTTGATATGGACACTCTGAGATGAAAAAAGCAGCGATTTCGATAGATCAAGTATCAGTAGATTGATTTTTGTTTAGTTATGAAAGAGAAAGTGGTTGACTGCCAGTGTTACTTTCAGATACTGTTTTTTGTTTCTTCGCCAGTATCGCAAATAAATAATTTTTTCCTTCTTGGGTTAAAAGACACACATATTTTCAATTATTCGTTTGCTGTATTTCGGGTTTTGTTTGACCCAACTTCAGGCTATAAATGATTAGAATAAATAAAATTACTTTTAGTTTAACTCACTTTTACAACAAAGATTCTTTTACCTTTTAGGCAACTTAAAAGTCAAAACAAAAAAAAAATGCCCAGAAGAATTGACCAAAAAGAAATAACCAAAAAGTGGTGAGGGGCTAATTACGCTAATACGCCGATTTAACATTAACTTGGCTGGAATAAAAATTCCGTTATCCGAGACGAGAACCCAATAGCAAACGATATCATAGCGAAGATAATAAACATAACAACAAATTTTAATAACAACTACAAGAGATCAAAGAACTGCGACAAGTTTCTATTACTCCTAGTCAATAAAACTAAAACGTTTCTGGCGGAAAACAAATAATTATACTGAGAGCTGACAAAGGCAATAAAACAATCATAATGAACAAGATTGGCTACGAAAGATCAATGGAAAATCTATTGAATGACAAAAAAAAGGTACACCAGCTGGAAATAATATGTCGCTACTTCTTTGTACACAAATATCCCCAAAGAGTAATGTGTCACAGCAATCGAAAAAAGATGGACTCTGCTCAGTGAGCACAGATTTCTATCAAAAACCATTTCATTGACGCCGCAAAATTAATCGTTTATGAATCTTATTTACGGAGATTATTTTTACATGCAAAAATCTGGCGTGGCAATGGGAAACTCAATATCTGGTTTCCCAGCAGACATGGTAATGGAAGATCTAATGTTCACGTCGAACGTAACGTTAAAAAACTTGAATTTCATGGTGCCGTTTTTAAAAGATTTGTTGACGAGTGACGACATATTAGCTTTTGCGCCCGAAGGGAAAATACAAGAATTACAAAACGCTTTTAATAATTACCACCCGAACTTAAAGTTTACCATCGAAGAAGAAATAGAAAAACGACTCTCACTCACGATGTGAATGGAATCAGAAAATCGAAATGGTACAAGAAAAGCATAGCATCTGGAAAATACTTGCATTTTAATGGTCTCCACCACACCAATTACAGGAACGGAAAAGTGAAAACCGACAAGTTTCTGATTTATATGGTAAATTCGTATGACAAATCAGAAACTTGTCGGTTTTCACTTTTCCGTTCCTGTATAAACGAAATGTTGTCAGCGCCATAATTGATCGTGCGATTCAATTTAAAAATCCAGAAGATAGTAGACCACAGAGCTTGAATATAAGTTAGGAAACTCTTAAATGGTTATACCCGGAAAACTTTGTGAACCGAATCATCAAGGACAGAGTTGACAAATTTTACAACGGTAACGCCGAAGCCAGCATTGGCAACATAGATATAAAAAAGTGAGATACATAGCCACACCATATATCCCAGGCTTAACAGAAAGAAGGAACAAAACACTACAGAAACCCAGCATGGCTTTAGGATGCAGTGCAAATAAAAATTTCGGCAATTTATACACAAGATTAAAATACCCAGTGCCGAAAGACATGTGGTCGAAGATTATATATAAAGTCAAATGTCTAGACTGCGTAGCTCAGTACAAAAATGGGGTAAAAGAAAATCGAAACATAAGAGTGACATTAAGCTAAAAAAGACAACTAAAAAACTGGTCTGACCACACACGCCCTGAAATATAATCACAACGTCGATTTCGACGCTTGTAACCAGCTCAATATCAACCCGGGAGTAGGAGGGGGTGGGGGAAGGAAGAATCGATCATGGTCCTTAGATGACGAATCAGCAATAAAAAATCTCCGTACGTCATCGCGTTGACATGAGTAAAACTCAAGGCTACCACGCTATTGAAAAAAAATAGCGTCGCTATCGCTATCGCTATTCAAAATTCAATAGCGATAGCGTCGCTATCGCTATAGCGAAATAGCGATAGCGATAGCGAAATTCGCGCTATTTCGCTATTGTATGTTGAGCCAAGGTACCTGAATAAAAATACTTCATTTTATTGACTTAGGACTCGATGTTACACTTTGTTAAGATGGATGTTTGGTTTAAATAATATAATAAGCTGAAATATAGAAATAAAAACAACGTGTCGAGGTTCGTATAAACCAACTACATATTTTAGAATAATTAAGCTTAACACCACCCAAGTAAGAAAAAAGTCTCAAATGAAACTAAAAAAAGACCTCGCATTGGTCTCAAGTTTATGTATTTCTTGGTCAAAAAAAATCCTTATTTTGATCCATTAAAAAATTGAGTTCAGTTAAAGTACACGTTGAGGACTTCTCATTTTAGATAATTTCGATGCATTGAAAGTGTTGAGACTTTTGAGGTCACCTCTTTTCTTCTCATATTTTTATATTTTAATTTAAAAAACTATTACTGAGACCGATGAGGACTGTTGAGTGGTCTCATTTCAAGTTCTTTGGTGATTAAGTGTTCACTTAAAATAGAGAATGCTCATTGTGGAAATCAATTAATGAGACAGATGAGGACCTTCGAAAGGTCTCATTTCGATATAAGCAATATACCTTTGCTTATAAACACGCAGGTAGTATCTTCCGGGAATGTTTCCTAATGATTTTTCCATAGCAGAACGAAGAAATTTGTAATATTCAACATATGAAAAATAGCGATAGCGATAGCGTGAAACTAACGAAAAAGTCGCTATCGCTGTCGCTATTCGACAAATGGAAACGCTATCGCTATCGCTATAGCGATACGAATAGCGATAGCGATAGCGAAATTTTGCGCTATTTCGCAATAGCGTGGCAGCCATGGTAAAACTGAACCGATTTTCAAAAACTTTTTTTTCCTGAAAGGTAATTGAAAAATCTTGATAGGATGATTGAATCTGGGCACTGTCGGCCCAAGGGCCGCCGAGATAGGGTCGTTTAAGTGGTTTTTGGTTTTGGTTTTTCCGATTTTCAATAGTTTTTTTGTTTGATAGGTGTGGGGGTGTGGGCATGTCTGACGTTTTTGAAAGAAACTGTTTTTAATCTCTCAGGGCCCTAAAACTGAATCTCTACTAAGGCCCAACGTGTTTTTTCTACATAATCAGCGAATTGATTACGTGATTGAATTTGGGCAAAATCGGTTGAAAAATTCCGAAGTTACGCATGAAGAAGTGATCAAAAACGTGGTTTTTTGAAGGTTTGTGGAACTTTTTCACTTATATCTCAGCAAATTTAGTACGGAAACCGCTCTTCAAGGTTTTGAATGACTGATATGGACATCAGAAAATCACGAAAATTAAATTAGTCACGCTAAGCGACCCTACACGATATTTAGTGGGTTTTTGGAATATTCCTTTAATGATTAGGTTTTTTGTGCAGTGTGGTAGAGAAAAAAGAGACGAACTTTTTAGTCCATGGAAGTATGGGGCAGAGGCCTCTACTGAGTGCTCTAGGTCTTTCCTAAAATCTGGGCTTATTTTAAGGGTTTTGATAGGTTTTTAGCGTAGTTGCTTTGTACGGGTTTTTATTGCCCTTTCGGCAATTTCCAGTCCAATTTAGTGTGGACGTTCGATTCTGATACGTAAGGGTCCCTTGAATATGTTTATAGCAAAAATTAGGTGAAACATATGCAAGGGACCCGTTCGCATCAGAATAGACGTTGCAAAAAGTTTCGAATGTATTTAAGTAAATGTCGCCTCGACTCTTAAGTGTATGAAATTGCGTCGACATCAAATTGGATTGGAAATTGCCGAAAGGGCAATATTGAAAAACCCGTCCGAAGAAACGGTGCAAAAAACATCTCCAATCTTTAAAAAAGCCCAAAATTAAGAAATAATGGAAAAAATCTGAAAATTGAAAATCTGAAAAGATTGCAATAGGCCCGATCTTACAACCGACCTAGACCACTTAGGAGTTCGCCTCTTTTTTCTCTACAAAACTGCACTAAAAACCCCTTCATTAAAGAAATATTCACAAAAAACCACCAAATATCGTGTAGGATCGCGTAGCGTGAGTTAAGCCCACAGTGTGGAGGACTCTACAGCCCGAACCACTCAACAGATTTTGACTAATTTAATTTACGTGATTTTCTGATGTCCATATCTTTTATTTTGAATATTCAAGAGTGAATTCCGTTCTAATTTCGCAGAGATATAAGTGAAAAAGTTCCACCAACCTTCAAAAAACCACGTTTTTACCACTTTTTCGACCATAACTTCAAAAGTTTTCGACCAATTTTGCCCAAATTCATTTTTGTAATCAATTTTTTGATTATCTTTCAGGAAAAAAAAGTTTTTGAAAATCGGTTCAGTTTTACTCAATTTATCGCGGTGACGGACGGACATTTTTTTATTGCTGATTCGTCATATAAGGACCATGATCAATGCTCCTCCCCTACTTCCGGGTTGAAATTGGGGTGGTTATAAACGTAGTGGTAAACGCTTTTCGAACAACTTCGTTCTTCGTACGGGTCTAAAAAGAAACGTCAGTACCGGAAGGGGAAATTACACAAATAGCTGTTTTCCGAAAGCGTGGACTTTTTAAAGTCTCTATATTCTAGTTAAGAGTTGATCGTCGAAATTGAGTGTAGTGATTATTCTCAACGGCGCGGCGGTGGGAACAGTTTTGAAATTTTAAAAATGTCTACTTATTTTTTATGTAATACGAATAAAAAAACGTTGTAAAGATTGTTGGCAATGGCAACTGCAATTTTTCCTAAATTTATACGCTTTACCAATGTACCAAATGAGAATACTAAAGACTAAGGAAACTCAATCACATTAACGAAAACTACGGTAACTCTCTAGTATAGCTATCAAGATAGAAAAAATTCATGTTAAAAACTACTTAAATACACTTATCAGATGTCCACATTTTCAAAAGTTTCGAAATTTTGATAACATTTTGAATTTCTGAAAAAAAAATTTTAATTTCCGAACATGAATTTACCAGACCTTCTGTGTAACAACAAACAACAAACAAAGTCTAATAATATGAGAAAAACTCATTCAAAGCATTCAAAACCTAGTTCGTCGTTCGTCCGACTTGGATGATATATAAGTTCGTAGGAGTCATCCATATGTGACCAAGTGTGCTGATATACACATTGTCTTCAAGGCAAGTTGTACTGAGGAGTCGTAAACGACGAAATCAGCCCTTTCTTTTGTTAAGTCTATCTAGGATTTTTCAATCTATGAATTGAATTATGAAAGGTATTAATAGTATATTAACAATTTAGGTCATGTAAACAGCCGGTAACATAAGGGCGAAGTTTGCAAAATCGAGCCGAAGGCGAGATTGTGTAATCGTCCTTGTGTTAAAGGCTGTTTACATGACCTCACTTGTACTATGCTTTAACGTAGTAGCACTCGGTCGTTGAAACAAACAATTAAACATTTTGAAACCAAAAAAAAATAACTCCTCAAATACAGCGTACACTACTTGAGTTCTTAGAGTAGGCTAAATATCGAATGAACTATCGTAGAACAATGTGCTGTGTTCATTTTGTTATTTCTTTGTCAATAACGCAACTTTGATAATAACGCAAGGCATCAACGGTCTATATAGCTCAGTGAGCAATACTGCGGCGTTATAGACTCATTTTTTCCAGAATTTTCGGTTCAAATCCTAGTTTTTTTTACATTTTTTTTTTGTGTTGCGTGCATTCCATCAAGTATGTCTATTAATTTTTATACAGAAACTCTTATAAAAATGTAGTAAATAGACTTTCAATCGATATCGACCTACAAATTTTACAAATTGATCACATCATGTTTTCAAAGCCTTATTTCTCGGCATATATTAGTCGGATTGAGAAACTAAGTACTTTACAGGAATACTGTGATCACGCACGACACACTAGCATTATGTTTCACCAAAATCTTTTTGGGCAAAATTTAGTTATTTTGTTTATGTTCTAAACAAAATCAACGACGCGACATATGAACTTTTTGAATCGAGTAGCCTTGTTATGCCCTTACAACTAAGTGTTTGATTTCTAATCGTTGTTCGTTACATGATAATGGTTAGCGTACAAGACGCAGCTGTGAATGAGGCAGGTTTAAATCGCGTTATGGAGATAGTTTTTTTTCTTTATAAAAATAAGAAGAGTTCATTCTGGATGAACTGGACCATAAAGGCTCATTACGTAGGTCGCATCATTACTACCTAGCATGTTAAATTGCATCTACATAGCGATGAACCTGCAGCATATACTCAACGTACCGAGTGCGTACACGTTAAAAT
>CM055404.1:98648618-98661594 GCA_029228625.1 Pseudolycoriella hygida | reverse complement strand
TTTAGGTAATGCTCGGAGTTTTCGAATTTTAGTTCCGGAGTGACAATAGCTAGAGAGTTGGTTTCTTCGGGAAAGTTATAGAGTTTGGTCAGGAGAATTTTTTGGGATCTTAAGAAAATGGCTGCCAGCTGCCATTTATCTTAAACAGTCTACGCAATAAGAAACAAAAGTTAAATTTTTGCAGCGCAAAAACTGATAGTGCAGAAAAATTATTCCGCTGTTGGATCCGACATTTGTGACGCATTTTTTTTAACACAACGTAATTTTGTTTTAAAAAAAGCGCTGTAATTTTTACGGGAAATTAAAACTTTGAACACAAGGTTCGATTCAAATAAACTTCTGCGTATCGTTCTGCGATATCATTAATTTTGGAAGCGGACTTTCGGACTGCGTCACACTTTACCTTTTAAGAGATTTTTGTTGTTATTGAATTGGGAAGAAATAAAATTGTAATCTTCGAACAAATTTTAAGAGTGGATTCGCAAATATTCTCGATTCTCCGGATTTTGGTGCCAATCAAATCTGTGGACTTTCCTGAGACAATGGTAGAAAAAAAGTAAAATATCTTTCCGAAGACAGATTGCATTTGGTTTAAATTCACACTGTGTAGAATAGATTTTTTGAGAATTAAAAATGTTTCGTGATACGGAGAGCAGTCAAAAGGTAAAAAAGAACTGTTTTTGGAGGACGCTAGAGGGCGCAAACAGCGGCGCCCAATAAAATCTAATATATGGGAAGAAGCGTAATGATTTTAAGTTTTAAAAACACCAAAGAGATCTTTCAGGCTGAGTTGTTGGCGGTCTTGGTAGCCATTTTTGTGCTAAACGTAAAATTCGAAAACGTTTCTCAGTCTACGTCTCACAAAACCAACTAAATTTGTCTAATTTTTTTTGTCAAAAACACAAATGAAAAAATTGGTTCAAAATTCAGCTCAACCGCTGAGAGTAGATGATGTTGAACAGAACCTTTGTAGCTCGCTTTGTTTTACTATGGACGAATACGTAACGATCGGTATTATGACCATGTGGCCGAGTGCTTGTTCGGCCCTGTGTTCAAGCTTAGCGTTTGACTTTTTTTGTTATATTGCAGCAATATTTTGCAGAACTGTTCATAATTTAAAAAGTTGTGCAATGTGCATGCATTTGACCAAGGAAAGAACAACTAAAACGTGATAATGTGGGTCATAGCTATTATACAAATCTACCGATTTCCTTATGTAAATATACATCATGAATTTTATGTTGTACACCCGAACTACACAGATAAAAATTGTCTAAGAATAAGAGCATTAACATATTGAATAGAATGTCTTTGAACTTCGAGTCAATGAGTTTGAGTATTAATATCCCACATAAATGATACAAGATGATTTCGTTGAGTGTGTTTGCTTAAATCGACGTAATAAACAGCGGATAGACGCAACGAACATTGACAAACATAAATTAAGATTTTCAAAATTTATACTTAATATTTCAAACGTAGCAATAAAGTGTCGTTGAAAGAAATAAATTAAAATTTTGGTTTTGTTTTTACAGTTGAAAATTGAATACAAGATGCGAGATGAACACAGTGAACGGCGTATTTTACAATTGTGTTGTTCAATTTTAAATTCAATGCCACTTTTAATACAAAAGATTTACAATGTAAAATTGAATTACGATTAGGGAATCCAATGCTTTTGGCAATTACATTAAAAGTACGACATGATGGGTATATAGTTTTTAGACCCGTACAAAACGTTGGTATACACATTTGACACTGAGAATTTATCGAAAGTTGGGAACAAGTCAGAAGATGTAAAAACGAGTTGTTCTCGAAGGTCGTTGAAAATTTTTCAAGTGTATCTTCTCAAGGCAATCACGGAAAATACTCATCAAGGTGTCAAACGAAAGATATGGGTCTTAGAATGTGGAGATCGGTTGATTAAGCCGTGCTATTCGACCGCATAATATAGGTGGTGATTTTTCACGAGTATTTCGTGAAGCATGAGGCATAACAAATTGTTATAGTGACACTTGGAGCTATAGACCGACCTTAGGACTTTTTGAACCCTTATGGCCCAAAAAAAATTTTGGTATGTTCGAAAGGCAATTGATAGGAACATTCTTTCCTATAGAAATATCGATCTCCAAGAAAATTTCTTAGTGGGTCTGAAATATAACTTTGTGCAAGCAATAGAGAGTAACTAACAACTAACTAGCTATAAAAAAATACTACTGAAATATATTCTTTATTGTTGGAGTTCGTACGGGTAATCGCAATGTTTTCTTTATTATCTTGTTGTGATTAAGTGCTTTGCAAAGAATTTTCAAAGAACACTGCTTCAACAGAATTGCCAAATAAATGAGATTCAAGTAGCTCTTTAACTCTGACTCTAAAAACTTAGTATACTTTGACCTTGGTGTTTTATGTTGAACGGTTACGCACTAAAGTGACCTAGGAATACGTTTCGCATTAATGCTTGATATGAAGCAAGTGTGTGAAACGAGCGACATGTATCCTATACAGTTGCACACATGTCGCAGATAAAACCAATTGTACATCGTGCACTTATGTAAAATACATGCCACAGGTTTCAGTTGTTTTTGTTACTTTCCTAAAACTGTCATTTGCCAGGCGCTCTAAGTAGTTTGATAGCCAAATTGAAAATTCCTGCAAACTGATGAAACCAACGATTTTTGGTCCGAACGTTTAAAAAACCAAATTTTCTTTGTTACGACTTAATTTTTCCGTCAATTTATTGTCAATAGCGCGGCAGCCTTGATTCAACTGAATGTTTTGCAATACAAAATTTCATTGTTAAATGTTCAGATATCAGGCAGCTTTTTATCTTTTGATTTTTGGTACAACTCTTCGCATCAGAATAACAAATAACTGTTCCTCCTTAGTGACGTAGACGACAGTGTCGAATTAAAACGTGAACGCCAAAACTTTTAAGAATTAGACAGTTTCCGTTCACAGCAGACGAAATGTATTTTAATTTGGTGCGACGTACCAATCGTTGGTATGCTCTACAAGGTTAATTGGTACGTTGTACCAATTTTGACTGTTGCTTCCAAATTAACCAGTTATTTTCGTTTATTTCATTTTCAGTGAAAGAATTTTATGATAAGTAGGTCGGTCACCTGAGAGTCACTTTCAAAAATATTACAAATTAACTGTAATTAATTTATCAATTATAAAATAATATAATTGAAAAATATTTTTAGAGGTCGTCATGATGTATATATGGGTGTTTTCTTTGATTGTATGTGTGCTTAGTAGTGTAAGATATTATGTTTTTATGGTAGTGTATGAGTATCAACGTGTTGCAGACACTTTTCTGTATTGCCAGTCTACATCTAATTACGGGTGGATTCTCGTAAATTTGTACCTTGAATTTACCACTAAAAATCCATATACGAGAATCCACCCGTACTCTCAATACTCGTTTTCAAGGCGTTATGAAGTTGTGTAAAAGTTTTGAAACCACCAAGAGAAACTACCGTTGAACCTTAGAAATTACCGACTTTCTCCGAAATTCGTATTTTTTTTTTTTTTGCTATGAGGTATAATTAACTCTAACTTATGCAGCCAGTCTTGTTCTTGTTTCATCGAAAACAGAGCAGTGGTGCAAAGTTCATTTTTAGACGGTAATAAACAACCGATAAAACAATTCAACTTTACCGATAAAAAATAAAAAATGACCGATAAATTTTGAAACACATTTAAAAGAGGATTATTGGTAGTGCCAAAAAGACCTCATCACATTTTGTAAAAGATGAGTGGCTGTAATCTGTCCTGCAACGCACAAAAAACTTAGCGACGTTATCAGATGAGAGATTTTCATATATTTTCTCTCACATATTCTCCTCGCTAAGTTTTTTATGCGTTGTACGGCAGAAATGAAGATATCGGTAAAAAGTTATCGATCATTACTTTTTGTCGGTAAAGTTGAATTGTTTTATCGGTCGAATATAATATGCCTTCATTTTTGTCCAATGATACGAAAATCAATTTTTTGCTTAAATTCAGGTATAATTTATACGATGCAACTGAATCCAAAGATAACCGGAAAATCAAAAAAGAAATATATAAACGCCGGGCGTAGGACAGTATACCATTTTACAGTAAGTGACGACCGGGTCTTTGACTCTATTTACCATTCAAAATTCATGTTCTCAATTTGAAAGTATTTTCATTCAACTTCTAATTTGACTAATTTAATGTATTTATGCAGAACACACATTGTAAATTAGCTGCTGTATACGATTTCGTTAACATGCGACTATGTCTTCTGTTTAAACATTAACATATCGAATAAAGCAACATGCATTTAAGAACATTTTCATAGCGCCGAGTATTTATACGATTTCGATTTCAATGAAAATAAAATGAAAAAGTATTTTCATATGAAGCGCATAACATCGAATGAAATCATTGCACCCACGTATGTAACATTACGAATTGTCAGAATGCATTTCACTTTTTCATCGAGAGCAAATTTTTAGATTTTTGTTTCTTCATTTAAGAGCTTGATCTCAATTCAGTTTCGATGATTTAAAAATATATATATTTAAAACGACCGTCCACCAAGTGGATAATGGTATATTAACAACACTCCTTCAATTAAATTCAACTTTCACTGAAAAATCACTTGTAACCGCTTCAAATATTAATGTCTCAGTCTTTGACGAATTTCATTTAATAAAGTCTGTTGGATTTATTGAATGTGAATTTTTGTTGTTCATTGGTAGAAATAATAAAAGAAAAAATTGTCACTGCGCGAAAAGATTAACCGACGGACAGTGTTAGACTAGAGAGTGTAGAATAATTTTTGACCGGCTAAAATATTTCTCTTACAACACACATAAAGATTCGTGTGATTGACTTAAAAAAAAGATGAAGGCGATCGCGCATATGCAGACTCAACGTGCGTTTCAATAAATTGTTATTTTAGGAGCAAATGTTAGCATGTGTTACACTTCGCAATACACAGTTTACAAAATATCCAAATTGGATGGTTGTGTAGTATGAGTTTTATCAATGAATAATTAGCAGGATGTTTCCTTACACTGAGAAAAGTATTTACATACTTTGGCATATATCGCAGTGTTACTTGTGTGATAGTAGATTTTCATTCTCGATTAGCAACCTAAATCAAATCTTTTTCTCCTATGTAACTTTCGATAGACAAAACCTTAGTGCATATGAATCTCAGAGAATGGATATCCACGTAATTGATGTTCGATTGTCTTTAGACGAGACATGGGTATCTGAGCGGAGGAAACAAATGATCAAAGTTGGAACTGTTGACCCTGTGGACACTGTTGCGGTTCGGTTGGCGGTTCAAGGAGAGTTTCGTAACTTAAGGTTGTTAATTGTTCTGCGAAGTTTTGTATTTGAAGAAATCTGGAATTCTAAAACCGCTATGGGTTCGGAAGACGAATCTCGAATGATTTTGTTCATAGTCGAAGTCGGCCTTACTTTTTGTGGAAATTGATTGAGTGGTTTGGGATTTAGAGTTCCTAGAAAGCGCCTAACTATGGATACAGTCCGCGAAAAGTGGGGATTTTTAATGAATGCATTTATTGTTACTATATATATTATGAAGGCTCAACAAAACGCGACTTTATAGGATAAATAACATACCAATATTATGGTATTTGCGCATGTATTTTGTCTTTAAATTAGAGTAATACACATGGCAAAACGCGATAGCAGATCGTCAGTTAAATGATTTGCATCACATTTACAATAAAGATTACAGTAGATGAATAAAATGCGTCCCATATAGTAGAATTTTAAATTAGAACAGAAGTGGTAGCAGCTTTGTGTCTGTGTAAATTTAATTTTAGATTGCATTCACGTAACTGTGTATGAGTAGGAAACATACGACTGCGTTAATAATTTCAAAAAATAAATAGAATTGCCATTACAGCGTCTCGTCGATGCTATGAATTACAGTTAACAGAATATAACTTTTTGACATGTCAACGTGACTTCAGTTCAATATTTTTCCAAAATGCAGCACAATAAATTATCAAAAAGTATTCTCAGTTGCCCTTAATTTTCAAACAAGCATAAAGTTTATATATATCAAGAATAGATAACCCTATCAGTGAAGACCAGGGCCTGTTCTGTATTTTAAGAAAATTGTAAAAATTTGAGAAAATTCCAGAAAATTTGAGAAAATTTTCTCGAATTATCTCAAAAAATGTTAAAAAACTTTACTGTTTTTTACACAAAAAAGTATCCAAACAACGGATTTTAGGTGCTTTATGGCTAATAAAGCCATTTTATAATTAAACACTAAGTACTTATTAAGTGTTGAATTTTCAGCATACCCATTCAAACTTAATTTCACGTGGCACGAATTATATTTTGATTGAGAATACACGTTATATCGATTCTAAGTATTTCTATGCTAATTTTAACTGTATTTAATTTATATTGTAAAAAAAATTTTAGAAAATTCAGAAAATATTTTCGCGAATACAGGGCCTGCCTGGTGAACACTGGTGAAAGTAAAAAATCCGATACATAAAATATGGACAAAAAACAACTCGGGTCTCACGACTCTCAAATGTCACGTCGACTTGCAAAAACAGCTAGTCTAGTAGACTAGTTTCCGCTAATCATTTTTGTTTCAGGTGGACCATTGGCTGCACGAAACGTTGGTGCTTGATGGAACGTGGGGCTATTTTCTATTTTCTATTTCAGTTTCTATTTTCGTCTAATAATTGATTCCTGTTTTATGAATGATAACTTCAACTTAGAATTGTATAATTGTGAATAATGACGATGAGCAGAGATGACTACTGACTCCGACGGGTCGACTGGGTCGGCAGCTCACTTCCGGTTCTGCTCATAATTTATGTTTTTTGTCATACTTATTTGTATTTAGTCAGGGCGCTTCGGCCACTGATGGAATAAATAAATAAATAAATCAAAAAATCCAGATGATAAAAATTAGAACGCAATTCTACAAAATCCTATCCGTTTTAATTCGCAGTAGCGTCTGGATTTTGTGTCATTCGGATTTTGGGTCGTTTCGTGCATAAACGGAAAATTGAACGTTGGAACGGCTTCAGTGAGTAAACGACGAAAAACTGATACGAGGGGCACCCTAAAAGTTTCGGGAATCGGCTATATCGGCTCGTGTAAACTTTTCGCCAATTTACACAAAAATTAAATTGGTCTTTCCTGATTTAAAAATGATGATCAAAATGATCGTAACAGTCAAAAGATACAACAATTCCAAAAAGTCATTGCAGAGAAAAAATGGATTTATCACGTGAAAATTTTAGAGCCATGATTTTCTACGACTTTAAGTCTGGCTTGACTCCCAAGTTGTGTACTGATCGTTTGCAAAAAGCATTTGGAGATGAGGCCCCATCCAAGACCACTGTTTATCGGTGGTTCACCGAGTTTGAATCGGGACGCACTTACCTCAGTGACGACTTTCGTGAAGGTCGACCTTCCACAGCCATCACCGATGGAAACATTGACCATGTCCGGAACATGATTGAAGCCGATCGACATGTGACCTATGCTGAGATAGTTGCATCCCTTGGGATCGGGAAAAGTCAAATACAAACAATTTTACACGAACATTTACGCACACGGAAGCTTTGTTCTCGGTGGATCCCACACAAATTGACAGACGACCAAAAGGAGGCTCGTGTGAAATGGTGCCGAGATTCTCTCAAAAAATTCGACAATGGGGCTTCTGATTCAGTATATAGCATCGTAACAGGTGACGAAAGTTGGATTTACAGCTATGATCCCCAAACAAAACAGCAATCCACCGTTTGGGTGTTTCAAAATGAAGATTTACCAACAAAGGTAATTCGCGCTCGAAGCGTCGCCAAGAAAATTCGATTTCAGAACTTTTGTTCCCATAAATCTAGGTAGCTCCATTGCACGATTTCACTCATGTCGAGAATAACCGAAAAATATAAAAAATCTGATGGAAGTTGAAAAGTGCTTGAGAAATCCACAAAAATCTCAAAAATCTGGAAGCTCTACTGCATGATGTCATTCACGTCGAGAATAACCGAAAAATATCAAAAAACCTCATGAAAGTTGAAAGTGCTATAGAAACACTCCCAATTCTAGAAGTGGCCATATTCCAGGTATAAGGCCATAGTTCCCCAAAACCCTGAAACACGTGTTCGCTTAAATTTAATTCGCTACGACTTCACCTTTGGAACCAACTTTCTAACTCTCATAGTTCTGGAGATCTGGGTCACCCTCTTCAATAATGGAAGTGTCCATATACCAGTATTGGGCCACATTTTCCCAAAACCCTGAAACACGTTTTCGCTTAAATTTAATTCTCTACAACTTCGCTTTTGGAACCAACTTTCTAACTCTCATAGTTCTGGAGATCTGGGTCATCCTGCCCAATTATGGAAGTGGCCATATAACCAGTATTGGGCCATATTTTCCCAAAACGCTGAAACACGTGCTTGCTTAAATTTAATTCTCTACAACTTCGCATTTGGAAGTAACTTTCTGACTGCTATAGTTCTAGAGGCACGGGCTACATTTCATGAAACCTTATATGAAATTACAAAACGTTTCAAAGTTAAAAAAAAAAAATTGCCCTAAACAAAGAAAGAAAGAAAGGTTTACCAAATTGACTATTTAAAAATATTCGATTTGGGTGCGTTTCCATACAAAATAGCAACATTGTTTAATTCATATCTTCGGATTGGCTGAACCGTAGAATCCGGGAAAAATATTTTCCGGGGGTACGTCGCACGAGGGGGAAGCCAAAAAGTTCCTGTCTATATGTTCCTTAGTCTACGAAAAAATTTCTTGTGAATTTTTTGGCGTGTAAGACTTGCGTCACGGCCCCTTACTACCGTGGGGCCATGATTAGCACATATTTGCAAAAGGAAATATTTAATTATACTAATTTATGAAACACAACGAATTCAAAACAGAGCTTTGAATTTCTGTATCCTTGAAAATGTTCATTTTTTTGTAAATTTTCTTGAAAATGTAAATTTTCTTGAAAATTTAAATTTTCTTAAACGTAAATTTTCTTGAAAATGTAAGTTAGCCTTGAATATGTAATAGCCTTGAATATTGAAATTCGAAGCTCAATATCAAAATCTCACCTGTCGTCGCACACGTTGCACATTAATCCCAGTCAATATTCCAGCGTCCGTCGTACGCATTCATGCCATTTGAGAATTTGTGTGGAATATGTGTTAAATAACAAATAAGACGAAAATGTCCAATTGGATGTGATACAAACAGTATTTCTGACAGAAAAAATCAATACTTTTTTCATCTAAACAATTTTTTTTTTTGATTTCAACTCAAAAATACGGGTTTCCAGTCCCAACTCAGCCCACTTTCTCCTTTCGACATTCACTTAGGCGACCTTATTGCAAAAAACTGGACTTATGATAAAAGTCTTAAAATATTCCGTCATATCGAAAGGAAAAGAAAGAAGCAAGACAAAACAATTATCAAAGGTTGTCAAAAAACACTAGGAAACATCTTCTATATGACCGACTACTCACTAAATCTGTTTAATGATATTTGCACCATTCTTGATAACTCAAGAATTCCAATTTGAAATTTTGCAAAAGTAGTCGCAAACACATGTACTTCGTACGTGTCCAAAATTCAATTTCTATTATACACAATACGAAAAATAATCGGTCTAGATCGATAAAACTTAATAGTTCTTCTTCTTTATGCATCAAAAGACGCTAGTAAAAAATTCAACTTGAGTGTCGTGAGGTTAAAGAATTTACCTAAGGCATGAACTGCAGTTCAATTTTTTGCTTTCGCACCTTTTGATGCAAAGTTATGTATTTATCTGTCACGTGTAACAACTCTTACACATTCACACGCGAAGGTCACAAAAAAAAAATCCTAAAAATCTATAACTTTTATGCCAAATGTTAATCACATTTTGTCGGGAACCGATTCTGAAGTAGTGTTTTGGCTTTTGGTTAGTTTTATAGTAATAATAAAGAACCATGGACTTGTGCCTGTGTTTCTGCTGATAGGCAAATAAAATCATTTCATTACGGATGTAAATACAATTCATTTCAAAGTCAAACGTTTGAATAAATTAGAAATAAATCTTGTGAACAAGATAAGGTTCAAACATTACGATTTTTTACTCACTTTTTGGAATACTGTCGTAACGTTCGGATTTTTCAGTCGATTCGTTTTCTTGCTTCTCATCTTCTGTGTGTGTTGGACTGGACGGTACAGATGAAGTACTTGGTACAGGACTTGTCGATGCACTGACGCCAACAGCTGTTGACACCATGTCACTTGAATGTTTCTTCACTTGTGCGTATTCCACCGGTGGACTGCGTACCAAGCAGATGTCATCCTCAATTAGATCGATGGAACGTTTTCGGTTTTCCAGGTAATCTTCATGTTTGTTTACTGAGCTGGACTTTGCCAAATTTTCGACACAATGTTTTCCCGGACTTGATGTATACGGTTTGTTGGTTGGAATGGGAGGTGGTGGTTTAGTAGGACTTAATGGTTTGATTATGCGAGGTTTTACTTCAGGTGGAACGGTTTGTCTGATGGGGGGACTAGGTGGGGATTTGGAACGAACTGGAGAATCAACGGATTTGGAAGCTTGTATTCGAGGTGGTGGTTCGGAGGTAATATCATTACTGGAATATAAGACTGTTCCGGGAACAGTTCGAATTATATCACAACGGTTCGGGTCACTGTTAAATCTTGTCGTTCTCGCTTTCGTAAAATGTGATGTCCAATTTTTTTGCTTTTCAATCAGTTCCTTAGAATTAAATTTTCGTTCCGGTTTTTCCGGCTTTTCTGGTTTTTCCAATTTGAACCGAGATGTGTTTTGTATTTTAGCTGGATCTCGTTTGGGTACGCCATTTGCAACCGAATTTCCGATCGGATATTTTGTACGTTTTGGTGATGGTGTGCGTATGTTATCCCGATCTGGACTGGAATCACCTAAGTTGTCTTCTCTACTGCTGGAATTTGTCATTTTTAAACTAAGCGCTGCCGGACGCGGAACTCGATTTTCAACGCCAAGTTTTTCGAAAAGGGCACGAGCGTTATTGAATCTGGTGGAATGGGATTCAGTTCTCACTACCGTCGTTGGTGATTGGTGGCACTCTTTTACCGGATCATTGGATTCCATTTCGACTGGTTTCCTTTGGAATAAATTCGCTATCTGCGATACTTTCGGTCCAGACGATGCCTTTTCCATTTTTGGTAACAAATATTACTTTGTCCTGCAAGTAAGAGAAAATGTTGACATTAGAAAAGAGTTAGAACCTATATTGCAATATGTGAAACCCACTGTCGCATAATATGCTATCAGTTTTGTATCTTCAGTCGTCTAATCGCTATATTATTCGCCTTGTAACTAGCGTATTTCAGATAATAAAGTATACAAAAGTCCACAATGTCTTATCACGAACACATTTTTTCGCAAATTTTACAAAACTTATTTCAATCATTCATATCAAACAAACGTATACCTCTAATAAAGACGTTACTACAGAAAGATTAAAAGTTAACAAATAAAAACGCAAGCAAACTTAGTCATGCATCAGAAACATGTTTGTTTAAATATTTTAACGTGTACGCACACGGTACGTTGAGTATACGCTGCAGGTTCATTGCTATGTAGATGCAATTTAACATGCTAGGCAGTAATAATGCGACCTACGTAATGAGCCATTATGGCCCAGTTCATCCAGAATGAACTCTTCTTATTTTTATAAAGAAAAAAAACTATCTCCACACCGCGATTTGAACCTGACACATCCACAGCTGCGACTAGTACGCTAACCATTATCCCACGGATTCATGTAACGAACGACGATTAGAAATCAAACACTTAGTTGTAAGGGACAAGGCTACTCGATTCAAAAAGTTCATATGTCGTCGATTTTGTTTAGAACCTAAACAAAATAATTAAATTTTGCCCAAAAGGATTTTGGTGAAACATGCCATGGTGCCAGTCCGTTGTGCGTGATCATAGGATTCCTGTAAATTACTTAGTTTCTCAATCGGACTAATATATCCCGAGAAATAAGGCTTTAAAAACATGATGTGATCAATTTGTAAAATTTGTAGGTCGATATCGATTGAAAGACTATTTACTACATTTTTATAAGAGTTTCTGTATAAAAATTAATAGACGGATTAATTGATGGAATGCACGCAACACAAAAAAATGTAAAAAAAACTTGCGGCAACTAGGACTTTTGCAAAAAACTAAATTTATGGTGATTTCAAAATATGACAATTGTGACTGTGATATAGATGTTAAAATGAACGATGAATCGATAGACAGGGTTTTTAAAATGAAGTACCTAGGTATGATGATAAAGTATAATCTTCAAATGGATGATCATCACGAGTACATGAGTAAAAAGATAGCCAAAAAAATTGGATTTTTCGCGCGCATTAGCAACAAGTTAACAATAGAAAGCCGAGTGAAAGTGTATAAATCGATAATCGCCCCTCATTTCGAATATTGCTCATCAATACTGTCAACGTTCAACGTGGGAGAATTCGATCAATTGCAAAAGCTACAGAACCGAGCGATGAGAATTATATTAAGGTGTAAAGGAGACACGAGTATTAACTTGATGCTAGAGACGCTGAAGTGGATGAACGTAAAACAAAGAATTATGTTCAGGACTATGATTGTGGTATTCCAGATTAAGAACGGACTGTTACCAAGTTATATGTCAAACGAAGTAACATATGTCCGAGACACAAATCCATACAATGTTCGTAATGCAACCGATTTCCGGCCAGAAAAAGACGCGAGGAACTCAATATTCTACGATGGATTCAAAATGTTCAACGAGCTGCCGAAAGCAATAAAAGTGGAAAACGATTTTAATATTTTTAAAAGACTTCTAGGTGAACATTTGAAAAATGAGTTTTTAATTAGTTAAACGATAAAGTGAAATTTTAAAATTTTGTGGACTTTAAGGAATTTAAAAATTAA
>CM055404.1:98524806-98648118 GCA_029228625.1 Pseudolycoriella hygida | reverse complement strand
AAAAAAAAAAAATGACCTCAATTGTAATATACTATAAATTGTTTATTAACTTGCAGACGACGACAGGCTTTGGTTTATAAAACGCATTGATTTAAAAAGTGCAATCAGCGAAAATTTTTAGGGTTACGAGTTGATCAAATAAATAAATAACATGAGTTTAGTTAGTTTTTAGTATAATATTTTCCATTGAATGAAATTGTACTTTGGATAAGCACGTGTAATCATAGAACGCTTTTGTAACTTTCGATCTTCATAAAATGAGTAATAGGAATAATTTTGTAATTGATTTTTTATGGAATGCCTTACGTTACTTTTTATACGTTACTCCAATTTCTATGGCCGATGCTATCCGCATGTACCCGAGAATACTAACTCTTGGGTGCTATTCGCAGGTGCGTGCAAATAGTGTCTCTTGGGTGCTACTCGCAGATTCGAGCGAATAGTTTCCATTTTTAGTATTTCATAGTATTTCGCACTCACCTGCGAATAGCACCCGAGATCGCCGCGAAATCAGAATACATCACAATATTGGCCAGTCAAGCTGCAAATAGTTTCTCTTGGATGCTATTCGTTGAAAAACTATTAAAAACAGCTTGGGCTTGCGAAAAATGCAAATTGCATTTGTCAATATATTGACCAGTCAATTTGCAGTGTTTGTTGATGTTATTCGAATGAGAAAGCAGTTTGCACGAAAGTTTTTTAAATTAAATCTATCCATTTTGTTCAAAAATTTTTGGGTGTAATTTTCATCAAACCATGGCGAAAATGCTCTTGTTAAAATTCCCAGAAACGATCAAGCCACTGCAACAACATACTTGTTTATGATTTTGGTAGATGCTATTCGTACCTGATGCGCGTTTATTCATCCGAGTATAGCACACGATATCGGTTTCTTAAAGGTAGGTGCATCCGTATATGTCAGAGCTTTGCCAGAGCAATGAGCTTTGCCAAACAATATTTTACTAATTCACATACTGCTATTTGATCCCATGTTGTAACAATTAAGACGAACCCGACTCTGAGCCAGCAAAAAATATCAATGATGTAGCATCGAATCTACCACCTGTTGACTTTGCGAACGATCTGAAAGATTGGGCAAACAATTTTTTGAGTACGAGCCTCAACGATACCAACTCAAAATATTGTAAGACTGGTTTCATTTTCGATGCGTCGAAATGTCTGCAAAATTTTCTAATTGCAGCTCTAACTACTAATTTGATTAAATTTTTCGTATTCGACTTTTGAATTGAAACTGAGCTGAAGTCTATTCATTGTGATAGGATTTTTTCTTCATTTTGAGATAATGATAAGGTAAAACGTCCAGCTCTTGAACGTTTGACTGGGAAATGTAAAAACAAATGCCCAGTACGCTTTACAGAAATTTCTTTGGAAGATGTTTCTGTTTCTGGAAGCGTAATTTGTAGTATTTGCGGTTTCCTGGTATGGGTTGAATGTTCATATGGGTAAACGTAGGCGTGACATTTATGTTAGTGGTAATTAGTGGTAATAATGAAATGTCTAATTCTGGTGATTTGACACATGATGAATGATGAGACCGTATCTGAAATTGTAACTAATTTCGGATTGTGTCGAGTTTCAGTTTCGTTGACTCGTATTACACAGAAATCCGTAAGGATTGCTGTTTGTCAGGAATTTTGTAGGGAAATTGAAAGTTTATTACAGAAAAATGATGTTAATTCTTGGATGAGATTCCCATTACAGCATCCTTCATAATTTCTTTATGATAAACGAAGCGTGTTCATAAAACGCTTCGTTTGTCATAAAGGAATTATGAACGGTACTGTAATGTTGATACAAGGGTGGACTTTAAGCCTCAGTAAGTACCGCCGTTGTTGAAGACAAATTTTCTTGCAACGAACTTTTAGGACATTTCCATCGTGTAATCATTTAAAAAATGTTGACGAGATTTTCCGTTCAACTATTGAAGCGATTACAAATGTTAGGGTGTCAAAATTTTCTTGGGATCAAGCTACTCTTCCTTTTGCGTTTGGGGGTTTAGACATTCGAAAGGTTGAAGATTTAGCATTAGAATAGAATAGAATAAATGAGCGAACCGAAGTTCAGCACCTAGGCCGCCTATGGGCCTGTTGTGCTACCCACATAAGGATTAAATCCTATTCGTGCTATTTATGTAATTTAGGATAGCAGAAGGCGGCAGAGCGTGCACTAAGCCGTGTGGAAAGATATAGGCGCCTAGACATTTTGCCCTTTGCATTATGTAAGCTGGGCACTTACACAGGAAGTGTTCGCTAGTTTCTGGCTCTCCACAACTGTCACAGTTTGGGCTGGTCGCTAAGCCCATTTTGTTGAGGTGATAGTTTAGTTTGTTGTGACCGGTGACACATTCAACGAGACGCTTCAAGTTACGTCTGTTGCGTGGCAGGTAATATTTAGAGTTAGACTCGTTGATCGTGATATTTGCTCTGGCTTGCCTTGCAGTCTTTTATTTAGGCGTATGGTAATTAGAAATACAAAATATAGAAAAAATACAAAACATTAAACATTTAAATCACTTGAACGTATCACAAGTTTAAGTCCATGTTTTTAATCCATTCGACCGCGTCCGAGGTGCAATGATGAATTTTTGTTAGGTCCCCACTAAAACGTCTCAACGGGTAGTCATTGATTATGTGTTGCATTGTTTGGATCGATGTGTTGTCACAATTGCATGCAGGGGAGCCGACGAATTTTCATTTGTACATTTGTTTAGCGCAACACCCGTGGCCAGTTCTTAGACGATTGAGCGTTTTCCAGTCTTTACGTCGCAATGTCTGCCCCGCAACTTGAATAGATGGGTCTTCGACCAGATGTTTGCTTTGGAAGTTAAAACTATCGTAACTGCCGCCACCGTTCTTTGACCGAGAAGTGTTCATCACGAATTGTCTGATCTAACCAGATAGGTTTCCTCGACACCAAGCGGTGAGGTGGTGGGTGCAGCAAATTCTCTCTGATCAATGTGTTGTCAAGGCTTGGATTTGTTGTGCACTTAAACCATTCTCTATGAGCCGCACTTTCTCTTCTGACTTGGGGTGGACCTATGTTCGATAATACATGCAGGCAAGGGACTGCCGCACAGTAGATTTTTTGTAAGGGTTTACGGCAAGAGTGTTTGCTCGTCGTAGGTATTTTCTACGCAGGAGTTCTTCTTTTTCTCTTATAGAGAAAATAACTGGCTATCAAAATTATTGTTTTATAATTTTTAAATGCCCACACATTTTTTTTAAAACTCGGGCAAAGTTGACCTACTTTCAGAAGGTTCTCGCTTGGAAGAGTCTTTTGGAGCAAAGACTTGTCGAGCGACGAACCTGCGACGAAAATGTTCCGTAAGTTTTGACTTTGTCAAAGTTTTCTAAAAAACGTTTGAGCATTTAAAAATTATAAAACAGTAATTTTGATAGCCAGTTGCATTCTCTACGAGAGAAAAATAGGAACTGCTGCGTAGAAAATACCTGCGACGACGATACACCCGTGCCGTAAAGCCTTGCAAAAAATCTACTGTGTGCCGTAGACTGGACAGTTCCCGTAATTAATCTCATTGTTTCATTCAGCTGAGTATCAATTTTATGTAGTCTTATGCAGTCTTAAGCGTGCGCCAATGCTTTGAGAATTGGACCTTTTTCCACTCTTTTATGGCTTGGTTTTGGAGGGATTGTGATATGGGTAAACATGTTCTGGACCCGTAAATGGAGAATTGGATGCTTTACGAGCTAATTCGTCGGCCAATTCGTTGCCGATTATTCCCGTATGCCCAGGAACCCATATTATTGTAACAAAACGGTTTATTGCTAGCTCTTGTAAGGCATTATAACAGCTAAGAAGAAGACCAGACGTAAACTTGAATCCTCTGAGAGCCTTCAGTGCAGATTGGCTGTCAGAGAGAATGACCACTGGTGTATGGTTGTTTACTTCTACAAAGATTTTGTACGACCCGCATTTCAATATAACTACAACTTCTGATTGGAAGACTGTAGCATTACAGGCCTATTTATCATCTGCGTATTCTGTATCACTGATTTTTCAAATAAGTTTAAAAAAAAATTAATATTCAAATCATTGATAATAATAATTTAGAGTTAGTTGAGGAAATCCGTCAAGATTTCATTCTAGGAAATGACAAACAGAAGCAGGAACAGAGAAATCGGGATCTTTCGAGGATCAACAGCAAGTTTTTTAGGATGTTTGATTCTAGTGAACCTGTTGCTCAGGCCAGACTACTTGCGTCATCTACTAATGAATCTTCAAAGTGTCTGCAGGTGGTCCCATCAAGCAATACTGGTTTGCTATTAGATAACAATTCCGCGAGAATTGCTGTTGGTCTTCGGTTAGGTTCTCAATTATGTGAAGAACATAAATGCATTTGTGGTGCTATGATCAAAAAGGACGACTTGGTTTGTCTTGCAAGAAGAAATAAGGTATAATTTCAAGGGACGATGAAATTGATAAAATTATTTCTCACACATTCTCTTCCGCAGAATTTCCAAATATAATACAACAACCATAAGACCTGACGGTATGACTCTAATTCCGTGGAGTCACGGAAAGTCATGGAAAGATGTTACCGTTCGAGACACGTTAGATAATTCTTGTATCAATGAATCTTCTAAGAAAGAGCGTTCAATAGTTGATAAAGTGGAAAGATTTAAGCATAATCACTACAAATCTTTAAAAGAAAACTATTTATTAACTCCTGTTGCTTTTGAAACATTAGGTTGTATGGGTCCAGAGACGAAGAAATTAGGGTCATTGATAATAACGGCATCTGGGGAATCGAAAGATTTCCTATTACGGAAGATTTCAGTTGAAATTCGAAAAGGTAGTTCGGCATTAATCTAGCAATATTAGGGAAAAGTAGAGTAGACGAATTTTATTTATTGTAATTTGTTGTTGAAAAGATCGTTTTTTTACTGGCTGCCAAATTGTACGAAGAATTCTCATTTTTTTATATTTTTGAAATTAAAATGTTGTTATATTGCTCGCACCTGCTAACAGCACTCAAGATACACTATTCGCACGTACCTGTGAATAACACCCAGGAAGTACTATTCGCAGGCACCTGGGAATATCAACAGCGATTCCTATGGGTATCAGAAAACTGAAAACAGTGTACAAACAGTAGAAGAAAACCAATAAATTTATATTCTTTTGAGCAATAAATTAAAACAGTTTTTTTTTCTCTCTTTACACATTAATTAAATTTCCCCTCTCTCTATTTAGCTCCCATATTCTATAAATATGAATTTTTAAACGAATGATCTAAAAACTATTCAAAGCAATTTACTCCACTGCAAACTAGCTAATAGCACTTTATGCAAACATTTCATTGATAAAAATTTCGATTTCGCTCTCATTCAAGAGTCATGTGTTCATACGCTGGAACAGTCTTATAGGTACGATGTTCACTGACATATCCATAACCAATCCCAGAACTTCATTTTTGTCAAAAAAAAGTGCTAGCTTCTCAGCAATAGCAATTTGTCAATTTTGCAAGAAAGACCTCACAATGATAAAAGTTGAATATAAAAAAAATGCTAATAAAGAAAACTTTATATTTGCTTCGGCATATTTACCGTACGTATCGTATCTTCCTGCACAAATACTACAGGATTTAATTACATTCTGCTGGAAATCAAGGACAGCACTTGTTGCGACTCTAAAACTCACCACACGATTTGGGGTAGCACAAATATAAACCCGAGGGGTGAGTTCCTCAGTGAGGATTTGAGCTCTACAAATCTAAACTTTCTAAACAAAGGTAATGCTCCAACCTTTATAAACAGAAATAGACAAGAAGTAATTGATGTCACCCCAGCCACTCCGGAAATAGCTGGAGACATTAAAAATTGGAAAGTAGATCCAACAGCGACCTTCTCAGTTCACAGATGGATCACTTTTGACATGACAGGAACACTAACTGGGACCTGTTTAGAGAAAACCTTCGTACACTGACAAGCAACAGTCAAAGAGAGATTAAATCTATTAAGGATATAGACCAAGTTTGTACGCTTCTAAATGATGCGATAATACTAGCTTTTGAGCGTAGCTGTCCTTTAAGTAAACAGCCATCAAAGGGAAAAATCACGTGTGGAACGCAGAGCTCTCCATTTTAAAACAGGAAGCAAGGAAAACCTTAAACAATGCATACAATTCAAAAAATCGGGACCTTCTTAAGGAGGAACAGCATATACTATGGAACTATGGCTAGACTGAAAATAGCGTTAGCTAAAGATCACTTTGCTTCTAAACTAATTAAGAAGGGAAACGGGGAAGATACTTCTATTTGTGAAGAAGCTCTAGAAGTGCTGATAACAAAGCATTTTCCTGGCATCGACACGAGTCCATTAGGAACCAAATTACATACAAAACATAAACGCAGCCCAAAATAAAAGGACTGGGCCCTAGCCAAATCTCTCATTACTGAGGATAAAATTAAATGGGCTATTATCAGCTTTAAACCTTTCAAATCACCCAGGGTAGATCAAATTCTACCAGCTCTGATAATGGAATAAGGCGAAATACTGACAAATATTCTAACCAATCTTTTCTCGGCGAGCCTAGCTTTTGCGTACATCCCAAAAGTCTGGCAAAAGTAAAAGTCATTTTAATTCTCATACAGGCCCATAAGCCTAAAGTCAATTCTCCTTAAAATTATGGAGAGAATTTTAGATAGATACATCAGGGACAATCCTTTGGAAAAACGACCGCTGCATATCATATATAAATCAGTGGACTCAGCATTCCACAACTTGGTAAATAAGATTGAAGTTGCACTCGCTGCAAAAGAAAGCACCTTAGGAACTTTCCTTGGCATTGTGGGAGCCTTCAATCTAATAAGTTATAAATCCATTAAAACGGCTACGCAACATTTCCATGTTGTTGATACCGTAATGTCATGGATAGTATTCATGCTAGAAAGTTAGAAAGTTAAAGCTAACTTCATGAGCTCAAACAAATGTGGGGTTGTTGACAAGGGTGGTCCTCAAGGGTAAGTCCTATCGTAAATCCTATGGAACATGGTGGTAATAGATGGTCGCCTGAGAAAACTGAATCAAGCAGGCTTCAATACGGAAGGTCTTGCCGACGATATTGTCATCCTGCTTATTGGAAAGTTTGAAGACAATCTATGCTCACTAATGAACTCTGCCTTAACAATAGTATAGAAATGGTGTAAAGAAAACGGTCTCTCAGTTAACCCTCAGAAAACAAAATTAGTGCTATTCACCAATAAAAGGATAAGGCAAAACCTCAAATTGCCTAAACTAAATGGCACCAAGCTAACCCTGTCAAATCAAGTTAAACTCTTAGGAGTCATCCTAGATAAAAAGTTAAGTTGGAAACAGCACATTCAAGAACGTATCAAAAAAGCTACTAAAATCTACTGGCAATGCAGAGTAGCCTTTGGAAAAACATGGGGCCTCAGACCCAAAGTGGTACATTGGCTCTATACTGCTATCATCAAACCCATTCTATTCTATGGTGGTCATGTTTCGTACCAAAAGATAAAAACAAAAAAAAATCAAAAAAGACATAAAACATGCCCAAAGAATGATTTTACTAGGAATTACAGGAGTGATGAAATCTACTTCAACAAAAGCCTTAGAAGTGTTAATGAATGTTCATCCGGTAGACCTTTTCGGGGAACAAAAAGCGATGGTCACTGCTGTAAGACTGATAAATATTAAGTGTTGGACAAACTCCACAATAGGACATGCGACTATTTTAGATAGGCATAAAGAATCTCTTACAGAACTTTTGATGCATTCTGATAAATGCACTCCTCAATACTTCTTGAATAAGAACTTTCATATTACAATTCCGGATAGAGAATTCTGGGACACAGATCAACCATTCCCACCGAACGACCTAAACGTTTTTACTGATGGGTCTAAGACGGAAAAGGGGACCGGTATAGGTATATTCTCCACTGAACCCCAATTAATATAACCAACTCTCTAGACAAATACACCACTATCACACAAGCTGAAACGTACGCCATAAACAGTATATGCGATATCTTAACCTCGATAGGTATAAGAAATAAGAACATTAATATGTGCTCTGATAGCCAAGCCTCACTCAAAGCTTTGAAAAGACATTGTTCTACGTCAAAGCTCACAGTAGAATGTATAAAAGCATTATATATTTTATCTAGCACAAATAAAGTAAACCTCATCTGGGTCCCAGGACATAGCCATATTGAAGGCAATGAAAAAACCGACATTTTAGCACGCCAGGGCCCACGTTTGGTCTCACATACTCAACCCAACGTGAAATAATCAGAAAGTTCTATGAAGCCCAACACAGAAACCGGTCGATAAATCTTCCGACCTGTAAGCACAGTAAAACCATAACCGATGGTCCAAACAAAAACTACACAAAGCTCCTACTTAACAAATCCAGAAAGGACCTCAGAATTATAATAGGCGCAATCTCGGGACACTGTACCCTTAACAAACAACTAAGAAATATGGGACTGACCAAATCTGCAATGTGTAGGAGATGCCGGGAGGAAGAGGAAACGCCAATTCATCTTCTAAGTACTTGTCCAGCCCTAACCTATAGCAGATCGAGGACTCTAGGAAATAGACAGCTCATGGACCATGAACTCGGACAGATAACACTGGATAACCTCCTCAAATATTTTAAAGAAATTTATTAATTAAAATCAACAATTTTGTAGATTGGACACAAAAGAAGCCCACCTATGAGGCTTAATTGTAAATATATTATAATTAAATTATTTTAGTACCAATAAACGAAACTAACTAACATGGGTATCTGAGACATTCTTTCACCAATTTTTTGTGTGTTCCTTGAATTCTTGGAAATGCTGGTTTAATTTTTTATCATAAATAATTTGAAAAGTGACAAGTTTAGCGTCACACCCACTTGAAGAATAAACGTTACATAATTTATGACGCCATTTAATATCAATATTGGTGAATTTACAGTAGGCAATACTTCCTTGGACTTTCTTTTAACAAAACATGTTTTAATTGGGTGCAAAAATTGACGAATAGACTTATGAGTCTTATTACTCGAAGAGTAAGTTGGTGCTTTTCGATGAAAGCTTCTTCCGATAACATTAAACTAGCATTTTTTGTTCCCAACGATATAATTATAACTGAACTGATGATGATGACAGTCTTACACAATGAAAACGATTATCTATTGTATTATTATCTATGCAACAACAAGTCAATAAAAAACTCTAAAAGTCTCCCATCGTGTATAATAAACTTGACTAATGCAGAACTAATCTTTATTTCCTCACTTAAAATACCTCAGCACAATATTTGACCTGCCATTAAATGACCTCACCTGAAATGACCACGTTTTCTTTTTTGATCAGGTCAAATTGTTTTCTGTAATATTATCTCACCTGGATTTTTCTGTCTAGACTCCAAATTACGGTCGACTTGTTGACACAAATATACACTAAAGTTTAAAGAGAACTTGGGTAGAAGAATGATTCTAATCGATGAAAAACATTATTTTGAAAGAAAATTCTTCTGTGGCATCACATGGGGAAAATGTCAATAAAAGCGATAGTCATTTCTACAAGTTTACAGTGTTCGTAAACGATGCGACCTTGAAAATGGCTCACAACATCTTCATAGTGGCTCATTTCGTATGGACGGTGGAAAAAATCAGAAAAAATTTCGAATTTCCAATTTCTTAGGGGAGTAGGGGATCAGAAGGGTAAATTAATATATAATGATTGAGTAAGGATTGACGTTAGCGGTTCAACGCGTCTTCTGATTTCTCTCTAGTCTTCTAAGTGTAAAAGAAGAGGTCGTTTGTGCTTCTGAATTGCGCTTTGTAATTTACCAACAGTACACTCAGAGAAAAAAAACAGTTGAAACTTATTCATTCACTGGTACTGTTCAATAAAAAAAATCGCTGCAACGACCGTCAATTTAATGTGACACAAGAAAAGGTGAATGGAGGTTTTTGTTACAAGAAATGCTTTGCGTCTACATACGTAAGACATATATCTATACCGATTGGAGCCTAGCCACATTGTCAGAGGTTACATATACTCGTGCTTGTTGAAAGAAAGCGTAATCATCCAAAAATCCGGTTTAGACTACAGTGCAATATGCTATTAGATTATTTCGATAATACAACCGTATATTAGAGAATAAATTAGAGCGACCAGCAAAATCTAATTTAGGTAACGCAAAACGGTATTAATAAGAAATTTCAAATCTTTGCATCGCTATGATTGGGTTAGTGTAGAGAATTGTTGTAAAGTGATATCTAGAATAATGTTATCAGCTCAATTTTTTAAATTTCTTTTGAGACCCGTGCGAAGAACGAAGTACTTCGAAAAGTCGTTTACCACGACGTTTGTAACCAGCCGGTTTACGACCCGGGAGTTGGTGAGTTTTTCGTGTTATAAGCTAAATAAGATAAATATGCAAAAAAATTTTTGTCTGTCAGTGCGTCCGTCTGAATCGATAAGTCTATGAAATCCTAAGAATTTAAAAGAGAAAATTTTTTGAGTTTGGGCCCTTGGACTTAGCTAGGGCACTAGAAAACAGTTTCTGCTAGGGCTCTAACTTTCTCTCACAAATCACAAAATTTCTATACTATTTTTCTTGTTTCTTTTTCTATTTGAGATGTAATCGAGGGTCTAACAACAGTGGAGGGTTCTTTCCATCGATGCTTCGGACGGGTTTTTCAATATTGCCATTTCGGCAATGTGGATGTAAGGGACCATCCATAAATTACGTACGCTTTTTTCAGTGCTGTCAGCAGATTTAAATCAACAATAACTTGAAAAATATTCACTTTTAAGGCGTCAAATGTATGGCCAACCCCCCTATTTAAGGGGGTAGTTTGGGGGGGGGGGGGGTCGGCCATACATTTGACGTCTTAAAAGTGAATATTTTTCAAGTTATTGTTGATTTAAATCTGCTGACAGCACTGAAAAAAGCGTACGTAATTTATGGATGGTCCCTAATTTCGTGTACTCCCTTCATGGTTTGTTGAGGGAGATCATTATTATTAATTTCATATACTTAAGAGTTAAGGCAATATTTATTTTTTGCAACATCTATTCTGATGCGTACGAGTCTCTTGCATATGTTTACCTTCAAGTTAAAGTGTATCACAGGACTAGTGGAGATGATATTTTTGCTAGAGAGCTAATGTCATGTTTTTTCTTGCTGTTAAAATACTGATATACGAATGAGTGTCTTTGTCATCAAATAAATCATCTAAAAATCATTGTAACTTTAATCACTCGTTTTATTGCAGTCATAAAAAAAAACTTTTCGCTCTTTCTTTACGAAAAACGCTGTATATATAAGTTTGTATCCCGAGCCGAAGGCAAGGGATGTAATCCTCCGAGAGGATAATTCAATTCAATTCACATTTATTTATATACCAAGTAAAGGCTAGGGGCCTTAAAATTAACAAGGTAAGCTAAAGGAAAAGCTCATAAGAATAAATAAACTATCCTGCAGAAACGTAAGAGTTTTTATGCACCGAAGCAAGAAATCAACAAAACAAATTTTGATACAACACAGTAATGTATGACTTATCTCCCTAGACAGCCACTGAGGTGTATGAATCTTATTATTTGTCACTCAAAAAATCATATTTTGATTTTATGAGTGACAGTTTCTTCCTGACCGACCCAATCAGTCGTGAGAGCGAGTCCCAGTCAATAAAACCGAGTTTATTGTAAGCACTGTAAAACTTTTGTTTGGTTTCGACACTGGCTTCAAATGACTAATTAATTTGACTATCTTTTTGCACATAAGCTGGTGAGGTGAAACAGTCACCACTAAAACACATCTTATTGAATGTAGTGTGTTTCTTTTCATAATTTCGCCTCGATCGTGAAGACAGAGTCTTAATTGAATTAAAATTCCCCATACATTTACGCGGACTGTTATATGATTCGGCAATATTGACGCGCTACATACCTGCATTGACAAACTTTTAGGTGACTATCATTTGAATTTAAGTGACATACCCATATGGACATTTACGAAAATATTTTACTTTCATAACATGGATGAAATTTATAGTTAAATCAAAATATTCGAATTAAAAAAAGAAACATTCATTCATTAAGTAAACCGTGGTGATTTGATTAATGGCCGTGGTGTGCATAAAATTGACTTACCATATTGAGAAAACTTTTAATTTCCATCATTTGTTTGTAATGTATTTAAACAAATATTTGATATGATGAAAAAATATCAAATAAAGTTGTATTTGTCAGTGTTTTTAGTAAAAATGTTTGTCAAGCTACTCGTATTCACATGCACTAATGTTCAAAAAAAAAAAAAAAAAATCAATTCATCTGACACGTTACTCAATGACACAGACACAAGGGTTACCATTCTATTTATTATAAAAATATATTCCTTTCATCGTATTCTAGATGTGCCTTAGAATTTCAAGCCAAATTTTAGAGATTTTGAACCAATTTATTTATCACTTTCGCGCTTTATTTTGAAAGAAAAAATATACTCTACACCCTTTTACAGCTATCAAAAATATTACACTAACAACGGTTTTGGTCGTTTTGCTTTTAAAAAAATGAATTTATAAAATGTGTACGCGTACACACCTTTGTCGAAATTACTATCCATGTATGCGTTACCCACTTGAACGAAATGTTCTCTAATAGCTGTTAAATGATAGAAATATCAAATTGAAGAATAATTTATTGATAAATAAAGTACCTTCTATTGAAGTTAAGAGCGAAATATATTTTCGATAAGACATTTTATTTATCTTGAATATATTTGATTGCGAGGAATTTATGAGAAATTCACTGAGCTGATTGCATTTATCGAAAAAACTTTCAATTCACTAAACAGATGTATATGACTTAGTCATACATAATAAACCCAGAACACTCATCAGAGACTTCGTGCTCACTGCGAAATAAATTGGCGACGACTTTCGATGTCCGCACCTACAAAATCACAAAAACGATGATTGGATGCGAGATAATGATTACAGCAAAGCATTAGAATCGGTCATTTGCAGATTTATGGATGTCCATTTTTATTGTTTCTATAGAACTCAAAAATACAGACTTTGCCCATCAGGCATGGGAGGCGAACAATTGGAAAAAATTGCGACTATTCCTAGAATTACCTCTACACGATTGAAACGAATGAGACGTAAATAAAAAGACAAGACAAATCTGTTTGTAAATTTATGCCAATTAATATTGAACCTGACTGGCTTCGAAAACGAAGTTTTCGCTTTCGAAGGTACGGTCCAGACTAAAAACCTATAAATCTTATACACACATAACACTTATTATAACCTTATCTTAACAATAATACTTATCAAACAAACATTTACATATTAAATCACAGCTGATTCTTTACATTAATTGGTATCAACATCTTGCAAGGCAGATACGAACAAACACTAGGGTACGGACTACGGAAAAAAATTGGGGGAAACGGAGAAGAAATTTGGTGAAAATCGGTGAAGTAGTAAGATAGCGAGCTTTTACAAGCTAAATTAGAAGTGAATAAGGAAAAGGTTAAAAAAGTTGAAGAACATTATTACATCAGTGTTGGAAATGGGGACATCGTTATGGTGGTAGGCTACTTTTATATTCACCATCCTCAAATCATTCACTTCGTCAAGTCCTCCACCTACTGAAATCTTTACGTACTTAAATAATCAACCTTCCTTTCCTTAAATTGTGAACATCTTTAAATCCTTTATGTTACTATAAAGAATGAGGATTGAGTTGGAAATGAATGAAGCAGTCGCCAAAACGCTATTCCTAATCATCAATCAAGAGAAAATTTCGTTCCATGTTTTGCCCCACAACATTTGGCGTGTCTGATTATTTTTAATAAAGAACTCAAAGGCAAGGCATCATACTCGAAAGTAACGCCAATTATTTTTTGAAGCATATTTTCGTTATGACAGCTTATCACGTTTTAGAAGCAGTTGTGGCTGTAAGGCTTTTATAATTTTACCAATTGTAGTACGAAGTCGATTTTGCTAGCAGATTTGCAAGCTAGATTTGCGTACTGATCTTATTGTAAGTATTGCGAATCCGACTAAAACTACTCAAAATGCGACAATACATGTCTTGATGTTATCTCTCTTCCTTTCATGTGGATCAAATGGCGAAAATAGTTTTTGCGGCAAAATTATTTCTGTTAAGTTAAAAAAAAACCTTGTCAAGTCGTGTTGCTAGCGCGTTGAGGCTCTATGCACGCTATGAGTCTCACGGCAAATTATTTATCAAAGTTTTGATGACTTGTGAGTGACTAACGGCAGTTTTAAGGTCTCCATTTATAATGTTAAGACAATGAGTCTACTATTTTTATCGTGGTGATGACATACTTTCTCAAAGGAGGTCTCAAGCTACATGTCAAAAAGTTGTCTTACTCATGCAAAGGCGGCATCGCACCCAATCTAATCATTTTTTATCACTCGTTTTTATCGGACGGAAGTGCTCACACAAATGTAGTAAATAATGAACATTTAATTAATCTGTTAATCGCCTAATATGATTACAAACGAAAATATCAATTTAGTTAACCGAAATATGTACCTCGGAAAAGTGTCGCTTGGTTTGGCTGCTGCAGTAGTTTTTGTATCAATTTTAAGAGTAAACGGAGATTGTACACAAATTCAATGTTCGTCATCTTTAACTCAACATGATTGTTCGGCGAGGGGAGAATATTTAGAACTGAATATAACAAATAGTTGTTGTCCAGTTTGTCGCCGAGGATTGGGTAAGTTGAATATTTTTGTTTCGTATCTTATTTTCCTTATAATTTTGCTTCATAATATACTGCTTCTCACACTTTGTGCAACTCGGAACAATGGCTTTTGCACAGTTGCGCAAATTGTGAGACACTTTCAAAAGTCAATATCTTTGTTATCATTTACGACCGACGAATAACTCAAAAATTTATTACCACTTTTCCTGATGACTATATTAATCGAACTCTTTTAAGTTTTGCTACTCTACTGGAAATGCACATTGCAGTAGAAAGATACATGAATAAAAATAAAAACTTGCCATCAAATCCGTAATCCACTATTGATATTAACAGGTTGGGGTGATTCGAATTGCTCCGAAACGAATGCCTGTTCACCTGGGTTGGAATGTCGCAGTGGCACGTGTATACTCGATAAAAGTATCCAAGCCAAGATATAATCTTTTCATATTTAACTTTTTATTTGATATCAGACACCTGCTCTTACACATATCATTTGAGAGAAGAAGTGCAGGCATTGCCGCAATGTCACCTTGACGGCAATTTTGCGGCGAAACAATGCAAAAAAGATCGATTTCTTGGCAGGTTAGTAATTGTACTTGTGATACTTATTTGATTGAGGTGCTATTGCACTGATCACCTCAAAATAACATTTTGATATCCCGGAAAAAGATTTTTGATCACATGAATTTTAAAGCTTATATGTAAATTGCAACGTTCTGCAACGATTTAAAAAAAAAACATTTTAGGCATTTACATTGAAATTTTAAACTTTCTATTAAAGTCACGATACACTAGAAAAGTTATTCCGACTGCAGAAAGGTGGCGAAAATTTCAGTAAACCAAAATCGAGCCGTAATTCCAAGAGCTTTAGGCAATACTTTGAATTTTAGAGTTTGAGAGAAGTGGGCGAATTGCTACTGGCGAAAAATAAATTCTTAATACGGCATTTTAACAGTTTCTTAGTTACAATAATCTTTTCCGTCATAGCATCACAGCTTTTCTTTTATTTTTGGACCCGTACGAAGTAGTACCTTCGTTTACGTTCACTACAAACAATTTTAATGTAACATGGGGTAGATCGAGGTGGCAGTTGGGGGAATGCATTTATTATCGTCTAAATATGACGAATCAACAATAAGAAAAATGTCCATCCGTCTCCACTTTTTTTTTTTCAAAAGGCTCAACCGATCAGCCTGAAAGGTACATGCCTCCCATGCTTCAAGTTCGAAGATGAGCAAAATCGGCCAAGCAGTTCCGGAGATATGGTCGACGAAGTGGAGGCCGGACATGAAATTTTCGAGGGTCGGTGAAACTTTTTCGCAAATATCTCAGCAAGTATAGCACGGAAATTCCTCATTTTGGCGTCAAACGAAAGCATTTGATGTTACAAAACTGGAAAAAGCTTTTGTGAGAATCAGTTCAGGGGTCTGGGCACTGGGAATGGACGAAAATGAGTTTCTTGGCGATATACGAAAACAGTTTTTCGTCTATATTTCCTTAACTGTACAATATGGAGATTTACTGTCAAAGGCAAAGTTGTAGAGAATTAATTTAAGCGAACACGTGTTTCAGGCTTTTGGGGAAATATGGCCCAATTCTGGTATATGGCCACTTCCATAATTGGGCAGGATGACCCGAATCTCCAGAACTATGAGAGGAAGAAAGTTGCTTCCAAAGGCAGATTTGTAGAGAATAAAATTTAAGAGAACACTTGTTTCAGGGTTTTAGGGGAAAATGGCATAGTCCTTGGATAGAAGCTTTTAAAGATTTGAAAGATCTGAGACGTACTTCGGTAGGGTCTTTGACATTACCTCGGGTAATTTCTATGGATCTTTGAAATTCTTACAGTTATAAAAAACAGAAAACGTTGGATTGTTTGCTTATTTGTATATTTAGATACGTTCGAGTCTCTTTGCCACATCTATTCTGATACGTATGGGTCTTTGGTTATGTTTTATAGATGTTTTTGCTCCAGTGAAAAAGGAAAACGAATATTTGGATGGGATTGGCATGAAAATTCTGACATCATGACTTGTGGTAAGTTAATTCGAAAATTCTATTGGCTTGGCACCGGGTTGACAAAATCTCTCTATTATACTACGGCTAACGACACCGGATGCCGATAGTGTATTTATTATGCTAAGGCGATTCACACCAGGTGCCATTAGCGACAGTGTAATATAGAGATTATTTGTACCCAGTACCAAGAGACTTTTTAAAGTTAATTTCCACAAAATCTCATAAAAAATATAAAACAAAAAGCCTGCAGTCGACAACGTTACAAATTGGAATCGGAGGGTAAAATCACAACTCTACATTGTAAACGCAACGGTAACTATGAGCCTTTACAGTGTGATTCGGGAATTTGTTGGTGTGCCGAAGAGACTACCGGTCGAGTGATGAATGGAACGAGAGCTGTACCTGAAATTATGTGGACACAATTACCTTGTTGTAATGACAATTCCTTTTAACATTTCAAATGATTTTTGGTCAAGTTGTTCATTTTAAAGACAATGCGGCAGAATTTGGAAGCCAATATCTTCGGCAATGTGACAGTATATCCAATGCTCAAAATTTGTTACTATGGAATTTTGCCTTGCATGGAACATTGGACGTATCTATAGTTAAAACTCAATGTGATTTTGATGGGACTTATGGCACCTATTCAATCAATAAAGACATGTAAATAATAGAACGAATGTACGTGTACCCACAATGCATTTGGCGAATTTAGATTCCGACGATTTTAATGAAGTCGAACTAATTTATCTGAATACGCCAAATTCATTGTAGGTAAGTCGTAATTTAAGAATTTAGCTTCAAATTAAGTCCTTCTTCTTCATTTAGGGCAACTTGTATGTGGAGAGATGGTAGTAGAATTGGTATATATGCAATACAGTCGAATCTAGTCTCCCAGATGAATTGCAGTAAGTTCTTATTAATAATTAATTTAAATGATTTATTTAATTTATCCTAATTTAATTTTGTTCAATTATTTCCAATTGCTATTGTGATGCAATAAGGTTCCGCCTCGAAACAATTTAAGTTTGCCACATGCGAGGCCAGCTGTGTACCAAAAAAATGAGTTTAGACTGCGAAAGGAGTCTCGAGGAGGCCAAAACTGATTATCCTAAAATCGGCTAAGATGTTTCCTCCATACACCCCCAATTTTTTTTTTGTTCGACCAATTTTCGTGGTAAACTTAAATTGTCTTTGGGAGAGCCGTGGTAAATGTTAAAAATTAAGGTGACAAAGTTGAACACTAACAAAATGTCACAGTTTTACGTCACAGTTGGTTTGCTACGGGATCCCGAAGCTATGAAAACCATTTCGGATTACTTGTTGAACAAAATCAAGAATTAAAAAAAAAAATTGAAGGCTCTAAATGAATAAAAATACGGGAGCTCCGTAGGACATGAATTTACCTAGCGCAAAAATGCAACAGCCACGAAAAGGAGGAGTCCGGATGAGTTATTTTCCTGCGGGCACTGCACGCAAAGTTACCTACAGAGCGTAAATGCTTAAAGCTGAAAAAACGTGATAACTTTATGAATGATCCCTTTGGTAATACCACTGTAACGATAAAAATGAAGCATAAAACTATGACATTTGTTACACTTCCAACGAAAATAGAATTCTACCAAAATGTATTTAATTAATGCAGATTGCGCAAGAGATGAACTCTATTTCGAAGAATCACCTTACAAAACGACACTTATTTGCGACGGATATGGTAACTACAAACCGATTCAATCAATAAATGAACATGTGTTTTGTGTGGACAGCGATGGATTCAATGTAACTGAACGTAAATCTGAGATTGATAGTTGCAGTCAATTTTTATATAAGGAAATCAATCCAGTTTATGGTTATTGATGCAATAAGCAATGGACAATTGGATTGGATTGGCTGTTTGTTATTGTTATTGTTATAATCAGAAGAAAAGACTTTTTGACTCTATTACTTGGTACTGAATGTTTTTTAATACGATCGAAAATCGCTTTAACATTGTTAAAACCTCCTGCTCCTCCCTAACCTTCTTATATTTCTTTTACAAGTAACCCTGCATAACCCCGCACTTTTTTGATTTTGAGCTTTTGGACTCAGCCAGGGTCCTAAAATTGAGTCTTTACTAGAGCCCAACGTATTTTTTCTACATAAATCGGGTAAATCTTATCCGATTTTCAAAATCTTTTTTTTTTTCCTGAAAGATGATTAGCAAATTGATTGCGGTATTGAATTTCATTCATAGGTTTATTTCGTATATAAAAAAGCAATACATTCATTATCCTTTAATTTTACTACTTTAATTGATTTCAAACGTTTCGCATGTTTGTCAAAATTTATATATAAAATCTGTTCTGCAAACAATTCAACTAAAGTAGTAAAATTAAAAGAGGATGAATATATTAATAATCAAACTGAAAAGCTCAAACTCTTTAGAGAAGATCAAAAATTCTAGGCATCACCTCACCTTATCTCACTACCACATTCCCCCACCTAACCGTGAACTAACGAAAGCAGTAAAACGAAAAGCTAAAAAAAACGGCATGCACACCATGAAAATGAAAGTCACTACCACTCACACGTCAAAGAACTACGATCTACGACGGATGTGGTAATAACAAATACTGCTAAAAGTATCCATAGAGCCCGTGCGTTTGGCACTAACAGGTAGTGAATTGTACCTCGCCAGACCACTGACAAAAAGCGAGTCATGTGCCCACGTCGACGTGAATGGCACTGTCACTCCGAACGAAAATTAGAACGTAACCGCTCTTCAAGGTTTTGAATGTGGACATCAGAAAATAACGAAAATTAAATTAATGAAAATATGTTGAATGGTTCGGGCTCCATAGTATGGGCCAAACTCAAGCTACGCGACCCTATACAATATTTGGTGTTTTTTCGTGAATATTCCTTTAATGACTAGGTTTTTTGAGCAGTGAAGTAGAAAAAAAGAGGCGATCTCTTTTGTCGATGGAAGTATATTTCAGAGGCCTCTCCTAAGTCCTCTAGGTCGGTTCTATATTCTGGGCTTAATTTAAGGGTTTGGACAAGCCCGGACTGGCTACACATTCGCTGAAATACTAACATCGTTGCATTGTCACAGCCAAAATTCTGCTCTATTTACTTAGTTTGTGACATTTTAATTTAGTAACTGGCGCCGCAGGCGAAATTTTTTTTAGCCGAGTCAGGTGTTTGTACTCGAAATTTTAAATAAAACAAGCGAATAGCAGCAGGCGAAAATTTTGAAGTTTGAATCTTTGAAATACGTTATTTTTTATTTACGGGCCCTCGAAAATTGATGGAGACCTTTGAAAGTATACAGATTGGCTCGGACGCTTCTGAGTAACATTTTAAACATTAGAAATATGTAATGCCAAATGTAATTTTAATAGATCTTATAAAAATTGAGTTTGATTTGGTCGCGATACTAAGGACGATTGTGACGGACGAGAGAAAGGATCCATTGTTTTTCTTTTGATTTTTATTAGATTTTTTATAGTTAGAGTGAGGATGTGTGACAGAAAGACTACTGACGCGACCTATGACAGGTTAAATAATAATAATGAAGCAAACATATTGTTGAATTTTACGATTTTGCCAGAAAATTGAAATCGAAAAGCTCTGGTAAAAACATATGAGGGGACCCGTACGTATCAGAATAGATGCGGCAAACAGAGTTGATGTTACGAAAAGACTGGAACGTATTAAAGTAAATATCACGTTCACATTAAATTGTATTGGAAATTGCCGATAGGGCAATATTGAAAACCTCGTCCGAAGAAACGGTGTAAAAAAATTCTCCGAGCGCACAAAATTGACCTCCAAATAGAGAAAAATGTTCTCCTCAATTTTGTCTACAACATAGCAAAAAATCATATCTTAGTACTGACCTAGGGCCCTATGTAGAGGCCTCGGACACATACTTCCATAGACAAAAATGTTTCCCTCAATTTGCTCTGCAACATAGCAAAAAATATTTTTTTGGTTAGGGCCGACGTGAGGCTCACTTGAGCCCTAAGCACAGCCAAGATCTTTCAAACAAAAAAAAATTTTCAAAATCGGAAAAGATTTACTCGAGTTATGTACAAAAAACACATAGAGCCCTAGCAGAGACTCGTTTTCAAGGCAATAATTACTTAGATACGTTCGAGTCTTTTTGTAACATCTATTCTGATGCGTACGGGTCCCTTGCATATGTTTTGTGTGTCTCTCTCTCAATTCTTATCTCTCGCATTAGATCGCTGCCCCGATTTCCTTTTTTTCTCTTTCCGTCGAATTGGAACGCCGTTGGCACCATTTCGGTTTTATCGAAGTGTACCAATAGTCTTGACTTATTACGATATCCTTACACTACGTTGAGTGCCATTTTTAACCTGATCCAATAAGCTTAGTCAGTAGACTTCCATACTCAAAAGCGTCGGTGATAACACCCACATAGAGCGCTACCTATCTCCTTAAGAGATTGTTACTGATTATATAACTCATACGATTCACACATCATTAACACATTAAGTATACAACCCCAAAACAACAGCAACACATCACTAATTTATCCTTTACAACACTCATACATCGAAAATACATCAAATTTGCATCAAAGTTTTCATTTTGACGATTAGCATTTTGAAGTACACTGTGAAAAAATATCCGACCAGACGGAGTCGTGAGGTTTAAAATTTTAAATCTTTTACTCTTTCCATCACATCTTTTCGTCTTCGCATTTTAGAGATTCAACAAAGCAGTAAAAAAATGATTTGCTAATATGTGAAGTAACGCCAAAACAAGTCGCTTAAATGTCAAGAATCGCAAAATTTTTGTTGATCCAATTTTGGTGTTATTTTACGGTGTTAATAATGTGGATTTACAACTTAGATGAAGTCCTTGCTTTTCCTTTTACAAGATGGAATAAAAAATCGATGCAAACAAAATTGGAAGAAGATGTGCTTTTGAAATACTGGTTCTAGTGAGCGAATTCGTAAAAAACATTTCAAATATTTAACAATTTGTAGAAGACGCTTTAGTAAAAATATGCACACTTGATGATGTAACCGCCAAAAAAATTACAAATTCAAGATAATATCCCGCCCACAAATGAAAAAGTTACAAGCAGGTAGTTTGATTTTTGTTTCGATTAAATGAGTATGTAGAATGCCATTTGAAAGGTAATTTGTCACTTGAAATTCAAAAAAAAAATCAATTGTCGATTTCCTGACATATTCATAATATCAAAATCATTTACCCAATGCAAAATACTCAAAAAACTGTGCATACTTTTCGTCACGTAATTTGATAATGATTTACGTTTAAAATTTTATTTTAAAACAATAAGGAGAAGAAAACGCTCGTAATGTTTATGTGTGTTAAAAAATTGCCTACCATCAAGCATCTGCGCTTTATACATCAATTTTGGTAATTGTGGACATTTTTGTACTTTTAAATTAATTATGAGGGTCTAATAAACTGTTGCTTCATTCGATTAGCTGAATTATGTACAAATATCAAGATGAGGTGTGATAAAAAGTTTGCAATTAGTCACATAAATATGTCGCATATATTTCCCCAATAGATTCGATTAGTGAATTAATGCTTTCGGTTCCAAATTTATGAACCAATCACTGAAGGTGGCAATTTTAGTTCAGAATTGAAGAGACATACATATTTAGACCTGTATGAAGAGCGAAGTGCTTCGAAAAGGGGTCTAGTGCGTTTGCAACCAGTCGAATTTGGACCCTGAGTAAATCAGACAAATCTGAAAAAATAATTTTTTCAGTCCGTCCTTCTGTCTGTCAACACGATTTTTTTTATTAAAATTAGTAGTTCTATTCTATGATAGAACGCACACGGAGGTCACCGTTAGGCCCATTGTGCTTTGTCAACACGATAACTCGAGTAAAGCTTGTCCGATTTTCAAAAAAAAAAAATCCCTAAAAGGCAATCCAAAAATCTTTTATGTGATTGAATTTGGCATTTTCGGGACAAGGACAAGGACAGTCTGGCTAAGGCCGCTACATAACTGGAATAAATCTTTTCCGATTTTCATAAATCTTTTTTTTGTGGAATGCCCAACAATTAATGGAAGAAAATTTCAGTCTAAACTAGGGTTTAATGTGTTTTTTCTACATAAATCGGGTAGATCTAATCCCATTTTCATAATTTTTTTTTCCTGAAGCGTAATCAAAAAGCTGATTAAGTAGTTGAAAATCGCTCTTTAAGGCTTTGAATGAATGATGATGGACCTCAGGAAATCACGAAAACAAATTAGTGAAAATCGGTTAGAGGTTGGGGTTGTAGGGTCCTTAGTGTGTATGGGCTCAACTCACGCTACGCGACAATACACTATAGTTCGGGGTTTTTCATGGTTATCCTCTAATGATGAGGTTTTTGTAGAGAGCCGAACTTTCTTGTCCGTGTCCATGCAAGTATGAGCCCGAGGAATCTCTTTAGTGGCAGGCCCAAAATCTTTTTTTGCAATGTCGCAGAAAACATCGAAGGGAAATTTTTTGTCCGTGGAAGTATGTGTCCTCGAGCTCTCCTTAGGGCTCTAGGTGGGTCATAACGTCGACCTTTAAAAAGAATTGCAAAAAAAATTTTTTGAAGGTTTTTTTTTATGAGGGTTTTTTGAGGATTTGGAGAGGTTTTTTACACCGTTTCTTCGGATGACTTTACAATATTGCGCTTTCGGCAATTTTCAATCCAATGTGGACGTAATTTCACATACTTACGAGTTAAGGCAATATTTATGTTGTCACATCTACTCTGATTCGTATACCTAAGGGTCCATTGTGTATGTTTTTTATAACAAGGCTAGACGTGTGCGTCGGTACCTTCTTGATCGGCGGTTGCAACATGCTTACAGTCGCTTCATTCCTTTTTTACTCAAATGAAGAAATAGGTGACACTTTAAAGTGAAATACTATTTTACTAAACCCAGTCAATTAAGATTTTTCCAAATTAGCGGAATTTCGGGGCAAAATTTTAAATTTCCGTCGCGCATTCAAATTTTGCGAAAAAATTTATTATTTGGGAATAACTTAATTGGCTGGGTTTTCATTCTAAGTAAAAATGGAAAGATCTGGCTGTACTATTGGGTCGCCGCATTGATTTGCTTCTTTCTAACTTTTCCGTTAATTCTTTTTCTTTAATTATAAGACAAAGCAACTTACTTGGAAATTCGACACAACGAGCTGACGTTGCGGGTTTTTTGTCTATTTTCATTTTGTTCGAGGAGGCATGTTAGTTAACACAAAACTGATATCACAGATTGTATTTAAAATTTCGTCTCTTACATACTTATAATCATAGTCTTCGTACGAAGTGATGAATTCAAAAATTGTTTGCAATTTTTTGTAAATTTTAGTAGCATATTGTGGATTAGGATCCCACACGACCTGACACGAACGATTCGTTACTTGGCTTCAGGTACTAAAATAAGGATTTTTCCGCTGGAGCGCCAAAATTTGTAGTTTAGTGTCGTCAAAGAAATATTTTCGGATTAAGGTGTGACCTGCACCAGATGATGACAGAAAACTGCCATGTGTGAGGAAGTGAATCAAGAAAAGGTTGAAGATGTTTTAGTATAAATGGCAAGACAATTTTCATTGTGAGAAGAGGCTGAGTTTTTTATGCAGTAAGACGTGACGGAAAACACTCGCTCCAATGTTAGCATTTTGACGGACAGCTCCTCACTTTGTACAATCACTTCAAATTAAATAAAAACCTTTTAGGGGTGAAATAGTTAAATAGTTATTTGTGTACCTGTTTTGGATGATGGATTTTAGGCAACTTCGCGAGTCTTAGACCGAACGAAGCCAGGTCTACAAGCGAAAGTGCTTAAAAACAATCGTCCAATTTCGAGTAAAAGATTTTCGATTGACTACGACCGTACATCTACAAAACAAATTTCAAATCAACTTATCTAGAAGGGTGCTGAGCATCCTTTGAAGCTATTACAGTACACCGTGAACAAGAATTTCTAACTCGGTAAACAATGTTAACGATTTGGCTCTAATTTTTTGACTGTAGCTGCTGTAGATCTACTTGCAATATTCTTAAACTCTCTTTTTGAGTCTTTCTTAAGAGGGGTTCCTGGAAAAACGATGTTTTTATTTTATTTTAAAACTATAGCTTTTTGATAAAAATGTGTCATTTTCAAAAAAGTAACTAAATGGCCGTTTACACTCATCTTTTATTAATCTAGTAGTTGAGCTACTTTTTGCGATTGCTTAGTTTTTTTAACAAATCTAACAAAGTTCTGCATTTCAGACTGGGCAGCCTGGTGCCAAAAAAGTGTCTATAACAACGTTGGATGGTGTAATAAGAACACAACTATGCACTAGTTTCGAACTTGGCACCAGGCTGCGTACTTGATATTTTTGATTGACAATTTAGACGGCAGCCTAGTGCCGAAAACCGTTCAATGTCATTGTAACGGCAATAATGAACACCATACGTCGTATAAATTTCAAGTCGGCAGTAGACTGCGTACTTAAACTTTTGTTTTATGGATGTAGGTGGCAGCAGCAGCCTGGTGCCAAATTGAAACTTATATGGCATACAAAATTTACTCCTGCCAACATTTTGGCAAAAACAGATTCGCAGCACCAGGCTGCCATCTACATTTTTAGCTCTACCACTCAAGTACGCAGCCTGGTGCTGCAAACCTTTTTTCGCCATGATGTTGGCAGGAGTAAATTTTGTATGCCATATAACTTTCAATTTGGCACCAGGCTGCTGCTGCCACCTACATACATAAAACAAAAGTTTATGTACGCAGCCTAGTGCCGACTTGAAATTTATACAACGTATAGAGTTCATTATTGCCGTTACGATAACATTGAACGATTTTCGGCACTAGGTTGCCTTCTAAATTGTCAATCAAAATTATCAAGTACGCAGCCTGTCGCCAAGTTTAAAACTAGTGCATAATTGTGTTCTTATTACACCATCCAACATTGTTATAGATACTTTTTCGGCACCAGGCTGCCTAGTCTGAAATGCAGAACTTTCTTCTAGCGAAAGATTTGTTAAAAAAACTAAGCAATCGCAAAAAAGTAGTTCAACTAGTTGATTAATAAAAGATAAACGGCCATTTACTTACTTTTTTGAAAATGACACATTTTTATCAAAAAACTATAGCTATAAAAACATCGTTTTTACATAGAGTGCTCTTAAGGCATATATAATGAACACCAAATGAAATCCTATATATGCAGCTACAATATATAGGCGTGGTTCGAAATTCACGTTAAGCATGTGGTCCAACAAACAGATTAATGGTTGCCCTAGAAAAAGGTATTTCAGTTGTGTGTGATACACTGCATTACGGGCTCGTTTAGAATAAGCATAGTTTCGACGAAGGGTAGAAGATGTATTGTAATGACCGGGCCCAAACAGCGAGATTTATTTGGCGTGTACGGCTTGTGCCGGAGGCTAGAAGATGAATGTGTCGTAGTGCGTGTGCTCAGACGAGGGTTCTTCGGCGTATCGTTTACAACTATGCGTTCTGAAATGAGAACATTTAATGTGGGAATCTAACTAAGACAGAATACATGACTGGGTGGAATGATAAAAGAGTAACGGGGAATGAACAAAGGATCATAGTATCTGTGTTTCAAGATCAGTTGGCCGCCTCGACCAGAAATCTATCTAAGTTAAAATATTAGTTTCATGTCGTTCATGTTTTTTTTTACATACAAACGGTTCTCCTTCTGAAGACTTGTTGGAATATTGTAATACAGCGGCATTCTTAACTAATTTTTGTATTTTGTTAATCGTACAAACCGTTCAAACCGTTTCTTTATTATTACAACCTGCAAGTATCTTGAATATTTTCCCGTTTTTGAATTGAGTTGTTAGTGGATAAATGTATGTTGGAACTGGCAGAGATGATCACGCAATCAAAGGAATACAGTCTGATCCAAACAGTACTGCCCTTAAAGTTGCACAGATCAACCTGCACCACTGCAAAAAAGCCACTTTAAATTTCTGTTGCGATCTGAAGAAAGATCACACGGACGTCTCTTTTATCCAAGCACCCTGGGTTAGGAGCGGCAAAGTTCATGGCTTCGGTCAGCTTCACAACCGTCTATTTTATAACAGAGGGGGAAGTAAACCGAGATCGGCCATTCATATTTCTCCCGACGTTGACGCACTGGTTCTGAACCAATTCACAGACAATGACGTGGTAGCCGTTAGGGTTTGTAGAAGTAAAATGGAAGGCGGTGACCTAATAGTTGTCTCGGCCTACCTACCATATGACTCTTCCCAGGCTCCTCCAGGTTCAACTCTGGCAAATGTCGTTGATTTCTGTGAAAAAGAACGGATCCCCATCTTGGTTGGTATGGATTCAAACTCCCATCATACGATTTGGGGAAGTTCAAATATCAATCTCTCTTCTCAATCCTAAGCCCCTATACAAGAACACCATTTGGAGTAATGAACTTGATAGGAAAAGGAAAGAGTTAAGGAAAGCTTGGAATAGAGCTGGTAAGGTTAATGTACAGCAAGACGCAAACAGGGATAGATATAGATTTCTTCTCAAAGAGTATAACCAGGCCCAGTCAAACCTCAAAGAAAAACATAAAAGGAAGTTTTACGAGGAAGCAAATTCCGTGCCGTCTTACGCGCGAATACACAAGCTATTAGCAAAAGATGCTACCGCTCAAGTGGGGTCCCTTCTTAAGCCGGATGGCTCTTTCACATCTGATAGCAGAGAGACAGCGAAGCACTTGCTGCAAACGCACTTTCCGGGCAGTGTCCAACCCCAAGTTGCAGAACAGTTCGAACCACTGAACCCTCACCTTTTACCTTCTCGTAAGGATTGGTTGTTTGCAGAAAAACTTACCAAAAGAGGAAAAACTAAATGGGCCATTTTCAGGTTTTATTCGTTCAAATCTGCCGGACTTGACGGAGTCTTCCCTGCTTTGCTCAAAGAAGGTATTAATTTGCTTCTCGATAGATTAAGGTCTGTTTTCAAGAGTTCGATCGCTTTAGGATATATCCCCAAGTTTTGGGAAAAGGTTAGAGTCGCCTTCATTCCTAAGCCTGGCAAAACGTCCCACTGTAAAGCTAAAGACTTCCGTCCGATTAGCCTTACGTCGTTTTTGCTTAAAGCTCTGGAGAGACTCTTAGACTTCTATATCCGCGGCGAAGTGCTAAAGAAATTCCCGTTACATGTCAATCAGCACGCGTATCAGATTGGCAAATCGACAGACACCGCGCTGCACCAGATGACTCAAAAGATTGAACGCATGCTCAAAAATGGTAAGGTCGCACTCGGTTGTTTTATGGACATAGAGGGGGCTTTTGATAATACGGATTTTGAGGTGATTACAAGGGCGGCAGCTGAAAGGGAAATGAACGATTTAGCCATCAGATGGATAGTCAGAATGCTGAGCGGTAGAACTGTCGAAGCCACCATTTGCGGGACTAACATCAAACTCGGAGTAACTAGGGGCTGCCCACAAGGTGGTATTCTCTCTCCTATACTCTGGTGTATGGTGATTGACTCGCTCTTGGTTAAGCTTAACGACTCGGGTATTTTCACTCAAGGCTATTCCGATGACGTGTCTATCCTAATCTGTGGGGATTTCGTTGCTACTATAGGTGATTTGATGAGAACCGCAATTGGGGTAGTTGAAAGATGGTGTCTCGAAAATAAGCTGATGGTTAACCCAATCAAAACTAAAATCATTTTCTTCAGCCGAAGAAAAGCCGAAACCGCTTCAGAACTGGGTACCTTTAGGTTGTTCGGAACGGAAGTTCATCTGAAAGCGGCTGTTAAGTACCTCGGTGTGATCTTTGATCGTTGGCTAACATGGATACCTCAGCTAGAGGAAAAACTTGACAAATGCATTGGTATCTTCTGGCTGTGTAGAAATGCTTTTGGTAGTACGTGGGGTCTTTCTCCCGAGGCTATCTGGTGGATATTTACGGCGGTGGTCAGACCTATTCTTTGTCACGGATGTGTAGTCTGGTGGCCCAGAGTGGAAATAGGAACTGCCAAGAAAAGACTAGAGAAGCTACAGCGTCTGGCATGTCTCTGCATGACAGGCGTGAAGGGTTCAACCGCTACTGCGGCCCTGGAAGCGCTTCTCGATGTTCCGCCGCTTGACCTGTTTATAAAATCTGTTGCTTTCAACACCTCTGTCAATATCCGGAGCAGCGGTTGGTGGTCTCCCGTTTTTGAGGAAGGACACTCCGCCATAATTAGGGTAGTCAAGGACGAACGGTTGCTTATGCCAAGCGATCAAATCAAAGCGGAATATATGCTCGACGATTGCTTCGATTGGATTATCCCTGAAGCAGGTGACTGGCTTGGTGAGAATAAAATCTTTCCTCCGGCTGAGGGCGTCGTCTGCTTCACGGATGGTTCCAAGGGAGAAGATTCATCAGGAGCCGGTTATTCTTGCGACTTTTTGAACATAGAAGGCAGCCTCCCAACCGGTTTCTTGGCATCCGTCTATCAGACCGAACTCGTTGCTGTGTCGAAACTGTGCGATGAACTGATCAACAAAGTATCTGGGGAAAATATCTATGTTTGCACCGACAGTCAGTCCGCTATTCAAGCGGTAAGTTCTCCTTGTATCAGGTCTGGAACCGTACTTGACTGCAAGGTCAGCCTTAACGAGCTCGGAAAGACCAACTACGTGACAGTTCTGTGGGTTCCAAGTCACAGCGGCATCCCAGGTAACGAAAGAGCGGACGAACTTGCTCGCCTAGGCGCCAGTAAAGCTTTTGTTGGCCCAGAACCAATGTTCGGTATTCCAATATCGACAAGAAAGGCCATAGTCAAAGAATGGCTTCGAAAGGAGCATCTCAGAAGTTGGTCGCAGTACGAAGGCGCAAAACACACCAAACTATTTTGTAAGGGTCCATCGATGGAAGTCAGGAAGACGCTGCTAAGCCTTAGCAGACCTGACATTAAAAGGGTTATTGAAGCCATTACCAACCACTGTGGGCTCAACAAATACCTCTACGACATCAGTTGCGTCGACAGCCCAGCGTGCCTTTGTGGCCATGGTGACGAAACCGGATATCACGTCATTAGTGTCTGTCCCAGATACAGATTCATTAGGAGGCAAATTATGGGTAAACCAGAACTAGATAGCTCCGATCTGATTCTCAACCCTATGGTTATAAACAATCTGGCTGTTTTTCTTCGGAAAACCAGAAGGTTTCCCATGAGTTAAAGAAAATCAAATCATAAGGCTGTGTACGTTGAATATAAAATGGATCCGGTTTTCCCGCACAGGAAATCAGTTCTATTCAATTTATTTTGAACTTGTCATAATTATTTGTAATTTGTAATTGTATTTCCTTTGTTTAATTGTTTCTGACATTCTGACATTTAAGAGTAAACAAAGTAAACAAAGTATCGTGTAACTTTCACCTTAAAAATATTGAGTTCCGGCACGTATCAATCGCTGAAATTGGGATCGTTTGCTGGATTGCCTTCCATGCTTCGTGGATCCTATCAAGTGCAGCAAAATAACTTCGTTATTTATTGGAAAATTGCATTTTAAATTGCTGATTTTCCGTGGTAGCTCAGTTTGTGACAACAACCGTATTGACAATCTTAACATCTACTTTATCATTTGCCGATTCAACCGATTGTTTGACGGTAGGGCTGTCAGAACTTTATTCTTTCTTGATTTTTTGGCGCTATTGTTTGAATTGCTTAATAAACGTTCATTTTGATTTGGTTCATACAACGTCGCCACCAATGGATTCTCATATATGTAAGCGGACATGTTCATCAAAATCACTCGACAAAGGGCAAGTTATGTGTTTTGGATGCTCAAAATTATTTTACTTGCATTGCTCCAACGCCTCAATTAACAAGGTAAATCAGAAATCTTTTTTTACCTCTGAATCGCCAGTTCAGTTCATTTGTAAAAGCTGTCAAGACAATATTAAGAATTGCTCAAGTCAAGCTCAAGTATTAGATCAATTGAAGGAAATATTTGAACTTATCAACAACAAACAACCAGAAAACATCGATATGCTGAACATTATAATTGATAAACTGAACCAAATTGAATCTGCTAGTGGCGCTCGAGACATTAATTTAGAAGAGCATTGTTCCCTGCACGCTGATACTGATATTATTAATAAGATCGATTCACTCATTGACGCTAAATTTCAACGTCTCAACAATTCCTTACTAACATACAATCAAATAGAAGAAATTGTGATGAAACACTCTTTTAGAAGTGCAGGCAATGGACCCTCACATTATAATAATCCTTGAGATTGGTCTATCTCATCGCCGAAGCCAAAAACGCATGTACCGGCCGATGATCTCTTCTCAGTGCTTCATTCTTTCGAGACTAATACATGGTCCTCCTTCGACTCCATAACATCGTTGATGAAAAATAACGCTAATATGCTTGAAATGATTTTAGCGAACGAAAACGTCAATATTTCACCTAGTCGTCAGAACTTTTCAAAAACATCACCTTTAGTAGATGCGATTAATCATGATGATAAACTGGATTCTATATGCGAAGGTGTACGTAATTTGAATAATGCTCTCTCAGGTTTTAGTATGAAATTTCAAAAATTGCTCGAAGAACCACCGATCCTGAACCAAAACTCATCAAATATATCCTTATTGACCGAAATTGAGGCATCACCTACCCATCATTCTTCTGAAGCATCATATATGAGTATATTGCCCCCGCCACCGCCCTCACTACCACTATCAACATTGCTTACAACTACAACTACAGACTCACCATCCAATGCAGAAGTTGCAACTGTCAATAAGGGCTCCAAAAACAGTTTGCATCTTCTCGGAAAAATTATCCAGCCTTCTAAAGTCGATAAAGCATTCCATATCTCACCTTTTGATGTCAATGTTACATCTGTTAGCATAATTGATTACATAGCTGCCAATGCCCCAATTAACAGGAAACACATAAAGTACGTCGATTAACTAAACGAGATCAAGACATCTCTACCTTGAGACATGTCAACTTTAAAATTGAGACTGACGACGTTATTTCGGATATTATATCGCGATCTGACTTCTGGCCAAGTAATGTCAAGATTAAACCATGGATAGTAAAGAATTCAACGATTACGATCGACGCCTTTTTTAGCCAACAAAATGACGTAACTGAGCCTATTTCTAATTCAGTTGATTTAAATCCTTCTCCACAAAACTCTTATATATCACTCTATTACAACAACATTAGGGGAATGGTTGGCAAAAAAGATGATATTTTACTTTCATCGACCACTTGTGACTACGATTTGATAGTCCTCTCGGAGACATGGCTTGATAAGAAAAAATTTAGTGCCGAATTCTTCGACTCACGTTTCATCGTATATCGCAAAGACCGAGAAGACACAGATATAGATGCAAACAAAGCTGGAGGTGTTTTAATTGCAATCGACTCAAGATACGACAGTGAAGTTGTTGATATTCCTGAACTTGAGCGGCTTGAAGCCATTTGCGTAAAAGTTCATCTCAAATGTTCCAAGATGTATGTGTACGGGTTATACATACAGTTTGGATCCAACGAGGAGGTATATTCATCACATCTGAAAGCAATTACAGCTGCACACTCGATGATAACCCATGGAGATATTTTCCTCGCTATTGGCGACTTCAACTTGTCTTCAGTCAAATGGTTATCCAATGAAGAGGGGTTCGACTATCTGCCATTGATTGGTGATTCCGAATCAATAAAGGCGAATATTGCAAGAAATATGACATCATCGCTCTTGGGTTGTGGCCTTTTCCAAATGTCTGACTTACAAAACTCTTCACAAAATGTTCTAGACCTCGTATATACTAATATGCCAGAATTATTTGTTGTCAATCAAGCTGATCTGCCACTGATCCCAAACTCATCTCAGGACAAGTCCCACGTCCAAACGCATTGCTTGATTGAATGCGAACCAGCTGTATACTCAACACCGACTTCCTTCGAACAAATTTACTGCTTCAAGAAGGCGCCATACAGCTTAATCCGTGACGAGCTTGCTAAGATTGATTTCGATATTCTATTCGATGGAAAAAATGTAGATGACATGCTCAAAGCTCTATATGACATATGCCATGAAATTTTTGATAATTTCATTCCCAAAGCTTCACTCCGCACGACGAATCATCCCCCGTGGTTTGATGGTAAATTAACTAATCTTAAGAATAGAAGAAATCGAGAATATAATAGATTCCTCAATAAATCCGCTAAAAACCCAATGAACAAAGATATATCTTCGTTTATAGCCGCTAAGGAGGATTTTGAAAAATACCGTGACGAACTTTACAACGCCTTCGTTCGTAATCTGGCATCTAACTATCATAAACAACCGAGAAAGTTCCGGAATTACATTAACTCAAAATATAAGAGAAGTAGCCTTCCGGGAAAGATGTCTTATGGCAATGAAAATGCAACGAACGACGCTGAGAAAGCTAAATTGTTCGCCAGATATTTTTCTTCTGTTTATAAAAAACACCCTAATGACGCTGATGATGATGCAAAGTTGCTTTCTTTTATTAACTCATGGAATGACGCTGGTTTCTCTAACATTGTGATAACAAAGGATATCGTGACGAAAACTCTGATGAGTATGGACTTAAGCAAAGGGATTAGTCCAGATAAAATGGCACCGCTATTTCTCCGTGAATGCGCCGAAGCATTATCAGTGCCACTTTCAACGATCTACTCGAGATCTCTGTTAGAATGCCATTATCCCACCCTCTGGAAAACAGGTCACGTGACTCCAGTCTTCAAATCTGGCAAGAAGACGGATATCACCAATTACAGGGGTGTTTGTATTTCTCCAAACTTTGCGAAGGTGTTCGAAATGATAATTTTTGACCAATTGAAGTACAACATCTTTCCACAGTCATCATTATCCCAACACGGCTTCTTTCCTGGCAGAAGAGTTGAATCCAATTTGATGGAATTATCGATCATGGTACATGAATCATTTGACAACAACGAGCAAACTGACTTATTTCTCGCCGATATTCATAAAGCCTTCGACGTTATACGATCTCCTAAACTGACGATGAAGCTATCTTCCGACAAGTACCGAATCTGCAACTCAGTCGTGTTATGGTTCCGTTCGTTTTTCAAAGGAAGGAAGCAAAGGGTTAAGATAAACTCCACCAAATCAGATTTGATAGATGTTCTATCTGGAATCGGTCAAGGATCGATATTAGGTCCATTGATGTTTCTGGTGTTCTTCGACGACTCTGATTGCCCTTCTGGTCCAACAAGAAACATCAACCTGGCTGATGATAAGAAAATCGTTCATAACAGCATCACCACAATCGAAGACACACATTACATGCAAGATTCAATAAACAATTTTATTAAATGGTGCTCTGATAATGACTTTGAGCTAAATACTGACAAATGTAAAATAATCACCCTATCTCGAAAGCGCTCGCCTATATTAGCGGAGTACCACATGAACGGCAAGACGATCAAACGTGTTCATAATGTGAAGGACATTGGTGTTACGTATGACAATAGTTATTCCTTTAATGAACACTGGGAACTGTCGATAAATAAAGCTAAGTCTATGCTTTCATTTGTTAAGCGTCAATGTTATGGACGTTTTAATGTTGACACAGCCACTATGCTTTACTCCGCCATAGTTCGCTCTCATCTGGAATTTGCCAGTACGATTTGGGCACCTCATCAAGCAGTTCACATCCAGTCGTTAGAAAGTATTCAAAGACAGTTCGTGTTGTACGCTAATCGCGATCGATTTGTCAGTGAAGACGATGATAGCTACCGTCTTCGCCCTTACATTGATAGGTGTGATGAACTCAATCTGAAATCTTTGCTGAGACGTAGAACCAATGCAGCAGTTTTCTTCATCCACGATGTTTTGACTGGAAGAGTGAACTCTCGTTTCATTCGCGACAAGATTAAGTTGGATGATGGCTCGCGAGTTTTGCGAAAATCCTCATTAATTAGAATCACGGGTTCCGTTAATCAGTACTCACAATTCTCGCCTTTCAACTTCGCATGCCGGCTATTCAACCTTGCTGCAAACCACGTAGATCCAACTCTTGAGTCTCGCGAGTTCAGAAATGAGGTCCATAAGCTCCATGACTCGGTCTTTGATAAATTTGGCATGGTTGGATAATGTGTTTATTTAGTGCTTTCTTTTCACTACTGCGTCATAAAAACGAAAGCACTCATCCGGTGATTGATTATTCTTAAATTTTTGAAGCTCCTAAAAAGTAAACGTTTTTTTTAATGCAGTTGACATGATGTTCTCTGACTTGGATGTTTGGCATCTTCTTAGACGCGATGGAGCATTTTTGACGAGCTATTTTAGCAATCTATATTTTATATTTTTGACTATGCTGATTTGGCAAATTTTATATTCAACTTTTGACGATGTTCTTCCAACAATTTTTATTTATTTATCTTTAAAATATTTTGACGATGTTCTTTCAACCATTTTTATTTATTTATTTTTTAAATATTTTGACCTGAATTCATTTCATTTATATACTCGTTAATTATTTCACTTGATTTTGATTTTGTTTTTTGTAATATTTGTTTTTGATCCTTTCTCTATGTTAAAGTTATTAATGTTAATCAAATATTATAACGATTTCATGGTTTTTTAACGAGAGCTATGGCAGCAGTCATAGCTACTCTTTTTCCATGTCAGCTAGAAAATAGTAGACAATAAAATTATATATCATCATCAATTAATAAACGAAGAAACTAGGGGGTGGTACAAAGAATCATCGATTCAGGTGCCAATACCCCGACGTTCTTATCTATCTATCTATATATGCAGCTACAATATATAGGCGTGGTTCGAAATTCACGTTAAGCATGTGGTCCAACAAACAAATTAATGGTTGCTCACACAAATGCCCTAGAAAAAGGTATTTCAGTTGTGTGTGATACACTGCATTACGGGCTCGTTTAGAATAAGCATAGTTTCCACGAAGGGTAGAAGATGTATTGTAATGTCCGGGCCCAAACAGCGAGATTTATTGGCGTGTACGGCTTGTGCCGGAGGCTAGAAGATGAATGTGTCGTAGTGCGTGTGCTCAGACGAGGCTTCTTCGGCGTATCGTTTACAACTATGCGTTCTGAAATGGGAACATTTAATGTGGGAATCTAACTAAGACAGAATACATGACTGGGTGGAATGATAAAAGAGTAACGGGGAAGGAACAAAGGATCATAGTATCTGTGTTTCAAGGTCAGTTGGCCGCCTCGACCAGAAATCTATCTAAGTTAAAATATTAGTTTCATGTCGAGAAAAATTTCGTGAATCAAATCGATCGCCTGGATCAATAATGGAGTGTTCGAAAACTTTTTTGAGGCTCAGTAATTTTGGAAAGTTTTCTTCATTTCATTTTGTGTTCGGGGAAATTTTGAATCCGCAGGTTAGCAAAATGGGCAGAGGGGGGGGGGGCGCAGGTGGGTATTTTCCCACCTGCGATGTTCCTTATTTTAGTCCCTGCTTGGCTTCCATCGGTAACCCATACATTGTCGTTAACACGTCACCTGGGGAACGAATGTGTTTTGTCTCATGTTAATATAAATCACATTGCAAGAGTGAAAGACAGTGGCGCCGACTACCATACAACACGTGTGGTAGGGTTGGCTGTCACACCCAAATAAAATAACGTAAAATCTTCACAATATTTATCACGATTCATTATTTTTTCATGAACGTTTACAGCGCTAAGTTTCGCCTACAAAGGCCCAGGTGGCCCGACGGTATCGATGGAATGAGCGGCTTCGGTTTTGGATTCGAAAATTTGATTCGGATCGATTCGCATAAATAAAAAAAAAATAGGCCCGAAAATTCTGATAGGTATCAATACCATATAATATACTGTCATCGACTAGAAAGTCGAACATTAACGTTCAAGCGTATATTACAGCCTACGCGCGAGCGTTATTTGAGATTTTCGAGTCCATGACAGTACAACATTTTATTGTAATAGTGTTTACTCGTTGTCCCACCGAAACCGAAAAACTGTTTTTTGACTCTTGTAGTTGTTTGACTCTACACTTGTCAAAAAACAGTTTTCAAAGCTTTTTGCTTAAAAACACCCTCTTGAGTTTGGCTCATTTCACAAAATTAATCCCTCATGTAATGACTTACTTCCGCATCCCCCATTGTAATCTACTATGATATGTCGCATCACATCACAAGCACATGACATTGAGACGAACGTTATAGGAATCACCCATGCTTAGTCCGATTTATCCGCCTAGTCACTGGAATTTAACTCTCCAGCCAGATAAGTGCGGCCGGTGTTTACTCATTTATCGTTACGAATACAATCAAAGAAAATACAGTAAATATCGACTAATCAACACGTATACAATAAATGAACAGAATTAGATTAAAATTAGATTAGTAATAATTATTCGGCTCTCGGCACTCGAATAGTTTTGCTTGCATCTCGTGATTAAACTGCATCATACGCGCATTGTGCAGTAAATAACTATTATTATGTCAAGTCAGCGCATATAATAGCACAATTACATTCTTTAACATAAAATCGTTGTGTGTATAAAAGTTTTACAGATTTAATTCAGCATCTCCGACTGTGCAACCAAATATGCGCCTAGACTTTTCACATTCAACTACCGTAACCATAGTTTACTTTAAAATTGAGAAAAAAGCAAAGTCAAAGTTTCGTACTCACGCAATAATTTTACTTTTACTTGTTATTCAAACGATATTCACAGACAATGAATTTGTTTGTATCAGCTATTTGATTGCATTTAAAAGTTATAATATAGTTAAAGAGGTGGTTGGTTAATTGAAGAATTTTATAATAACTAGTTAATGGTTGGATAACTTTACATATTTCTTATGCAGTTACTTCGTATGGCCAACCAATTAATGGCAATTTGATAGTTCAATAACATCGATAATTGTTACATTACATGAACAACAGTTTAGTCAAATATTTTTCACATTTCGATTACATTGTTATAGCCAACACTGTCAGCAAAATCTATCACATTACCAGATTTTCGACACCAGGCTGCCTTCTATTAGGCTACTTATACTTCTCAAGTCGGAACCGAGTGCATAAAAACTTTTTTGGTGCCTGGTCGAAGCTTCCCCTTATATGATGATACGCTATCAATTTTATCGCACGAGCAAAAACGAGACGACAGGCAAAGGTGAATGAAAAATTCGTTAGACTTATGAGAATAATGTTTTGAATATCCTTCTAGGCCAATAATTTTCAAGGGCAATGATGATAATGCGATAATAGTATTTTATCACATTCGAGATTATAATAAGCCAATTATTGCACTAATAATGGGGCTATAATCGGCCTATTATAGTCGACTTTCTTGTTAAAAGTAGAGTTGTAACGATGCTATTATAACCCGGTTCTTTAATGATGACGACGTAGGCTACACTGAAACAATACGAATGAACGTGTGTTGGTACACTGCATACTAAATCGAAAAATCAATCTAGACGACATTTTTTGCAACAAATTCGATGAGTGTTTTTATACGAAATTTTTGATTTATGTTCATTTTGTTGTCATGTTTTGTGTATAATTGCCAATTATAGTCTCAAATGTGATAAACTATCGTATAATACAAGGGGAACAATCGCGCAATTATAGTCTCGACTATAATTACGCAGTTATTTCCCTTGTATTATAATATACTATTATTGACATTTGAGGGGAACATCGAGGCTTACCGAGATTTCCCCTCAAATGTCTACGATGCTTTATTGCATAAGCGAAAACGAGAAAACCGATGAGGGGGAATGACAAGTTCTCCTCTGAGATTCAAATAATTTCTGTCGGTCCCGTCAGCTCGGAGCTAACCTAATGTATGTAATAAACTATAAAACACAAGGTTTCGTGTGCTTATTTCACAAGTTGTTCAAATATTTATCTTCATACAGAACGACATCAGATGTTACAAAAAATGGTTTCAATTTGGGAAAAAGAAGGCTCACAAAGATAGTAAATGTTCCCTGCAATTATTATTTTTGTATCATGCTAATTTTCAGTTTTAAACCATTTTATTAGTTTTACAAAACCGGCATAAACCATGTGATGTTCGCTACTTTCTTATGATTATCTTATGACATCAAACTAAATACTATCACAACGATTGTGGTGTAAAATTTTTAGAAATACTTGTAGCAAATTTGTGCCCCTGTCTGAGGCATTCGCAATGGCTTTTTCATACGACTTTTCATAAAAACCTCTGCTTCAGAGATAACGCGTGACCGTATGTTTGCTTAGAAGGGGAAAGGACTTTCTTGTAATTCAAAGGATCTTTTGAGGATTGAAAATTGAATTTGAGGATTTTCTTAACATTTGATTTTGAGTGCAAAAGGATCTTCTACGTTTATCTGCCCCTGGGTTCATCGCTATGTAGATGAAATTGAACATGCTAGCACTAATGATGCGACCTACGCAATGAGCCATTATGGTTCAGTTCATCCACAATGAACTCTTCTAGAGGTAATAGTATCCCTCATTTTATAAAGGAAAAAAACCCTGTCCACACGGCGATTCGAACCCCTCACATCCACATCATCGTCTTATGTGCTAACCATTATCCTACGGCTAACCATCAGCGATCGAACACTTAGTCGATAATGTATACAAAGCTACTCGATATAAAAAGTTCACAATGTACGTGTGTCATTGAATTTTTTTAGAACATATAAACAATAGTTATTTACAGCTGACCAATCGTAAGTAAATTTTTACGTACGTGTGAAGTTTGCGGTATGCGAACGAATGCGAGCTACCGTAACCGCATGTACGTAACAAATCTTTTTACGATTGATCACCCGTGCCCGCCCTACCCTAGCCCAAAATTTGAAAAAAATACCCGCCCAAATGGTGCCCGTGAAATTTCTGTCCGAGCCCACCCGGTACCTTGCCCGAAATTTAAAAAAATGCCCGCCGCGAAACGTGCCCATCAATTTCATGCCGAATCTGCCCATTACTCAAATTCTTCCTCAGCACACCTTCAAAAATCGAGTTGAAAATGTTTTGAGCCATAGTTCTAATCAAGTATGGTACTATAAAGGTAATCTCAATAATAAATATTCAAATGAAGATGTTTTTCATTTGTTTACTCTGTGTAAAATTGGTTAATTAAATTTAAAGTCGGGCATATCGCCCGTCAAATTTGTACCCGTGCCCACTCTACCCTAGCCCAAATTTAAAAAAAAAATAGCCCGTCCCGAAACGTGCCCTCTAAATTTGTGCCCTGCCCGGCCCATTCCCTATCGGGCATGGGCATAATTTGAAATTATATAGCAAAAGCTCACAAAAAATGCGAAATTAGTAAATGATCTAGCCTCTGACCCGGACGGGTTGTAACGGCGGATTATTATTAAATAAATAAATAAATAAATAATAATAAAAGAAGAACAAAATCAGAGATGAGCACACATTTTATCATTGTTTCTAAATTTTCATTTTTATTATTTTTTATCTATATACCATTCTTAAGTTTTTGCGCATTTGCTAGGGATTTTTAATTACAATTACAAATAAAAGAAGGAAATTCACACTTAGTTAGTTAGTCTGGTTGTTAATATTAATGTAACAATTAGATTCAACAAATAGCAACAGTTTCTATAGATTATCCTGAACCCTGAAAGAGTCTGTCTCTACCCATCTTTTGAACGTTCCCAAACCAGCGCAGACAACTGACAATTGTCACCTCTTCCACACATGAAACTCCTAAAATTTTTCCAAATAACGTCACTCTTGATATGATCATCTCAACGCTCCCTTCGAATTCAACTTTTCTACATTCGTGAGAATCCTCCAGAGATATCCGCCATCCACCCAAGTTTCACTGCCATGCATAATCGTTTGCCTAAAGATTGATCCGCTACTTTGCTACTTAATTCCTTCCTATTGAACGCACGTTCAACTGATTGGTTTCCTATCCCCCTTTTTTAACATTCCCATTGCCATTTACGAAAAAAAGGTTCCTAACTATTCAAATTCTGAAATCATCTCAAAATTACGAGGCGAAGTGGAGAGAGACAGCAATCTTGACAAACGTTCTCATTAGCCCCGAAAGACTCGGTGATTTCGCCATCTATTCTTACCGCAACATCAAAAACATTTTTAGACCCGAAAAGAGGCTTATGCGTTTACCACGATGTTTGTAACCACCCCAATTTCGACCCGGGAGTAGGAGAGAGCTTTGATCATGATCCTTAGATGACGAATCAGCAATAACAAAAATGTCCGTCCGTCCGTCACCGCGGCAACTCGAGTAAAACTCAACCGATTTTCAAAAAAAATTTTCCCTGAAAGGTAAGTAAAAAATCGTTTTTGGGATTGAATCTGGGCACTGTCGGCCCAAGAGCCGCCGAGATAAGACCGTTTAAGTGGTTTTTGGTGTTTTGTACATAACTCGAGCAAATCTTACACGATTTCTATCAATTTTTTTTTTTTTTTGAAGGTATGGGCATGTCTATGGCCTATATGGAAGAAACTTTTTTAATTTTGAGTTTTTGGACTCAGCCAGGGCTCTAAAAATGGATCTCTACTAGGGCTCAACGAGTTCCTTCTACATAAATCGGGCAAATCGTATCCGATTTTCAAAAAACTTTATTTTCCTGAAAGATAATCAAAAAATTGATTACCTGATTAAATTTGGGCAAAATCAGTCGAAAACTTTTGAAGTTACGGTCGAAAAAGTGGTCAAAAACGTGGTTTCTGAAGGTTGGTGGAACTTTTTCACTTATATCTCAGCGAAATTAGAACGGAAACAGCTCTTCTATGTTTTTAATGAAAGATGTGGACATCAGAAAATCACGAAAATTAAATTAGTGGAAATTTCGTAATTATTTCTTTAATGATTAGGTTTTTTGTGCAGTGTGTGGAGAAAAAAAGGGGCGAACTTTTTTGTCCATGGAAGTATGGAAGCAGATGCCTCTGCTAACTGCTTCTAAATTCTAGGCTTATTTTGAGGGCTTGGAAAGATTTTTCGTGTCGCAGTCGCTGCTTCGTACGGGCTTTTGCAGTTTCGACAATTTCCAGTTCAATTTAATGTGGACGTAATTGCAGATACTCAAGAGTTAAAGCAACAATTACTTAAATACGCTCGAGTCTTTTCGTAACATCAACTCTATTCTGATACGTAAGGGTCCCTTGCATATATTTTTTTAACTTTTCTGGGAAAAGCTTCTCAAAAATGTTTTTGATGTTTTTGCAACAATACAATATTTTGTGTGAAAGAAGAGACGATTTCGTGTACATACACTCGCGTACACCTTACCAACCACGCCAAGAGCGATATATCCCTGTGGTTGCTGGAAATCTTACGGTTGCTTTTGTTATAGTGGTGAATTGAAATCCCAAATGAACTCTGCTCGTGAATAATAATTCCCCCTAAGCTAAAATCATGAACGCACGTTAGTATCAAATTATTTGAAAAAAAAAACAATTGAAGTTTGAGAAACATATTTACAGATTCTTTTTAGATTTTTAGACTTTTACTAACTTCTTTATACCAAAGTGTACCAAGGTGCAACGTAGTGCATTGCAGATCAATGTAGCGCATCGCAGTGCACAGTTACGTACCGTTATACATCGTAGCGCACCGTAGAGCATCGTAGCGCGCCGTAGTGCATCCTGTAGCTCCGTAGTACAACGTCTTGCACCAAGGTGCAGTGAGGTACACCAAGGTGCAAAAAGGTGCACCAAAGCGCAGAGAGGTGCTTGACGCACCAAAGTTCACCAAGGTGGGGTGAGGTGCACCAAGGTGGGGTAAGGTGAACCAAGGTGGGGTAAGGTGCACCAAGGTGGGATGAGGTGCATTGATAATGTATTTTATATTATAGACGTTTTTTTAAATATATTTTTTAGACATCGTTTTTTAATACATCATTTTAATATTTAATATTATAGTTTTTACATTTTGTATTTTTATATTTGAATATTTTTAATCGTTTTTTTATATATTTTTAAGAAATCAAATAATCTTTAATGAAGTAGTAAAAGATTGAGATGGAAAGAACATCTCTAAATAATTTTTTTTTTATTTGATTGCTTTCAGCTACCGAGTTAGGGAATGCATCCGGGTTTTTGGCATGGGCTCTGCATATGAGGGTCTAGGTTTCATTGGTCGTTAAGTTGAGGATTCATATTTTGGGGACTATCCCATACCATATCGCTAATCAGGGACCTGCCACACCTGACAGATTTTTGGTAGCGGCAGGAAGGCTCGCGTGAAGATTTTAATGAGGACCGAAGGAAGGAAACATAGGATCCTAGGATCTGGGTTTCAAGATTTAGGCGATCGTCCCAAACTGATAAATCTAGTAAAAAATATTTTGGGGATTGTTGCTATAGGGATTTGTCCACCCGACAGACAAACAAATTTCAGAATGCTCAACAACAACTTCGAACTAGAGTTGCGTTTTGTGGAAAAATAGTCTAAAATTTACCGTCGAAAAAACCGGTAAATTTACTGTGAATTTTGAACACAAAATAAGTTTCTATGGCGAGTACACAATATGGAGCAAGAAATCGTACATAGCCGTCAGAAGCTCTACCTAAGATGAAGATGATTATATTATTTCTAAGTCATTAAGATGTAAGCCCAAGTCTTCAGATGATATTTACCGAACTTTTACCGATGTCGGTAATTGCATTCCCTTTTGCACGTTAAAATTGTGTACAGATGACCAATCGTAAGTAGATTCGTTACGTACATGCGGTTACGGTTGCTATCACGTAATAATCTACTTGCGATTAGTCAGCTGTAAATAACTATTAACGTGCAAAGTACTCGGTAGCTGGAAACAACCGCCTATATTACTGGCTGTTTACATGACATCACTTGTAATGTACTATTATGGTTTGTAACATAGCTTTTACATCACCTGTTTCGTTTTTTAATTTTTTTTCGCTACCAGTTAACATGCGATACACATAGATGTTTAGATTTCTAGACCAGAATGCGTAACTTAACATTTACCAAGACGCGACTTAACCGGTGGAATTTAGAACAAAGATGATTTTTGTTTATTTTTTTATAAATGTCCTACATATTTATAAAAATTTTATCCGATTCTCTCAGTTACTTTTCGATTGAAAATTGTGAAAAGTTGATTTTAGTTTTTTAAAAAAATTTCATTAAATTCCTTGCGACGACGACGGACATAATTTATCATTCTCAATATTATTTATCTGAACGAACACCAGAAATTACCCAAGGTAATAATAAGGGATCGTCCATTAAAGACGTCCACTTTTTTCCGCATTTTTCAGGGTCGGTTCATCCACTGTCCAAATGCGTCCGTTTTCTCAATTTTGCCGTCTCCCCTGAATAAGGACGTTCAAAAAAAGAAGTAAAAATTGGAAAAAAAAAATATTGTTTAAGATGTGAATTGACGAAAAAAGTTTTAAGAACTTATTCTTAAATTTAACAAAACATAGTTAAAACTTCAACTCAGAACTCCTACCACTGAACGTTCATAGCCTCTTCTATGGAAATTATCTGGACGTTTTTGAACATTGTTTTCAAGTAAAAAAAAATCAAAATGTCTGAATCTGTTATCTGATAAATTGGTTCAAGTAAACAATAAACAAATTATATGTGTTATCGGTTTTGAATAGCCGCTAGCGCTTCTTTATTTTTAACAGAAACTTAAAAGGACGTCCAAATTCTGTAAATGTGGGTCTTTAATGGACGATCCCTATCCTCTCTCTCTCTGAACTTGAAAACGATTGTCTAAGCAAGCCACATAAATACTTCATGTAAAACAGATTGTAGTTTGTTATTTTGAATAGACTAGGCTAACAACTTCATGTTTAGCATGGAACTTGCAAATGTGTGTCAAAAATGAACATGGCTTTATCGAATATTAAACTGGAAATGCTTTATTAATGCTTTCAGATATATTTTATCCTATATCCAATAAGTTCGCCATGGACATGAAGACTAGCTTGCTATAACTTTCCAACTGGCTCAATTTCTTAGACTCGAAGTTTTCATAGAAACCAGTTTCTCTCATCAAGTGGCAATTTACATATTGCTAAGTAAAAATTAAAATGTACCGTTATAAGTATATAAAAATGCATAAGCCTAATCATTGAATTTTTTTATTATTTTCATCATTTACTCAATTAACTAATTTTCACATTTTCGTCAATGAAATGTATTTTAATTCAAAAATAATTTTCACTTAAATGAACGTAAATCATGAAGAATTGAGTACACCTACCATCAGTTTATAGACCCCCGCGAAGAACGTGTCTACTGTCTTTGTCTTTACGTTTGTAACAATCCAAATTTCGATCCCGTAATCGAAGAGATTTATGGTTTGCATTGAAAGTTAATTGATATCCGGAGATATAGCCTAAAACGTTTAAGGAAACTTTTTACCGGATTCATATCCAGTAGAAAGTTTTACTAAGTTTCATCTAAGGAATTTGCGAAAGAAATTAAGTGAAAATCGGTTTATTGGTTTAGCTACTCACTATAGGTGCTAATGCATTGGGGGTTAGAGAAGGACTTAGAGGGTTGCCTACTGAACTTTTAAGGTTATTCTTCTAAAATTATTGATGTGGTAGGTGGTGGTTCGTATACATTGGTTATTGAAAAGTGAGAACAAGATGAGAATTAGTGATGTAACTCAACATTCACAATCACGAAAAATTGCGACTTATAACAGATCTTCGAAATTGACATAACGGTAGATATGCATTTCATATTCTGATACGTACGTTCGTACGGGTCTGGCAAATGTTTAATATTTTATCTCATGATTACCGACAACTGAAATGGCGAATCGCGAAACGAAAATTGCCATTTGCTTTCATATGTAAATGATGGTTAGAAATATAAAATGGAATTATCTTCATCAATCATTAATAAAAATGTTTGCTACAAAGAGTCAAGGTTAGTTGCCAACCAACGTTTTTAATACATTGCATTGTAACAAATGTACGTATTTTTCTGTGCGTGGTAATGAATAAATACCTGTATAGAATGCAGATGCAATTATATTTAAAAAAATTATTCTCTTTATAGAGTCAGTGGGCATTATGTAGGAACTTTCGATAACAAATCCAACATTGAAAGTTATTGAATTATTTCAAAAGTATGCAATTTTTGTCCAGTCCAGAGAAATGGTATGGTGGATGGGTTCCCCAAAGCAGAGCTCTCCACACTAAAAATGAAAACACCAAACACTGAGTTCATCGTTCATATTTGATTTTTGTTCATCCAGATTTTGGTCGTCCGTATTTTGTCCTCCTTATTTTGGTTGTCCTGATATAGGTAGGGAGCCTGAAATGGTGGCGTAATTTGCTTGCATTTTAGTCCATCTAGGAAACCCGGTCGCCAAGGCGTTTAGTGCGGCGTCGGTTTATGTCAAAGTATACGAAATTTCATGTTGAAGTGAAAGCACACCAGTTTTTGTCTCTTGACATCTTATGAGTTTCGTCATGAAATTTTTGTGCTTAGAGATAAGCCGACGCCGTACTAAGGGCGTTTTTTAATTCATTGTTTTGAGAAAATCAGTTGCATATGTCGCAAAGTTTACTTTCAGCCAAATAGCTTCCTTCAAAATAAAATTTATGTACATGTGCACACAATATACGAATAGTCTACTCCATTTAGTAATAAGTGCGTAAATTTTATCTCTTAAAGGGAAAATATCTAACCGTTAAAATCACAGTTGAGTGTCTAAGTCAGTTGTAACCAATTTCGACTTGATGGTTGGAACATTATCTCTTCTAAATATTTTCTATTTCATGTTAATGTTTAGTCTAAAAATGTTTTTGATCAACACAGAAAAATCGTTCTAATTTTTTTGTATCTATATATTTTGATAATGTAGCAATGGATTGAAAAGAAATGAGTCCAACATCATTTCGAAATGAAATGTGAAATTTTCGTTTAAAATTGTTATTAAAATTCATTAAATTTAAAGGTGAATGCTTGACATGCAAATAATACAACATTCTTCGGTTGTTCGTATTACGACATTATAATAAAGTACAACTCAGCATATTGAGTTAAGCGAATGTATCTCTTTTCTATGTTTATCATTAATTTAATGATCAATGGAATTTATTTGCTATAAGAAATGAGAAAGAAAAATCGGTTCACTACAATAATAATTCATCGAACAGTTGCTGTACTGGAATCCGCATTTCTTCTTACCAAACAACTTAATAACGTTTGTTTGTTTGTTTAGTTAGTTTTTCTTTTAATTTTATAAATGGATCTCTTGACTCTCATCGACTCTATGGTATATCGGCCCGCTGTAATTGTGATACTTCTGAAAAAGCCAGATTTTGAAGCTGGGTTTTTATTTACAACTGCTGCACATAAAGATTCTTGTCGCAATATTTCTATCTACAATGCGAACACTTCATTCCATTTAATTCCTTCAGTATAGCTCAAAACTTGTTTGCACGGTTATTGTGCCATTCGCGCAAACAAAATGTTATTCCTTATGAGAATAAGATGTGTAGATTACTAGTTTTTTTCTTTGAGATCTTTGTCTATGCATCTCTTCGTCATTACTTATTTGTGAATTTATTGATCTTTAGTTTTATTCATCCAGTTTCGACTTGTGTTCTCATTTTGAAGGGGGATTATTCAGCTCAAAGTTTATCTTGGTTGCACAAACTTTATAATTGCAGAGAAGAGTTATCACCATGTTTAGAAAAGACGTACGACAACCGAGTTTTGGTGACTGAAATTCGGAAGAATTGTTAATGATATCGGCTTCGAATTTTTAAACACCGACCGTAATTTATCGCCTCTTAAGAACCCTTAGCATTGACTAGTTTCGTTGGCATATGGATCTTCTTTGTGACAAACCTAATGCCTTATATGCAATAGGATCGAAACTAATAAGAGGTCAACACCAACAATGCTTTTGCTGGTAGATCCTTCGGCAGTGCTGGCCTGACCATGGGCGTCGCGTCGCCCGCAGGGCTTTTTAAGTATTTGTATGCAAAATTTTTTGTGGGTTTAGCCAGGTCGGTACTGTCGTTAGGTCGAACAATATGCTTAACATGAATTTCGAAGCTACATATTTGATTTCATACTTCATTCTTCTGTGGACCCAAATTTAGAAGCTTAGTTGTGATTAAGAAGTTATACTTTCATGTTAAAAAATTTGAGAAAAATCATGTACAGAATTATTCTCCAGCGGGATTGAACCCTGAAATTCTTACCACTGACCTAACCCGTTCCAACTTCCTTTCATCCCCTCTTATCTATATCCCAAACTCTTCCCTAAACTCTCTTATAAGCTCTCTAATATCCCACAACTGACCCCAGTCCTCAGCTATTATGTACATACCCTATCACCAAAGATAAAAAAGAAGTAAAAAAGGAGAACAATGAGAGAGATAGTATCCTGCAAATTTAGGAAAAATTAAGGAAATAAAGATGCCAGACCCGAACCTTGTTTTATATAGACTCACAATTGATTAAAATTTAATTTAAAACAGTTTTTTTTTTCATAAAAATGATGCGATGCATCGACATCATAGAATATTCACCAAGTACAACATTCAATCACCCAATTCTTCTCACCTTATCATGTCATTAGCATAGGAAATTCATTGTTTGTAAATAAAATTAAAAAAATTTATTTTAAAAACACCTACAAACTTAATGTGTCTTCAGTGTGACATAATCATACAAAAAAATTATGGTACAGGTCGTTAGTCTAACACGTGATATCATGTAACAAAACCTTGAACGAGCAAGAAGCCGTACAAAGAAAAATCACAGATGCGTGAGAACCTTTTTTTTCGAAAGTAAAACTTCCATTTCCAATTACAACCAGACATTTTTGTTGAAAAGGAAAGAGCAAAAACGTTTTATCCACATTAACCAAAATTATTAATGAAAGCTAAGCAAAATGTGAGAACCACACCTAATTTTGTATATTTATAAGCAACTAGGTAAATGCAAAAAAAATATACGATTAAATTGTTGGAGTAATTTTTTTAATGTGAATGAAAATACGGGAAGAAATTACGATTTAAGAATCATTCACGATGTCTTAAAAGATTTTACATAAAAGTATTCCTGACAGATTAAGGAAATGTCACACGGACTTTTCAACTCTACGGCATTTACAGAAGACTACTTACTGCAGGATACGGATTTAGGCAAATCGGTTGACGACATTGAGGTAGGTGAGGAAATAGAGGAAGGTGTTGAATTATCTGTAACGGAACAGGAAATTACGGAGATAAGCAATATTGCGGCGCAGCTAGATATAGAAAATAGCAACGGGATACGGTCCCTTAAACGTGATGGCTCAACCAAACCAGAAGCACCGGTTGCTACTGCACAGCCGGTAAAATATCTGGTACGCTTGATCCCTGGCATAGAGATCCCTGACATAGATCCCTGACATCCCTGTTCTCATCGGGCCACCTCGAGATAATTCACGGATGCGTACAAAAGGTGCTTAAAGAAGTGAAGGACTCAAACGTTAAATTCGATTTTTGTAGCCCGGAGAGAGGACGGTACAAATTCGTCTGCCCGAACCTAGAGGCTAAAGAATTCGCAGAAAATATTGTCTCGGAGATCATATCTCTGGTAAACAAAGATCGTTGGAAGGATCCAAAGATTAAATCACTGGATCAGGGCGAACAACCGAAAATAGTAAGAGCAACAATTACGTTTGCCGGCCCAATCCCGGAAATATTGGACTTTTTCGAGGACATCGATTTGAAGAATGACTCCATTGACACCAATGAGTGGAGAGTTTACGGCAGGAAAAAACTTCGGGGCAACAAAACGAATATTTTTATCGGTGTGGATGAAAAATTAGCTGAAAATCTCAATGCGATTGGCTTCAAACCATATTTCGCTAACGGTCGTACCAAAATAAACTTTGATTAATCCATACAGCACAAAGAATGACGGGCTTACCTCTCTCAAGTTTGTAATCAGAATTTGCATTTTTCACTTTGCCACTAAAATTTCCTTCATTTTGAATTTATATACTAGTTTTGTTAAAAGAGCAATTCGTAGTGTCAAGTGCATCAAATGTAAGTTCAGAAATACTAAGTGTGTCAGAGGTAAGTGCAGTAAAGTCAGCGCAGTTAGAAGTGATTTTGATTGTAGTATCAAGTGCACCAAAATATGTTCGTAAATACTAAGTGTATCAGAGGTAAGTGCAGTAAAGTCAGTGCAGTTAGAAATGATTTTGATTTCTACTCCAACACTCATTCCAAGAGGCATACACCATCTTTAAAGGTTAAAGTAGAGCTCTTTTCAACGAGGAGTATAAACGGGTTCCTTGCTACTCGGCTTACTGAAACCGCATTTAAAATGCCAAACCATGGCTAGCGACTTACACATATTTCAAATTCACTTGCACGAAGCCTACGCACCTACAGCGGAGCTGAATGCTTTGGTTAAAGGCACATCATCGTTTACGTGCTCATTCAGGAACCTGTGTTCAGGCTGGGTAAAATTATGGGGCTTAGTAGGAAACTAGCTAATATCATACATTCGGGAGGAAACGGAAAGGTTAGAGCAGCAATTCATTGCTCTAAAAACATCACAATACACCCTCTCTATAATCTATGTACGCTGGACCAATCAGTTGCAATACTACCCTTAAGGATAGGTGGCTCTGATAGGAACATTATTGTGTGCTCTGGATACTTCCCTTATGAAGCGAACGATAGACCACCGAATTCCGACTATACCAATGTGGTAGGGTATTGCAAAGCAAATAATTTTCCTCTTTTATCAGGGATAGATGCTAACGCTCATCACTTTACGTGGGGTAGCACTGGAATAAATGTTCAGTGCGGAAAATGTTCGAATTCATCCTGCCAACGGATCTAACTATATTAAACGTTAGGAGCGAACCTACTTTTAGAAATAAATCACGGGAGGAGGTGATTAACCTAACATTATGTTCTTCGCATCTTGCGCCGTCTATCACTGACTGGCGGGTCACTGACCATATTCTCACATCGGATCACATGTGTATTAACTTTAATATAAGTTCGGACTCGATTCCCCCCTCTTATTTAGAAACCCGGCCTCTACTAAGTGGGCTTTTTTCGCAGAACTTGTTTCGGAAACAATTGATGGGAACTTACAAGCTCATTCCACCATATCTGAGGAAAACTTGAATGAGGAGGTGGCTTACTTGGAGAACATCCTTGTAGGAGCGTATGAAAAAGCATGTCCAATACTCAAGCATAAAGCTGGTAGCTCTGTTCCTTACTACACTACCGTAGATAAAAAACAGAGAAGAGTAGTTCGTAAACTATTCAACAAATGTAAGCTTTCGGGTAGCTGGGACTCCTATTATAAAGAATTGGGCGTGTATAACAAAAATCTAAGAAATAGAGAGAGAATAGGTTGCAAGAATAAGTGCAGTGCGATAGGTAGCATGCACGATGCATCTAAACTTTTCAAGATACTTTCCAAGGACCCTAGTCAAATAGTAGGCTGACTACTTTTACCAAGAGGAGACTTACAACAAATATCTGCTAGAATTTTATTTTCCCGGGATGTGCAGTCACCAGCGTCGATGAGCACAACAAACTAGAATTCACATTCGATGGAATAGCTAAAGTTGATCTTATAGACAGAATAATCACTAAGGACAGGATAAGGTGGGCTGTTGATTCATTCGCTCCACTTAAGTCACCGGGTCTAGACAATATTTTTCCGGCTATGTTACAACATGCTAAAGATGATGTCTTGGAGATCATGTTAAGGATATTCAAAAGGTCGTTGATCATGAAAGCAATACCTAGGAGCTGAAGAAGATTTAAGGTGGTGTTCATACTGAAGCCAGGTAAAACAAATTACTCACTAGCAGAAAATTACAGACCAATAAGCCTATCATCGTTCATGTTGAAAACACTGGAAACAATATTAGATAGATATCTGAGAGGCGAACCTTTACGCAATACGAGGGTCTTAGCAAATCAGAACGCATACCAAAGTGGTAAATCGACAGAAAATGCCCTGCATAATATTGTGCAAGACATAGAACTTTCATTAAGAATACGCTCTAGGAGGATTTATAAATATATCGGGTGCTTTCAATCATCTTACCTAGAAAGCTGTTGTGAACGTATGCTCCAAACATGGCATAGATTCAGGAACTATTGGTTGGATCCTAGCTATGCTACACAGCAGACTGATCTTTGTGTACTGTTATTCAATGGTTATAGTTGTCACAGTCTCCAAGGAATGTCCTCAAGGGGGAGTTTTGCCTCCTTTAATATGGTGCATGGTCAATGGTCATAAGCGAATTATTGTTAATTTTGAATGAAAAAAGATTTCGAACTGAGGGCTTTTCGGATGATCTGGCAATTCTACTGAGAGGAAAATTCGTAAATACTCTATAACTAAAAACTACAGCAGGCCCTAAACATTATTAATTTATGGTGCGAGGGAAATAAACTTTCGGTTAACCCTGCCAAGACAAAAATAATTCTATTCACCAGAAAACGTAAGGTGGAGGGCATCAGGATCCCACAGACCAATGGTGTACCTATCTTATTTGTCACCTAGGGGTCATTCTGGACAGCAAACTACTCTGGGTTGAAAAAATTGACGCAAGGCTGCAGAGGGCAACAGTAGCGCTGTGGCAATGCAGGAAGGCCTATGGGAAATCATAGGACCTCTCTCCAAAAGTCCTATTCTGGATTTACACGACTGTCATTAGACCGATGCTGACATATGCTTGCTTTCTTTGGAACCACAAATGCGATAATCCACAAGTAATAAAGAAACTCGATAAGTTCCAGAGGATGGCGTCCATAGCAATTACAGGCTCGTGGAAATCTACACCAACGGCCGCCATGGAAGCTATGCTATATCTCCCACCTTTACATCATTTTGCCAAAACCGAAGCGATTAAGTCACTTCACAGAATTTCGAACCACTCAGACTCTAATCTCAGAATGGTGGACCATTCCAAAATTTGGTTCAAAACCATCAATGACTTTCCTATGCTAGGGATGTCTTCTGATAGGATAATACCAAGGCACATGTTTGGCAGAAAGTTCAATGTGATCGTACCACCGAAAGAGGACTGGCTGTCTGGCAATCTACAACCGCTTGGGAAGGTAGCTTACACAGACGGATCACTGTTGATTAATTTAGCTGGGGTGGGTGTGTACTGTGCTAACTCAGGTGAGGAAGTATCTATTTCTATCGGAGAATTTTCATCAATACTCTTAGCGGAGGTTAGAGCCATTATCGAAGGCTGTCGGCTCTTAAAATAGGACAGCGTTGCAGGCGAGACCCTAACGATCTGTAGCAGGGCCTATTTTTGAGAAACATTTTCACGAAATTCGAGAAATTTTCGCGAAAGAGAAATTCGCGAAATTCAAGAAATTTTCGCGAAACTCGGGAAATTATCGCAAAATTTTCTAAAATTCAAGAAAATCAAAAAAAATCTGCGAAAGTCAAAACGTTTATAGAAAATTGTTAAGTAGATCAAATAATTAGATCTAAATATATTTTTATAGTTTCTATAGTTCATGTGTGCTTTTCCATGCACTCCGCAGAGATCTGTACACCTTACCGCAAACAAAGCTAGCATGATCATTCCAATCCATCTTACGATTCAAAAGTATACCGAGGTTTTTAACGAAATCAGAATAGGATACTATAAATTTGCCCAACCAAAGAGGTTGCAGGTATCTAGTCTCGGTCATTGAGCTATGGTTTGAGCCTTCGAAGCGTTAATTTCTAGCTCGTTAAAATCAACCTCAAGCCTTTGTTAATTTCCGCCCTCTATAACCCTCTATAGTGTCCCCCTGCAAAAAGGATTTGTAAACTTGTACATTAACAGCAAAAGGTGAGACGACATGTGTTTCTAAGCAACGGGAACGGTACCGCATATAGACCGCTTTTCTAGTGCGAGCTCGTGCCCAAGATTTTTTTTGCAATTCAATGAAGTATCAATGAATATTATAGTGTTCTGAAAAGTGTTTAAGATGATAACTGAGTCCAAAGCCGACCTGGAGGTTCCCTAGAGCCAATAAGTCAAAAAATCACGAAAATTATGGAAGAAGATGGTTTTTAAGAAAAGTCAAAGTTTTATTCTGTCAAAAAAAAATGTTGTTACTGCGGCGGACGCTTTTCTTTGAGTCAAGCTTTCGAAGTTACGATCGAATAAGTTGTCAAAACCTTGTTTTTGAAGGTCGCAGAAACGTTTTTGCTTATATCTCTGACGAACAGGAATTGCTTTTCAAGGTTTGGAATGAAAGAGATGGATCTCAAAAAACTAACTAACAAAAATGTGAATGAATATTGATTTACTGGTAGGGACCATACAGCGCGCCAAAATCTTTCTCATGAATTTAATTAAATATAAAGAAAGTTTGCTGTGATTCAGATGTAGTCGAAGGCGCAAAAGAATTCAAGAAAAAAGTATAAAAGCGTCCTATCCTTACGCGCAGATTTTCTTCCGAACATTAATATATATCAGAAGGGAAGGAACGAACCTTTGGGGGGCGGATCAAATATTGTGAAAATATAATCTGTTGCACTTTTAAAGGTCGTTTTATTGCAAAGATGCAGTTATCTCAATACGAGAAATTTTCAAGAAATTCGCGAAATTTTCATGGAAATCGAGAAATTTTCGTGAATATCAAGAAATTTTCGCGAAATTCGAGAAATTTTCGCGAAATTCACGAAATTTGTTTCTTAAAAATAGGCCATGATCTGTAGTGATAGTCAAGATGCAATCACAGCTTTATCCTCATTCAAAATTGATCTTACTTCCAGGATACAGCGGGATTGAAGGCAACGAGCCACTAGCACTAGCCAGGAGGGGCGCCAGGTATAAGCCTATCGGTCCGGAGCCATTCACGGTAGTCCCGCGCTCATTATTAACGAAACAGGTAATTCACAGGAAACGAGATATGGCATTTAAAAATTACTGGGACAATTTAGCGAGCTGCCGCCAAGCAAAAAACTGTATTAGTATCAGCAAGAAAAATTCGAAATTCCTATTAAATGTAAGTCGCAGTAGGCTGAAAGTCTTCACGGGCGTACTAACAGGACATTACGGCTTTAACAAACATTTATCTACAATAGGGAAAAGAACGGATCCGAGCTGTGATCTTTTTGATTTCCACACAGACACGGCTGAACATTATCTCTGCTACTGTCCGGCTTTCATCACCAATAGACGAAGGTACCTGGGCGGCTACACCATCAAACATTTTCAACCAAAAGATATCTTTAACTACATCGCTAGTACAGGCTCTAAATAGCGATTATGGTGTAAACAAGCTAGCACAATGGGCCAAACGGAGGCCCCCGTGCGTGTTCCTACTGCGGTAGGAACGGCTACCCTTAAAAAAAATTCCTGACAGACAACTTACTTTTAAAGGTCGCACCAAAACTCAAATTCACAAAGGTAATTTTATTTTTGTCAGAGGCTTTCTTCAAACCTTACGCGATATGATTCGATTTCGGTCCCACTTTTATGGTTATTTCGAAAAGGGTGAAAATCTATGCCAAATGTCGTGTAATGATGTTTATCAATAATTTAATAAGCACAAATTGAACATAACCTAAACGTTGAAGCAAAATTAGACATGAAAGAAAGCAGTCTGGTGATGTTCACAAGTGACATCATCCTAAGAGGAGAGGGGTTTTTAAGAAATCATGACGGCGGTGTTCGTGTATGCACGTTATTGTACATTAAATTTTACTTGAGTTTGGTATTTGTTACGCAATTTTATTTTGACTAACATTTGCGTCATCCCCCACTCATATCAGAAACTTTGTCACTGGATAAGAATATTTTTTGGCATCAAAGCTAATGCGTCATTGATATTAAAACTTTTTTAAGTCGACAAAAAAAAGAGGTGAGACTGCATAGGGTTTTTGTGGTCTATATATCGACGAGGAACGCCACAGTTATACAATGCATTTGGAAAGAACATGTCAACGGACGCAAAGAAACAGATGTAGTAAAAGTAGCTGACAAGACGCTGATGAACCTGAGGAGGCCAGGCATCTAAAAAAATTGCAGTCTTTATAAACCGCTATAACCCAATAAATACCTCTTCCGCTCAGACAGCCCAAAGCGCAACGTGCATATGTAGTCAGGCTAACGAACTGTACTAAGGAAAAAGATACGGATGGTAATAAACGACCGATAAAACATTTCAACTTTACCGATAAAAAATAATAAATGGCCGATAGTTGTTTACCGATAAATTTTTATACGCATATTTAAAATAGAATTAAAGCGCTAATATTTGAGGTAGTGTCCAAAACACCCCATAAAATTTTGTAAAAGGAAAAATTCCCAAGAGAAGTGGCCGAAATGAAGGTATCGGTAAAAAGTTATCGATCATTTATTGTTTTATCTGTCAAATATAATTTCCCAAAATATACGGGGTATCCCGATTCGATTTCAACCATTATCATTTTTTGCATGTTTTTAATAGGAAAACCAAAAGGTTCTCTTGAGTTAAAAAATTTAAATTCAGTAAACAACAAAACACGAATGTCTGTCTCTGGCACCTTCCAAAATTGTTGACGACCACGACGGACGACAGTCAATACGATTCCTTAGTATGTATACATAAGATATACACGCACACTGGGAAATTGTGATATTCACACCGCTCACAAAAAATTAATTTTCCATTTTGTGAGCTAATTTGGAAAACGATATCTCCGAATTTCTCAAGATGCCACATTTTTTTTTTGATTGATTACATTTTTAATGACTTAAGTTAGTTGAAAATTAACCTTAAATATTCTGTGTCACGTCGAATAAACATTTAGTAGTTAATATAATTTAAAATGTTTCGTAATTCGTTAATGCGAAAAATGCACATTGTACGAAGGAACGGTACGAAAGACAAGGAAAAGTAGAACCTGCTTTCGCTTCGCAATCAATTCAAATTAGAATTAAATCAACAGAAATTGCCGTAAGCTATGTAATTAAATATAAACTAAACATACAACGAAACGAACGTCGAACAACATTATCGGTCATTTTTTTCGGTAATTTTGATAAAATCGATTTCATTCGTAGATTCCGTTGAGTCGATATTAGATATGAATGGGTAACGCACTTTCTTCGTTAATTTCTACTTTGAACCAATAAAAAACTCATTATCAATTTAACATTTTCATATCCGTCTATTGCAATCGATTTATAATACCGAAAGTCCCAACCATATGAAATGAATAAAATAATGCTACCAACAACATCAACATACATCTAATGTTTTACATTTTAAGTGAAATACGACACTGAGAGTTAAACAAGTGATAGGTATGTTAAACGTATAATACATGATTACATTCACGAATTGAATCGTGGAAATAAGATTTTGTCTCAACTTGTTGACCCTGTGCATCGACTTCGATGTCATTCGAAAATAACTCGAGTCGAAAATTGTGATTTTTCTGCACTAGATGATTACAGCTACGAGTCGAAGACGAGTTCGGCAACACTTATTTCGTGACGCGTATCGAACTACATATTTCGTTTGATATCGGAATCGTCAAAAAAAAACAACGAATAGTATTGTGGCCACTTTTTCGAACTAGTGCGAAAAAATCATTCATTGTATGTACGAAGTACGAAGGTCTTAAACGTTTGCATTATATCATGGGGTAGATCAAGGCGGGAGGATACATTTATTGTCGTCTATATCTGACGAATCAGCAAAAATATCCGGTCGTCCGGGCGTGTCCATTTTTTTTTCCAAAGGAAATTCACTTTTTATTTTCTGTTTTATTGAAAAATAAAAGATTTAGTTGGCTAAATCACGGATTTTCGTTAGTGAAAAAGTGACCACATTCCTCAGGCCATTTCTAAGTAACTACAAGAGGAAACGATCAACTTCTTAAACTTATTATGTAGAGGGGCAAACCCTCTTTCACTACAAATACGCTAATCGGGGTAGCGTTGTGGTCACACTGAGGCCCATTCTAATCGCAATATCAACTGGTCTGCAATATCACTCTTTGTATCGAACAGATGCCATACACACCACAGATCGTCGTTCTCAACAACGACTGGGCGGATCAAAAAAGTGAGTGTACTACTAGAACATGCAATAAAATCGGACTTTATTCAAACTTCTTTCAAGCTCACGGTGGCCGAAGAAGTGGATTTGCTTGGTTACTTCCAAAAGCAAAGTTGTAGAGAATAAAATTTTAGAGAACACGTGTTTCAGAGTTTCAAGAAAAATGACCAAATCCCGGGATAAAGCCACTTCTACAATTATCCCTCCCAATGTTTCTAACTGATATCTCTAGAACTATTTCAGAACTATTCCCTTAGAAAGTTGCTACTAAAGGCAAATTTGGTGAGAATTACATTTTAGAAAAATGTGTTTCATTATTTCTTGGAGAAGTACATTGGTCCTAACTGTGTGTACAATGGTCTCAGATGTCATAAGACGTACTTCGGTAGGGCCTTTGACATTACCTTCGGTAATTTCAGTAGATCCTCTAAAGTCTTATAATCATAAATGAACATAAAACAATAAATGGTTTGCTCATTTTTATTTAGATACTTTTGAGGCTTTTTGCATCGTCTATTCTGTTCGTCACAGCAATTCTGATACATACGGGTCTTTGATTATGTTTTCGACATGAAAATCACACAGGAAAAGAAGTCGGGATTTAATTCTGTAAATTATATTTATTGCTGTTTCGGGTACGAAAATGAGTTTTCACGTCAGTTACTGGAATGGATAATCTCCCCTCACTAACAGTGCCAGTAATCACCGTTCTGCTGGAGGTATATTCTCCCCAACACGCATGTGACAGCACATTGCTTTTTGAGAAGAACACTGCGTTTGGCGCATGTTGCCCGCTCAATGGTTGTGTTTATTCTGAATTTGTTCCATACAATTTCGCAGCACTACAATCCGAAAATATTTCCGACTTTCCAACCAGTTTAATTTTTATTAATTACCAACGGTTGCTTGCTTGCCAACGATTGCTTGCTCGCCAGCGATTGCTTTTTAATCGATTAAATTCTTGACATGGCGCCCAACATATGTGGAGGTTCGTTCATAGAAAAACAAGCAGCAAATCCAAGACATAAGTCCAACAGAAAGCGGCAATCGAACGATATAACATTGGTAGAGGTGTTAGAAGGCTGGTTGGTCGAGTCATTCGGTGGAATGATGGTCGTCGTAACGCCCAGCAAAGACATGATATAACATTGGTAGATGTGTTACAAGGCTGGTTGGTCGAATCATTCGATGGAATGAAAGTCGTCGTAACGCCCATCAAGAAAAAAGTACAAAGACACAGAAAAAGGCAAAAGATACAATAATAGTAAACAGCACTGGTTAGTCGAGTCATTCGATGGAGTGATGGTCGTCGTAACGCCTATCAATATAGAACAAATACAAAGAGGCAACAGCACAAAAACAGAGTTACACGCTGATTGGTCGAGTCATTCAAGGGAATGACGATCGTCGTAAAGCCCAGAAAAGGAGGTCTTTGGCAACCGTCATAGGCAACAGCAGAAAGACAGAGTCCAGCAAAAAAAAAAATGACAATTTGCAGATGTTGCTAGCAATTTAAGAAGATCTGGTTGGTCGAATCAATTTGGAAGAATAGAATTGGTGGTCGTCGCAAAATACCACAAAAACAAGCAGAAAGAGGAAGAGAGTAGCAGCGAGTGTGGTATCCTCAATTCTTTGAATACCACAGGTGGGAGAATCGATCACAAAGCAATCGCTGGCAAGCAAACAATCGTTTGCAAGCAAGCAAGCGTTGGTAAGTCGGATAGGAATATTTTCGGATTGTAGTTTCCTCAGTGCTTGCGGAAACTGGTGGGAGTATCGAAAATATTATAGCGAGTGTTTTCACTCTATATGGAAACGAATTGGATAAGAAATCGAAGAGTCCTTTTCAATTAAAACTAATCAAGTTACCCGGAATTTGGGTACAAATAAAGCGAAATTGTATGGAACAAATTCAGAATAGACTCAACCTATAAGGGGCAACATGCACCATGTGAAGAGTTTTTCTCAAGTAGCAATGTACAGGCACATGCGTGTTGGGGAGAATATCTTTCCAGTAAGCTTAGAGGTGTACCGCCGAGTTCAGCCGGCTTAGTAGCCGCCGCCAACCGCCGGCCGAGTGTTTTTGCCGGCTTGAATAAATAAAGAAATTTCGGTAAGGTTTCTCAAATTTGTCGTCGAGGCGTTGATTTCCAGTTACTTATTTCGTCGGCAATACTAATGTCTTCAACATGCAGTCTACGTCTTTCTACGTTGTTGACGTCCTTTCCATGGGCTACAGTGTACTAACTTCGCCACCGATTTCCAAAAAAAAAGTTTCCCCAGTTTTTTGAGATCAAAAAATTCAGTTTCCCACCGAAACGGACATTTATTTTGCTGATTCATAATCACTAGACGGTAAAAAATGTATCCCCCTAACTCCCGCCTCGATCTAACCCATGTTTTAGTAGTAAAAGTTATAGGACTTGTACTTCAAACGGGTCCAGAAAACATGTTTCATTCACTAAATAAATGAAATATGAGTTTGAGTTTAAAATTGAAAAAAAAACAATTTATTAGAGGCAGCGATAAGGAAGGGATTCGTCTAAAAAAGTTTGTAACCTTTTGTATGATCACATGAAAAATGAAAATAAAATGAATGATTAGAAGGAATCTTGAAGGAATTGCATTGATAGGACGTTTGTGAGCATATATGCAAAAATAGTTTTTGTTTATTTCTCTTCTCTGTCAGACCATAGAGATTTAATTCTCAAGTCGGCATTCAGTTATTTGGGAGATTTTTCAGATGCTTCACCGGGAATTTCGATGTAATTAGGAGCCACTGAAAAGTTAAACTCATTGCGTTTAACTGAACGACCGTTCGCTTCTAAACAGTTAAGTTGGGACTTTTGTAAGGTTTTTCGTGGGGAATTTCGATGGAATTTTCGGTGTGTTTATCCACCAGAGTTCGGGTTAGGTTGAAAGGTGGAGTTCGACTATTTCCTCTCGTAAATTCGCGGTGATTTGCGGGATTTTGTGGTTTTGCATTTAACTGAGCGACCGTTTGACACTGAAAAGTTAAATCTTTCGATGTGTTTGCCAATCGGATTTCGGGTTAGGTTGGAAAGTGGATTTCGACTATTTCCTCTCGTAAATTCGGGGTGTTTTCCCACTAGAAAATTTTGTGATTTTGAATTTAATTGCATTTCACTGAGCGATCGTTCGCCCCTGAGAAATTATATTGAAGAAAATTGGATGCTCTTATATCAAAATTACAAAAAATGTGTACGGGTGATGAAATTGCCTAGTTTAACCGACTCCGGTTCTCATTCCGCAATTTGATCTCTCTACCTCTTCCAAGTGTACGCTTTGTTCAAATTCAAACTTAAATTGTCAAAAATATTAGCTTTTTGGAAAATGCGAATTCGAAATCAACCAGCACTACAAGTTAAATAAAGTTTTCTACTTCAGATTCGTTTTTAAGCTCTTAGAAGTCACAAACCTGGTGTAAAAGCTTGGACTAAGTTGTCTTTGTTTATGACAATTATAGTTTCGGGTAGAAAAATTGTACATGCATTGGTATCTAAAAAAACTTTGTTCAGTGAAACAAATGGAATTTCTGCTGAAACTTAATGCTTTTGAAAGTACGGTTTTTTAGTTTATTAAAAATTTGATCGGCGTGCCGCGGCTGAGCCGAGCCGCCATACCATTTCACTCGGCTAGCCGCCGCCGCGATTTTTCGATCGGCGCACACTAGAGAGTAGAACGGAGTTTGCTGGCACTATTAGTGCGGGGAGAATACCCCTTCCAGTAACTGAGGTAGTATCCAATGAAACCGAGCCGACCTAGTAATAAGAATTTTATTAAAATTCTTCACACCTCTTTATCGCGAGTTCTTTACCCTAGACAATAGAAGCGTAAATAAAAGCATTTGGACACTTTTCACCATATTGGAACTCCACACACCCTTACATCTTTGGCCATGGCTCTCTAATGAATGAATATATGAGCAATATCGAGTTTGAATGATTTCGTTAGAAGTGAAAACATAGATTGAAGAACATTGACGCATCAGAGTCTACACTGTACACAATCGTTGCAACTTAAAATTGCCAGTAATTTGAGGAGGTTTGGATTAATAATGGGGCTTTGTTTTTGAGGACGTTACTGATAAGATGCTGACTTAAGCATTACTTGCAACTTGACACAAATTTTGCAAACGAAATCGTACTGTTTCCTCACATACGGCAATATTTCAAACCCACCGTTTAAATTGCGATAAAATTGAATATCACAGTTTTAACTGATATCCATACAACGTGAAAGTACAAACAATGTTGAAAATGTATCATAGGTTCACTTAGTAATTCGATTCGTAGCCGATGCTTCCATACAGAATTGGTCAAAGGTAGAGCACTTTACAGTTAATAATTATCAACTAAAAATGCAGTTCATTTAACTGTAAAGGAATTTGTTTTCTCGCCGTCTCAGGTAAAATTTTTCAAATTCGTTCTAGCTAAGTCTAACTCTTTTCTTATTTGAAACAAGTTCTTCATTATTTCCATATAAAAATGTATTGCATGAACTCACTGACTCTATTATGTCTAGCGTTATGCGTAAAAATGCGGGTAATACGTGGTTTCATGGTTCAATTTACACTTCCGTACGAGCAAATGTACTTATGAAATTATTGATTTATCACCGAAAATGAATTTGCATTCTGTAAGCTAGTTTCATGTTTTGTGTTCAAGCAATTAAATACATCGAGATATTAATGGAGTGTAACTTTCACCAATTACCGGAAACAAATTATTACACGTCTGTCGTTTACTAACTTTTATCCATCATCAAATAAGTGCAAGTCTAGGCAAAAGTACTAATTGAATAAAACAAAAGAACGAATGAAAGAAAAAAAAAACTTTGGCCACTTAAAATATAAGAACTGAAGAACGTACCTGATATTATGTCTCAAGAACAATGCATATAAAATGCATGCAAACAATAATACATACGGCATATCACTCTTAACGTCCTCACATGCATATTCATGTGAATAATGTAAGTGATGTAACGATAAACGGAACAATAGTTCCACTGAAGTTGCAACACATACCACATTTCGCAACAAGAACAAAAAATAATTTCTTTAACGTAAGTATGCACTTTCAATTGAAGTTTCATTAATCGTAAGTGGCCGTACACATACACATTAGAAGTGTACATTGACAAAATTTCAATAAATAAATTTTAACGCTCAAAAAACGCGTGGTGTACTTTACTTTACTTGCCACCAGGGTTGTATTCGCTATTTGTAGACGACGCTAGCATTAACTCTAATAATAATAAAATAATGTTGCTGGCCATAAAAAATGAGTCAATGAACTTGAACGAAATAAAATCGAATAAATTTTAAATTTGTACCCTGAAGTGTTGAAATATTTGAACTTCTTTTAAACCAATACTGGTAAATTTGATACTGGTAATGATATTTCTTGAAGGTTAGGTTAGGTTGAAGTGGGTAGGGCTCGCCCCCTGCACCTAAGCCTTTATTGGGCCTGTTGTGCATGCATATTTTTTGAAACTCCTCTAATTGATTTCTCCGAACTTTTCTTTAAACCATTTATTGCGATCCAAAAAAGCGCAAATTTCTCAGAGAGTAAGAAACTCTATAGTAAATGGACATACGTTTTAAGACTATATTATGCCAACGTCGACGAGGCTTGCCAAGACTACGGTTTCATAAGAGCATTCTCCTTAGACACGTACGAAGAATGAAGTTCTTCGAAAAGGGGTCTTATGCGTTTACCACGACGTTTGTAACCACCCCAAATTTTGACCCGGGAGTAGGTGGGAGCATCAATCACGGTCCTTAGGTAACGAATCAGAAATAAAAAAAATGTCCGTCCGTCCGTCCGTCACCGCGATAACTTGAGTAAAACTCAGCCAATTTTTAAAAAGTTTTTCTTCCCTAAAAGTAATTAAAAAATCTTTTTGGGATTGAATCTGAGCACTGTCGGCCCATAGGCCAATGACCTTGGCCCGTTTAAGTGGTTTTTGGTCTTTTGTATATAGCTCGAGCAAAACTTTTCTGATTTTCATAAATTTTTTTTGTTTGAAAGGCCTGGGCATGCCTGACAATTTCTTGAAGAAAATTTTTGGAATTTTGAGCTTTTGGACTCAGCCAGGGCCCTAAAACTGAATCTCTACTAGGGCCCAACGTGTTTCGTCTACATAAATCGGGTAAATCTTATCCGATTAAAAACTTTTTTTTTGCTGAATTTCAGTCTGAAAGATTATCAAAAAATTGATTACGGGATTGAATTTGGGCAAAATCTATGTCTATGCTAGGGCCATACGTGTTTTTTGTACATAACTCCGATTTTCATAATTTTTTTTTGTTTGAAAGATCTGGGCAAGGCCGACAATTTATGGAAGAAACTTTTTTGGATTTGAGTCCTTGGACTTAGCTAAAACGAGACGCTGTTAGGCCATACGTGTTTTTTCTACATAACTCGAGTAAATCTTTTCCGATTTTCATAATTGTTTTTTTAATCGACAGGTCTATGAAAGCCCAACAATTTGTAGAAGGAACGTTTTTGAGATTGGGCCCTAGGATATAGCAGTGTCACTATGAACGAGTTTCTGCTAGCGCTCTACATGTTTTTTGTACATAACTCGAGTAAATCTCTTCCGATTCTCAAATTTTTTTATCGAAAGGTCTAGGACTGTCTCCCGTTTTATGGAAGAAACTTTTTTGATTCGAAATCCTTAGATTCAGTCAGGACCTTAAAACTGAGTTCCTACTAGGGCCCACAACATAGGGCTTACATAGGCTGGATAAATCCTAATTCATTTTGTTGATTCTGTTTCTATTTGAGAAGTAATCGAGTAACGAATTATATTCAAAAACAACTTACGACCCGCTTCCTGTGCCTGGGGCTGAAGTGGACCTCAGGTCTGTCCTAAGGTCGGCCCTAACCAAATAATTTTTTTTGCTATGTTGCAGAGTAAATTGAGGGAAACATTTTGTCTATGAAAGTATGTATCCGAAGCATTTCCTTATGGCCCTAGGTCGGTCCTAAGGTCTGCCCAAGACAAAAAGATGGTTTTTCACTGTGTTGTAGCTTGTAGAGATAATGGATTGAAATATTTTAGTCTATGTAAGTATTTGTCCGAGGCCTCTCCTGAGGACCCTGGGTCGGTCCTAATGTCGGCCCTATACAAAACAAATGTTTTTTTTTGTAATTTCTGAAGGCCTTTATTACACTTACGGAAATATATTTTTGCATCAAATAGAATTTTGTACTTCTGCGCAAGTTTTTGCAGTGTTCAAAAGCTGCGCAGAAGTACAAAATTCTATCAATGCAAAAATATATTTCCGTAAGTGTACACCATTTCTACGGACGGGTTTTTCAATATTGCCCTCTCGGCAATTTCCAATACAATTTAATGTGGACGTAAGGCAATATTTACTTAAATACTTTCGAGTCTTTTCGTAACATCAACTCTGTTTGCCACATCTATTCTGATACGTACGGGTCCCTTGCATATGTTTCACTTATATCTCTGCGAAATTAGAACGGAAATCGTTCTTCAAGGTTTTAAATGAAGGATGTGGAAATTAGAAAATCACGAAAATTAAATTAGTGAAAATATGTTGAGTGATTCGGTCTGTAGTGTCCTTAGTGTTGGCCAAACTCACGCTACGCAACCCTACATGATATTTGGTGGTTTTTCGGGAATATTCCTTTAATGATTAGGTTTTTTGTGCACTTGTTGGACATGGCACACTCTGATATAATGTTGCAAGCCACAATAATATTCTATCGATTTTGTTCACAGCTCGGATCGGAATGCAAAAAGTGTGAACTGTACTATTCACACTAAAACGTCGACTTGGCAGAAAATTCTTTTGTTTACAGGCTTCATATAATTAGGTTAGAAAGAAATTCTGTTTTTATTTTGCATTAGTAAAAAAATGATCAAAAAATGTTGACGGCACGCCTAAAAAATGTTTTGTCGATTTTATATCATCTTTTAAAATTTGCATTTTGTTCTACAGCGGTTTAGAAACGATTCTAATTTTAAAGCAACAGTCGTGCAACAGATTACCGTAAAAATACTGTAATACTGTAAAGTGGAATATTACAATGTTAACAGCAAATACATCGGTTGATGTTTTTTAATTTATTTTTCGTAAAAGAAATTGTTTATCGATTTTGAATAAACTTGCCAACCTATTTCTAGCTAGCTCGTCAAGTAATGTTAACTCTAAATGCCCAGAGAGAATTATGCTGTTAATTAATAATATTCCAATTGAACTTCAATGGTGAATTCATGTTGTCAATACCCGAATCTTATTGATTTTCTTTTGTATTTCTGTTAATTATATTGAGCGAATTTTACAAAATAAAAGTTCAAGGACATGTTTTTATTCATAGTTCTACGCAATAAAGATGGATGAAAGTTGGTGTTAATTTTCAGAGTAACGCAGTAGTTGTTCAATGTTCAGAGTTGAAATTTTGGCAAAAATTCCGATGACCATTTCAGATAATAAAAGTGGATGAAGTGAGAAGCAAAAAAATTAACTTTCACGTTTATAATTTGTCGAGCGCCAAAGTTATGGTTAGTCCCTTCACCGTTCCACCGTTCTACTTTACTTCGAACTTTAGCTCAAATTTTCAAAGCTTCCATTGTGTGAGGTTTTCGAATTCCACGAGTTCTAGATTTGAGAAAGTAGATGAGCGCTCAGGAATCACGGAACTTACAGGTGCACTTACAATGTTTCGAGTGCCCATCAAAATGCAGAAGAAAATATCTGTAAGGAGGTAAAGTAAACGCCCTAGCTTAAAATCTTCCGAAATGTTTTAAGCTTGATACTTGGACAGTAACAGTCTATCGTAAGCTTTCATTTAAACCATGCACACGTTCGAATTGATTAATCATTGCTTTGAGCCCAACGACTTACAGTGAATGTTTCGTCGCAGAAATTCTAGTACACTGAGGTTATGGTAGCCCTGGAGCCTTGGCTTGGAGCAATTTGTAATTAACAGATTATGTTTAGCTGGATGTGTAATAAGTTTAGTGCAATAGTGTTTTATTGCAGCAATCATATTTTATTTGTATTTTTTACAATCACGCCTCAATCAAGAAGCTCGATATTTTTTAATTCAGTGTTCGTTCATTTACACAGACCAAAAAATTCCAATACATGTTCAAGGTCGGAATTCCTGCGGGTCGGCTATACTTGGTGTATTTTTCATGAAATAGAAGAATGAGGATTGAAACCTGTAGTGAGCTTCTTAAAATTGTCCCTGCGGGACAGTTCATAGCATATATATGCCATTCAAACGGTTTTTACCAAACACTCTTTTTACAAACACCAGTTATTCAAAACAACAAATGTATCAAAAATAGTTTTCAATTCAAGAAACGTCTCTTCACAGTTTTTAATGTAAAAGTTATGGAAGGCAGATGCATTCTTAATAAGTGCGAACTCTTTAAAGTTACAAAAATCACAAGTCACAAGCCACTAATGCTTACTTGCTCAAGAAAATCGCACGTATGTACGCTCTGTTATTGCGGAAAATTGTTATAGAATTCTTGTTCTTCAAGATTACGGATACCTTAAAAAGTTAACTAACTAACACCCATCTTTAACCATCAACTCCGCTCAGAACATTGACATTTGAAATGTTGCGTGTGCGCCGTTCTGCGTCCTAAAAATTTCATGAAAACAGGAGTTCCGCCCTAAGAATCTTCAGATTGAATGAAAAAGATTTATGCTGGAAGAAATTCTGAAATTCAAAAGAATATTTTTTTATATTAGGGTAGCAAAATTGAATTGAGATAATGTTTCAACTGGGAAATTAGAAGCTTACAAAAGTCTTTATGTAATTTCATTTAAATGATGAAAATAATGAGAACGAATAAACAATTTTAATTTTACAGAAACATCGACAGACTTACATTTTTAATTTATTCCTCAATCGAAATCTCTTTAAACAGCTGCTGTGTGTTAGATAATCCGATACGTCTTTTGTCGTAGATGTTGAAGCGGAATTGATATCCAAAATGTTGATACACTCACCAAACAATTTATGTCATTGAGCCTTTTTATAATAAATTTTGGAAACTATGCGACTGTATTTTGACAAATCACAATTTTTTTTTATTAATCAACAACCATGTTTGTTTCGAAACAATTCAAAACCGACACAAAGCGAAATATTGAAAGAAAAACACAACATACTGTTTCTTTTTTTAAGGGCCATAAAGTGTAACTAGAAAACAAAAAAAAAAATCCAAATGGAAGACAAGAATTCTCTTTCTAATATCGACTTTCTTATCAACTAGCAAACACTTGATCATTTGTGAATAACTCTTGCACTGCCTTCAATTCACTTTTAACACATGAATTACAGCAAATATTCACCGATTCGAATGTGTTTTTCTTTTTGTTTAGTCGTTTGATTTACACGGAAAAAGTGCACGACCGGCTGTGAGAAAAATTGCACACAAGATGCGAAGGTGCTATCGTGAAATAGTATTTTTTCAGAGTTGTATAGTTTTTGGTTGACGGCACAAGATTGTGTTGGTGGGAATGAGACGATTGTGTTGAAATAAAATGGTATCTGGACTTTTTGTGTGTATGTCATTGGTGTTATGAGCAGTCAATTTATGTATTAATATGAGTGTAAGGTAAAGCTCTGAGATCCGCCGTGTTGTGTTTATTAGTGTTATTCACGTGCCAAGGGCTTTTCCAAGTGACAACGTAATTAAGTTTTACGTGCATCCGAAACATCCGGAAGTAAAAAAATGTTTACTTTGAGGGGCGAAAGCGGCAAAAGTTTACTTTCGCCTCTTAAAATTAACATTTTTACTTTCGGCTCTAATTATGAAAAATGGCGAATTTTCGAAATTGAATCTGTTGTGTTATTTTTGTTCTGTTAACATTTTTACAAATGTGAAGGACAATGTAGCATTTTGACGTCTGGAAAGCATGTAAATCATGGGCGCGGCTGCGATGCGCCCGTGACGCAAGTCCCCATACGAACAAAAAATTAAGAAAATTTTCTTTCGTAGACGGCGGAACCATATATACAGCTAAGTTTTGACTTTCTTCCCTTGCGTCGTACTCCCTGAGACCTAGTTTTTCGGATTCTAACTTATTAAAATCGATCCAGTGGATCCGAAGATATGACCTTTAGAAAATCGTCATCTTCCATACAAAATGTACTATTTCATAGAAGCCAAAGTGAATGGAAGCATCCTACGTTCGTTAGTTAGTTAGTGGGCTAGTTAGTTCTAGAGCCATTTGTATAAAAATCGACTTTTTTGGTTCGTGCTCGAAAACGGCTAGATAACTTTTCTTGAAATTTTGCAGGGACCTTCCAGGGAAAAACCGAACGCAACCGGACGGGGGGGAGGGGGGGTCAATACCTTATGGATGTCCAACAAAAAAAAATACTGAGAAAATGCCGAAAAATCATTTATTCAAATTTTTACCATGTCTCTGTCATTTGAGTTTTTATTTCATCGATTACACGTCAAATGTTAAAATGTCAAAGCCAGTTTAACAAACTTGTATCTGTCCGACAATAAAAAGTAAATTTGAAAAGCTTCCATTGACGCTTCAATCGAAAAATCATTTCGAAATACAAAATCATCATTCGTCGTCATTTATGGATGGCCACAGAGGGCAAAATGGTACTTGTGAGTTTCATAACTCTATAACTTGAGTTAGAAACAACGTAGAAAGTTCATTTCTTCAGCTATGTGCTCAAAACTAGTAAGAGTTCGTTGGAAAATTGTTGAAAATTTTTTAAAAATTTGCGAGACCTTTCAAAAATTGCGCCAAAGTTGACAAATGTTCAATTCTCCATGGTCCCGCACACTTCGATCCACAACTAGTACACTAGAAGCAAAATTGAGTAGGACTATTTTTTGTAGTTACCACATTGGTTTACAAGAAGAAAATTGCATTTAACATTTAATTCTCAGTTGTTTGAGTGCAATGAACACCCATTCGGTTCAGCTTGTGCAAAAGAATCGAATGCTTTTCGGAAATCGGTGTATATGACGTCTAACTGATGCCTAGTAGGAAGTTCTTCCAATGTCCACGTGGTACAGAATTCAAAAATATTAGACACGTACTTTTTTATGGACTTCTAAAATTTATTTTGGGGCAGGGAAACATAAATTCATTCAAATATACGAAAGCGTTGAAAAGAGCGAGACAAATGTAGTACACAATATATCTGTCTCGCTCTAACCAGCGTGTTTGTACATTTGAATGAATTTATGTTTCCCTGCCCCAAAATAAATTTTAGAGGTCTATAAAAAATACGTGTCCAATATTTATGCATTCCATACCACGTAGACACCGGAAGAACTGAATTCCCGACCTTACCCCGAAAAAAAAACTACCTAATGCCTAGATTCCATAACTTTAGTAGCATAGTTAACAAATTCCATTAAATTTGTTGCTGTGGATTTACGGTTCATAAAACCATGTTGCGAGTTTACCATTATTCTTTTGAACTTCGTGGATAAAATACAGGTTACGATGGCTTCAAAAAGTTTTCCTATTGTTGGTAAAATAGCTACACCTCTGTGATTTTCGGTATTACTTCTAGAACCACTTTTAAAAATTGGAGTTATGTAAGACGTCTTCCATCTTGTCGGACTCTCAGCACATACTTTTAACAAAATCGGAAAGATTTTATCTGGACCTTCACCCTAGTGTATATACTACTCAAATGATGCAAAATCTCGATCTCGATCTCGAAAGAAATTGATCCAATGTCAATGCGCTTTTCTAAGATGTACATTTTTTCCGATAAGTCAGCAACACTCTCGTTATCAGCAACATAAATGCTTTCGAAGAATTCAGCGAAAAGATTACACTTTTCGTTAGGATTATCTCTTAACATAATTGAAGGGTAGCCTGTAATCTTTTTTGGCGACTTTACGTAGTAACCAGAATTTTGAAGGATCAGAAGTTAACATTTCTTCGGTGTTAACCAAATATTTGTTAAAGGCTTGGCAGGGAGTGAAATTCTTTACTTATTGACAAAAATTTCATTTTTATTTTCAGTTTTTTAAATCGCTTGTTAATTCTATTTTATAATTACTAACTCGGTCAGGTCAATACCAAATATGAACTGAATAAATAGCAAAAAACGAATTTTCCCCATACAAATTTTGTCACTGTTTCGGAGAGCGACATTCTTTGAGTTGTTCATATCACTGCTCCTTCACAAGACAACAAAAATGAAAATCACTAGTGAGATATTGGTACGAGAATTTACTTAGAAATGTGCTAAATATGAAATATGTGAAATATGAAATTCGGATTTTTAGCCCAAACCACCAAAACGACGTGTTTTTAAGTCAAAAGTAGAACATCTCAGCTCAGTACAAAGCATTACCCTGTGACCGGTATCATTCGCCAGGACTAAATGAGCTCTAAATCGTAGGTATAATTTGAATCATGTTTCGAGTTCATCGGCACAATATCGCACCTTAAAACTCTTTTTTCTCTGCTTCCATGTCAATCCATTTTTAGTTCATTTTATTTTCACAGGGAGCAAAATATGTATGACGAAAGAAAAAGCGTTCACATAATCCGTCTGGGAAAAGTTAAAAAAAAATTCAAAACGAAAAATTAGTATGGAACAACTGTCAGAGGGATTTCACTTGCTATAAAAATGTTCATGTGTACGCCAATTTTTTCGTGTCTTGAAATTTCTGTAATACTTTATAGATATCGTTTTTTAATTTTCAGGATTTTCAGCTTGTTATAGGATTCGGCAACATCGACAATTCGCGTTGCATGGCCGAATCGAGCTACAAATCGATTGTTTCTTTTTCGGCAATAATGAACTTTTAGATGAATCTTTTTACTGAAGTGACATACCCGTCAACTGTCAACTATCACTGTGGAAAACCCAGCGTTTTCGTCAAACGCGGTACACAAATTTGAAATTGTTACCGCACTAAATGTCAATATTATCTTTCTACCAACACTGATTTCAAACGTCCGTAGTAGCCTCTAGACTGAATTCATTTTTTACTGTTTTCTCAATCGTTGGATGAGTTCGTTTTTATTATTGAAGTGTCATACGCATACATCGACAATAAAACAACCAACACCTCCTTAACCGATGAAGCATTTACACGTCGTATTCTCTTGCATTGAGTGTGTGTGAGAGATCATTGTGACATAAAAACTATCAATCTATGAAGTGATTCAACGCCGTGTAGCAAATTGAATTGTTTGATCCAAAATAGCGGAGAAATTATCGAAAAAGACGAAAATATTCCATGAAAAAGAATTGCATCGAATTACACTGCCCTATGTAATCGAAATAACAATTTGGAGTGCAGTGAAAACAAAAGAAAATTAAAAAAAAAAAACTACAAGGCATCGGTTCGTTCAATAATATTACAAATGGCCGATATGGATGCAGTGAATCTTGGTCTTGATGAAACCGAAATCGATGCTGATATGACAGCGGGATTACCCGAGGAGGATTCATTTGATACACGTAGTGAAGCTTCAGGAGCTTCTTCAAGCAGCTCCGATACGAATCCAAGCATCAGTTCTGTTGACACCGAATCGTCAATAAGTCCGAAAATACGTCGATCACATATGAATCGTGAACGTTCCTTCGATAAAAAGAAATCAAAAAGTCCAGTCGCCGTTCAGCATAAGAAGCCAACCGCCCAAAAATCCACTTCCAAGTCGGCCTACGATTACATGACCAAATTGAATTATTTATTTCGTGAGACGCGTTTCTTTGTCATCAAATCGAATAATGCTGAAAATGTGACACTGTCAAAAAGTAAGGGTGTCTGGTCAACGCTACCACAAAATGAAGCAAATTTGAATCAAGCGTTTCGTGAAGGACGCAATGTCATTTTAATATTTTCGGTAAAGGAAAGTGGTAAATTTGCTGGCTTTGCCCGAATGGTTGGCGAATCAAGACGAGATGTACCAACGGTATCATGGGTTCTGCCTCATGGTTTGTCCGCGAAAGCTTTGGGCGGTGTTATTGAAGTGGATTGGGTATGCAAAAATTCTTTATCTTTTACCTGCACTGGCCATTTATACAACCCGTGGAATGAGGGGAAACCAGTTAAGATTGGACGTGATGGTCAAGAGATCGAGCAGAAGGTGAGTTACTTTTTCTTTGTTAAATTTTGTCTTAGAGTTGAGTAGAGAAGAGAGCTATCTTTTTTATCTTACGATTCGGTGTCTGCGGGTAAAAAATTCTATTCGTAATGTCGAAAATGTTAGCATGGATTTAGCCAAAATATTGCACACTTTTGGGTGCGAATATTACTTGGAGAAGCTTAAAATTCGGAAACAGTGAAGACTTGGTTCTTCGACCGCGCGTTTTATTAAATTTGATTCATGGCCCACGACATTGATTCTTACATTTCAACAATTCTCTAAGTTGTCTCTTCCAAGTACCAGCAATTTTATCTTCTTTAACACCCCTCCTGCTTAACGTTCGTTCTACTTCTCTACTCAATACCCAAGATTCAATGGCTTACACAACTTCGTGAAAATATTAGGTCGGTGCTGAGCTGTGCCGCCTCTTTCCGGAAGACGAAAGCATTGATTTGACGCCCATCCTAAAGAAGTCTAAAGAGGCTGCAAGACTCTTGCGAGAAAAAGGTGGTCGAGTTGCCGCCTACAAAGGTCCGCCAAGACCAGGTGCAATTAGGGGACGAAGTACCACCAATCATGCAACGATTCGAGGACGTAAGAAATTGTTTTTGACAAGTCGCAGTAAACTAAACAGCGTCGCAAGCCATGCGAATTATAAACGTCCCAGTTCACCATTCATGGGCAGAGATCGCAATGTTCACCACTACGATCGTTACAGTTCAACTGCCGCAGCTGCTGAGGCATACGTCGCTGATTACATGCGCACGATGCAACATCAGCTACCACCGATGCCATACGCTCCACCCCCAGGTTATGCAACATTACTGCCATCTCCCTATGAATTACCAACACGATATTATGAAGGTCTTGCATTACCCGACTATCCACATCATGGTGATCACACAGTTACACCACCGATCGGTCGAACAGCGCCAACATACGATAAACGTTCGTATGATCGATCCGTGGAAGAATTTCTTTGGAAAACATCTGGACGTCCATCAATGGTAAGTGGATCGTCAAAAAATTCATCGTCATATCACCATTTATCGACGAGGGAGTATCACCGCGGCCAAGGACATGAACGAAACAGCGATCGGGAACGGTCTAGAGGTGGTGTTCGAGAACGTGATTATCGGGATCGAAGTCGGAGCTCGTATAGAAATAGTCGACGATGACCACATTGGAGTTATGTCGTTCAATCAGTCACTAAGCGATTGATCACGCATTGATCTCTTAAACGATAAAAATTAACAAAACGACAAAAAGGAAAAAATGGAATTTTTTGAAAAATAATTTGAAAACCTCGTGCGACCATTTGAAACAGAAAGTAAAAATATTTTTGACGAAAATTTAGTTTACTAATTTGTTTTTTTTTTTCAATTACTCTTGAATGGAGAAAAAGATATGAAGGAAAAGTTAATCTTATTAATTAACGAAAAATTGGATTTTCTTTTTGATTGTGTTTAGTGATTGTGATTACAAAAATGTAGTTAACCATTGAAAATGAGATCGAATATGTAAGCCCATGAAAAAAATTCAAATAAATTAAAAGAACTTCGATGTAATCCTTCTCTATAAGTGCAGCAAAATATAACGAAGTGATTTCTTCGAAAATAAATTGATGAAAATAAAATGTAAGAAAAATTTATCTCTACAATAAATGAATAGACTCGAGTTTTATTTGTTGGACTTAAAAAAATGAACTAAGATAATAATTTTTTGTTTTGTGAAATCTGTTTCAATTGAGGTGAGATATACAGACTGAAGTTTGTCGTTTTGTCCGAAGTAAATATATTGCTTCGTAGAACATTTTATTTTCGAAGTGAAATTCTTTACTCTTGTGGTTATCGTTAATCTGCAACCGATGGAATTAGCAGTTGAATTATCTTTGGGTTCATTTTTTTATTCATTATCTGCTGAAACAGTCGACGATTGCATTTTGTTTAAAAAAAAGTCACGTTTTGGTGGGTATCATTGACGGACTGTAGTCCAACGTTTGCTTTTAATTTTCTCTTGTATTTTACAGAAATCTCTTATTCCGTTGATCGAAAGGATGTGGTGAGTAATGCTAAAACTTGGGCTTTAATGTAACAACATATTATTGTAAATGGCTGCACAGAAATTATTTTTTTCTGATAGGCACTGTGACTCTGACCATATTATTATTATACAAGAAACAACGGCAGGACTGATTTTAGACCAACTCGACACCAAAAACAAAGTTAAAATTTTTAAGAGTGTGTCATAAAAAGAGAGCTTTCATCCTGTGATGCTTTTTATACGCTAACAAAAAATTATTCCAAATTTTAATACAGCATGTAATGAAAGCAATAGATGCGACAAAAATGAAAAATCTGCTAAGATAACGCCTTAGGAGCACGTTGCTAAGACATGAACTGTAAAATGTTCGATGTTCGATACACCATGGTAGTACGGTGGCTCGTGACTGTGACGCAAGTCTAACACGCCAAGAATTTACAAAACATTTTTTCGTAGACCAAGGAGCAAACACAAACTTTTTGACTTCTCCGGTTTTACCGGATTCTACGCAAAACTCTATGGCGGTTCGGTCGATCCGGAGATATGAAATTTTCAAATTTTTATTTTTTTATACAAATCAGTGAAAATCTGATATTTCCAACTGACCAATATCGAAATCTTCTTACTTTGTTACATTTTAGAATCTCGGAAAGGTATCCGCCGAGAAATTTTGAGGATAGCTTACTAAAGATCATTATTTTAGTCGACACGTATTTTTTCTCCTTAAAAAGACCATTCCTGGGATTCCGGGATTTCCTTCCACACTCCACACTTCCCATAACTCAGGGCCGTAGCTACGGGGGGGGGGCTAGGGGGGGCTGAGCCCCCCTGGACCACTACTGAGCCCCCCTGACACTCAGAAAATTGTACTAATTTTAGATTTGTGTCTTTAACTTTTCAATGTCAACACCGGCTGTTTTCTTATTCTATGAAAAATCTTGCGTTCGAACAGCCTTTCACCTCAAAATTTTCGCCTGCGGCGCTACAAAACAATAGTTTTTCAACGAATTATCTAAGAAAAAGCTAAGAAACTGTTTTGTTTCACTTGAATTCATAGTGTAAAATCTCTATTCTACCTAAAAATTTGCCTGCGGCGCTGTGATAAGAATTTCTTCCAACCCCATATTTAAAAAAAGTGAAATGAACTATTTGATAAATAATCTGCATAACTTTCGTAAATAATCGCCCTATATTATTCCTTGGGCTCGGATTCGCTGCGAATGGCCCTGTACAAAATTACGATAGAGGAACTACCAACTTCATTGTTTTATTTTCTGTTTTACGAAGTCTGTAGCGTCAAATTTCTGTAATACAACAACCTCGAAACATTTCATTTCACGAGTACAATAGGCAACAAACGAAAAAAAAATGTTGCTCGCTCCACTCGCGGCGTTTTCACGTAAACACATGATTTTTATTAAGTTCGGGGCTTGAGCCCCCCCTGTCAATGGTCGCTAGCTACGGCCCTGCCATAACTCTATAAATATAGCAGTTAGAAATTGTTTTAAAAGCCAAAGTTGTCTGACTTAAATTTTAGGGAACACGTGTTTCAGGGTTTTTTGGAGAACTGACCAAACTCTAGGATAAGACCAATTATCGAATTTTGCAGGAATGACCTATCCGCCAAAAAACCTCTTACAGAGGAGGTGTGACGCAAGTCTTCATTTCTGCTTACAAAAGTTGTGAAATCAGAAAAGGGTGACGCATTGAGCATCTAAGTTACAACGATTTTCTTCCAGTTACGAATGTTCTGAAATCGGAGGTAGGTGACGCATTCAGCTTCGATGAGCAAAAAAATTAAAACGAAGTTACGTTGTGTTTTTAAAAAATTGCGTCACAAATGCCAGACCCACCTGCGTCATAATTTTTTAACACTTTCACTTTTCACACTCAAAAATTTAAATTTGAACAATCTTCGCGAAAAAAAGGAAAAGTCAAATTTTTGAAGTGTAAGGGGTCATCCCTAAATTACGTAACGCTAATTTTGCGGTCTAGACTCCCCCCTCCCCCCCTGTCTTAACACACCGTAACGTTGGCCGAAACCCCCACCCCCTTCGTTACATAACGTAACAAAACATATTTTTGAAGCAACGTAGAAAGAATAAAGACTGTTATAAGTACAAAACTGGTCTTGTGTTATTCACTATTCACGATCCACAATCATAACGTCACAGTGCTTCAAGATCAAGCGAAGTGCAAGGGAAGACTGAACGATATGAATTTGCGAAAGTTATTTCATTACTGTCATTTTTGTTAACTAGTTAAAATATAAAAAAATCGTCAAAAGTGAACGAAAAAATCTGCGGTGCCATAAGGAATTGAAATTAACGGTTTTGTGTTCGATATTTTCATATAGGAAGAAAAATGTTGAGGTTCGAGCGTTACGTAACGCCGATGCTAGACCCCCTCCCTCCGCCTCGTAACTTTCCGTAACGCTAGAGGAATACTCCCCCTTCCCCCTCGATCGTTACGTAATTTAGGGACGACCCCTAAAAACTGAAAGCATAGAAAAATTATTTTGTTCCTCCGATTTCAGAACATTTGTAACTGGAAGAAAATCGTTTTAACTTAGATGCTCAATGCGTCACCCTTTTCTGATTTCACAACTTTTGTAAGCCTTTAAAAAGTTCTTGTATATATGTTCCTTAGTCTACGAAAAAATTTCTTGTGAATTTTTGGCGTGTAAGACTTGCGTCACGGCCATGATATCTCTAGAATTATGAGAGCAAGAGAATGGCTTCCGAAAGCATGGGGATAAACTTGCAAAAGCACTGAAATTCGTAAAAAAATTTCACTTCAAAAGTGGGAGTGTAGTGCAAGTCCTTTTTTCTAGCTTGCAAAAGTACTGCCGCTTTAAGTTTCGATACGCAAGCGATTCTCTTACAGTTACAAAAGTTCTGATATCTGTGTGGATGACGCATAAAGCGTCAATACGAAAATTATTCTCTTCCAGCCTGTGTATGTCATTTAAAAAAATTTGTAAATCAAAATTGCTAGGTGAGTTCGCAAAATTGTCTGCATTCTTAGTTTTTACTAAATTTTTATTTAAATGTATTTTGACTTACGTCTGAGCATGAATCAATTTTTAATTTAATTGACCGCAACGTAAACAGCTCACATTTTTGCGATCTGTTCTTAAGACGTCTTGAAAGAACGTCACGTACTGACTTAGAATCCGATGTTTTTTTCATTATTTTAGAATGCATAATTTAAGATTCACTTTTGTTTTTAGGACTTGTAAATGTCAACTACTTCAACACGAGACGTCAACTTTATAAATTGGATGATTCCCATCACTGAAGCAATATCCTCTCACAACACTATTTTCAAAAAACTATTCAAAACTGGGTCTCCCGAAAACAGCGGTAGCTGAGATCACGTTAAAAAAATGTTGGTTTGTTTCTAAAACTTAAACTTCACTTACTTCAGTGGCGTCTTATGTCCGATTTGTAATATATCGTGACTCGATATTCCCCAAAGTCACCGCAGAAACACTAACCGAGCGCAGAAACCTTAACTTTAAAACCGAAATTTTTAGCCGAATGTGAAAATACTTCGTCGCGATAATTTTACCTTGAACACAGTTCACATATTAGCTTTCTTTTATGCTTGGAAGAAGTTGACTCACAATATCAAGGGGTAGTTTCTAAAGATTCTTAGCCCAAAATACCAGAACCCGAGTCGTCAAGAACAGGTAGCAAGAATAAACATTTAAATTGCGATGTTTTGACAGATTAACGCAAGATTAACAAACAATTACATGAGTGGAAATGATATTCAGACAAATAAGAGATGAATCAGAATTCAGCATGGTTGATTACGAAGGTCCAAAGTTGCTCTCAAAGAACATCGCATACTACTAATTCGGAATAAGATATTTTGTTTCGGGAGAACTTTAGACCTTCTTACTCAATAATTCGTAATTCTTTTTCATCCATTTTTTGCTTGAATAGCATTTTCGCACAGTAGATAGGCCATAATTTCAAATAATTGTATGGCATCGCAAGATGATGTTCTCACAAAACATTGCAACTTTACTGCTCACATTTTCCAATCTTAAAGAAGCTCAAATACTCCACAGGTGCAATGAAAATTCCGAAGAATCTTTTTTTCTTCTAAAATTTCTTTTGGATATGTTCTCTTTTATGTAGCATTACAACGATTTCTATATTCTGAAAATTGTAGGGGATTTCAGCGTTCCTTTTTCGGTAAGTTCCTTTTCCGTTTGATAAAACAAGGACTTCCTCTCACCGCGCCGGTGAAAACCTAACAATGTACACGGTTTAAATCTTTGTTTTGGGTTTTCCTGTTTTCCTACGAGTTTCAACTAATATGAAAATTATTTGCAAGGTGGTTTCTTCACACACAACGCAACTTCGTCGTAACACTTCAGTTCTGATTGTTAGACATATAACGCTTTTTGCATTGAGTTGCGAGGTATTGTGTTTTTTATAAAATTAACATTTAAATTATTGCATTCCTGGTGTGTCTCGTTAACAATAACTAATGTCAATTGGTTGATTTCTTTATAATGACGACACGGTGCTGAATCGGTTCATTTATGAATGAGAATATTTTAAGTTTTAGATTTTTCAGAGGAATGTGGTGGATTTTGACGATATGCTGCTCGATGCTTTTCCAAGTAATAAATTCGCTGATATGCTAATACATTATTTAAATTTGATTCGCTTGTTATAGTTGAACCGAAGGAGCAATTAACGATGGTGAGAAAAGAGACAATATCTAGTCGTAATTTTTGGAGGTACATTTAACTATGAATCTGAAATTGAAACATTTTAGAACAATAAAAAAGATTGAAAGCTAAACTGATTATGACAAAATTATGTTTTATTTTACCAACTTACAGCTCGTTGAATCATGAAATTTCGAACCTGGTGAAATATTCAATGAAAAGCAAGCCTATTATTTGAACATTGTACGTAGTAGGTGGTTTTTTTCGGAGTAGGGTCGGGAATCGAGTCCTTTTGGTGAATACGTGGCGTGGTACATACGTAAGGCAAAAATATTAGACATGTAGAATGTGGGTAAAGTTAGCTCAACAGGATCTCAAGAAAATTCTTTAGATCTCAACAAAAATTGTTGAGCTCTCAACAGTGGTGAGTGTTAATTCTTTCTGTGGTGAATATAAATTTTCCAAGTGGTGAGTATCTGTTGATATTGTCAATATGAACCGAGCGCTAATAGCTGAAATACGTTGCTAGTTGAGATTCAAAATCTCAACAAGAAATCCATTTCAGCTATCACTGTTGGTTTCATATTGTACTTACGATGTTGAGATATTCAATATTATTGTATGATGGTGAGATATTGGAAATGTCAAGAAATATTGCATTTGTTCAATATAGCAAGTTCAATATAGCATACTCATCACTTGCATATTTATGTTCACTACGGAGAAAATTTATACTCACCACTCTGCCCTAATTTGCATAAGAAGCTTAGTGCGAAAGAGACAAAAAACTTTATAGTATGAACTTTTGTATAGATTTTCTTTTCTCTCTTTCGCACTAAGTTTCTTATGCAAATTACGGCAGCACTGTTGAGATTTTGTTGAGATCTCAAGAAAATTGTTAGTAGCTAACTTTATCCACATCCCACATACATAGATAGTTTTTTATAGAATTTTTAAATAATTTTTTGCTGGGAAGTGCGGGAAATGATTGATTTTTGAGGATATTCTTTGAGTATTCTCGCAATTTCATTGTAATTGTTACAAGCTACTTGATAAAGAGCTGTAAAGAGTTTTCAATGAAAATAGCGAATATATTCAATATGAAATTATTGAAAAGCAATAATTCAGTTTTTGAATCCGTACGAAGTACAAAGGTCCCATACGTTTACTACAAACAATTTTATTGTAACGTGGGGCAGGTCGAGGCAAGAGTGACGGAGATGCAATTAATATCGTCTAGAGATGATGAATCAGCAAAAAAATGTGCGTCTGTCCGTCCCGTCATATTTTTTCTAAACAACTGCACCGATCACCCTAAACTTTTTTCCCTGAAAAGTAGAGATGAGCGGTTCGACCATTTTTCGAAACCCGACCCGGACCGAATCCGACCCGGACCGAACCCGACCCGATAAAATTTTTCTAAACCCGAAACCTGAATTGTTTCTAAACCCGACCCGGACCGAACCCGACCCGATTAAAATTTTCGAAACCCGAACTGTTTCAAAACCCGACCCGGACCGAACCCGACCCGATAAAATTTTTCGAAACCCGAAACCAGAACTGTTTCAAAACCCGACCCGGACCGAACCAAACACTCAAGTTTTTCGATACTCACAACCCAAATTACTTCGAAATAAAAATTATTTCAAGGCCCGACGTCTGCATTCTTCACGGACCTTAGACTAAAACAAAATTCGTGTAATGTAAGATGATAAAATTTAGACGAGTTTTGTAAAATATAAAAAGTCAATAAAGGATCGGGACCCGAATAAAATGATACAACAACCCGACCCGAACTGAACCCGACCCGATCAAATTTTTTCGAAACCCGAAACCCGAACTGTTTCCAAACCCGGTCCGGACCAAACCCGACCCGATCAAAATTTTTGAAACCCGAAACCCATGAACCCGAAAAAAACAATTCGGGTTCGGGTTCGGATCGGGTTTTTCGAAGTTTCGGGTAACCCGCTCATCTCTACTGAAAAGTTTTTTTTTTTTTGAGATTAATTTGTTTGCTCTATTCCGGTCAATTGGTTCCGGAGACATGGTAGAAAAAGTGACCAAAATATGGTTTTTCGAGGGTCGGTGAAGCTTTTTCGCAAATATCTCAGCAAGTATAGCACGGAAATTGATCATTTTGGTGTAAAATTTGATCTCACAAAACTGGGATAATGGAAATCTATGGAAATCTATCACTGGTCTGGTACTGGGACCAATGGCATGGACGAAATTGAGTTTCTTGGCCAATTACGAAAGCAGATAATTTTTCGTCAACTATGCAATATGGAGATTTACTGTCTAAGGCAAAGTTGTAGAGAAAAATAGCCTAATCCGGTGATTCTAGAATTGGGACGGATGACTCATATCTCCAAAACTATGGTGGTTAGTATGGGTATTTGCTTATGTTTTTAATGTATAAAGTTCAAATATTATGCCCTGCTTTGACGAAGTCCTTCTAAAGACCTAAATTCTAAAAATGTGTGTACATTTTTCTTGAAATAGTATTTATGAACATATTGACCTTTTCTTGCTTCATTTTCTAAACATGTTAGTTTTGTTGTCAATTCCTTCTTTCTTAATGCTGGTTGTTAGGTTTTTGAAATGAATCCTCATTTATTGAAATTAGACCAGTTTTAGATGAATTGTGGAAATTTTCGCCGATTTTGACAGTTGAAAATTTCTTATCGTTTGCTTTTAATTTCTTCAAATTTTATCCTATTTCCTGGATCTTGTCGAGACCTTTCTACGTTACCTCATTTGTTGAAATCAGTACATTTTTAGATGAAGTTTAAGGAAATTTGTACCTGAAACATTTCGAACGAGGTAACACCCGTCAAAATCGAAGAAAATTTAGATACTTTAGCAGAAAGTGAATATCTTCTATTATGAGGCGTTGTCGGGTCAATTTTTTTTTGTTGCGATGTTGAATAGTTGACAGGCCACGTTGAATGGAGAGTTATCAATTTTTTCCAACTTGATGAAATTCAAGTGTTGTAAGTTGCGTGCTTCATCATTCAATGTCATCATTGATCTCAAGTGTGGCGAATGATATTTTCCGATGAGTACGGAGTGAGCAAACAAGATTATGGCATTGACACGACGCCTGACGAGCGTTGATAGGCCTAACTTTTCACAACCGTCAGCATATGGCGGCAACTCATGTGATCCTGTCAAGTGTCGCTTGTCATCACCTAGTAGGATAGCACCATTTGTTTTTGAATACTTTCGATCGATTTTCACCTGGTGCGCCATGTAATTCAGTGACCAAATGAGCGATGAAAACTCTAGGATGTAGCGCACCAGAAGTTGATAAATAACTATTAATAGTGCCGTTGTTGAAGAATTGTGATCATCGCTTAACGAATTTCGAGATTGTGGTGGCTCGGTTGATCATACATATATATTCATACTGTGATTTGAACGTTAAACCTTTGTCGAATATCACTCCCAAATCCATGTTTTCTTCAACTCTTTTGATAGTTTCTCCGTCAATGGTGTAGTTGAAGATTATAGGGTCTCTTTTTCTGTGAAATGTCATTATTTTGCATTTTTCTTTGTTGACTTGCAGTTTGTTGTTCTTGCACCAATTCATAAACCAATCAATGCTTTCTTGAAGTTGAATCGCGTCTTGTGTGCCTTCTATGGTTTTTGATATCTTTTTATCGTTAGCAAAGTTCAATGAAATAATTTCGTTCATAAGAGGATCACTGTCGTCGAAAAAAACGAGAGAGTTGGATCTGTTTTTGAGCCTTGTCCGATGCCTGATGAGACCAGCAGCATCCTGGATCTTGCGCTTCCCACCTTGACATATTGTTCTCGATTCTTTAAGTATGACTTGAACCAAAGTTTGATTAGACAGTGGAAATCTTGATAGCTTTCTTATTAGCAGATATGTATCAACGTGATCGAATGCCTTTGAAACGTCAGAATAAAATGTGTCAAGTTGCACATTCTTGCGTGTGCTCCAGAAGATTCGTTCCAATGTTCCTACTGGGAATGAATCCATGTTGTGTTGATTTTACTCTCGGGTACACTGTCAGTTTCAGTGTCAGAATCGTGAGATCGGACAGCCCTAAGTATGGGTTCTAGACACGGCCCTAGGAAAGGCTAAATCTAAAATTAAAATTTGAATGTTTCATTTAGTATTAGTGATGTTTGGTCTTTGAAAATTTCGCCTGCGGCGTATTCTTTAGATCCCTGTATACATTTGAATAAGTAGATTTAGTGGTGGACTTTATGCACTATGTGCGAATAGTCCTTATATGGCTTTGAATAGCATCTACCAAAAAAAAATCGGTGGTTTTGCGGGGATTTGAAGAGGTTTCTACACCGTTTCTTCGGACGGTTTTTCAATTTTGCCCTTTCGGCAATTTTTAACCCATTTTAATGTGGAAGCAAAATTTTTTAGATACGTTCGAATCTTACTGCAACATTTATTCTGTTTGCCACATCTATTCTGATACGTACCGGTCCCTCGCATATGTTTGTATAATAAAACTGCTGGATGGCCTCACAACAACAATTGCGTCATTACATTAGCATTTTTGTAAAGAATAATGGCCTCTGCGGTACCACGTACACATGACGAATGAAACCGAAAAACGTTTTTACTCGACCAAATTTTTAATATTTGTTTTGATAGTCGGCGCTATTGCGAAACATTGTGTGCTGTACATTTTTTAATGTGACGCAGTAAATCTAATTCCACACATGACTTGAAATTACTAGTAGCATAATCTGGCAAATTGGAAAATTCATAAAACAATGTCAACAATTCAGATGGCTGCAGATCGCCGAACTTCGTAAAAGTATTCAACTTATTGTAAAAATCTTCATTTGATAACGTCATTGATGGATTTGTAAACGGTGGAGCTTGGCAGGAATTATTTATTCTTATTGGCGTAGGTGTAACTGACGGTTTTGTGTTGAAATTTAAAAGTAAATAGCCTCCACAACTAGGAATTATACTTCTGAAAAGAAAAAAAATTAATGGCCGATCAATATTCTCCGAAAAGCGCTACGTACTCAAGGTGTGGTATGACAGGAGTTGCTCGACTCCGACAACTGCGTCTGATGAAATGCCAAAATTCTTGAATTTGTGTGGTTGTGAAGAACTGATACAAGTCCTTTCTCGGTATAATTTTCATGAAGTACATCGATTCAGGATCGGTTTTCTGTGAAGGCAAAGTTGATTAGAAATTAGCAAAATCAGAAAAAACTACGAATTTTTAGATGTTTGCACGCGATTCACAGGCCCGCAGATTAACAGAATTATAGGGATATTTATTTATTTATTTAGACCCGTACGAAGAACGAAGTTCTTCGAAAAGGGGTATGTTGGGTTTACTACGACGTTTGTAACCAGTCGATTTTCGACCCGGGAGTAGGGGGAGCATCGATCATGATCTAGAGCGCTCAGCCTCTGACCCATACCTTCATGGACAAAAAAGCTCGCCTCTACAACACTGCACTTAAAACCTCATTATCAAAGGAATATTCACGAAAAAAAAACAAATATCGAAATATCGTGTTGGGTCGCGTAGCGTGAGTTGGACCCACACTAAGGACTGTATAGCCCGAACCACTCGATAGATTTTCACTAATTTCATTTTGGTGATTTTCTGATGTTCATATCTTTCATTCAAAGCCTTGAAGAGCGATTTCTGTTCTAATTTCGCAGTTATCTAAATGAAAAAGTTCCACCAACCTTCAAAAAAATACGTTTTTCACCACTTTTACGAATGTAACTTCGAAAGTTTTCAACCGATTTTACCCAAATTCATTTTCGTAATCAATTTTCTGATTACCTTTCAGGGAAGAAAAGTTTTTGAAAATCGGTTGAGTTTTACTCGAGTTATCGTGTTGACAAACAGACACACAGACGGACGCACATTTTTAGACCCGTACGAAGAGCTTAGTGCTTCGAAAATGTGTCTATTGCGTTTACCATGACGTTTGTAACCAGTCAAATTTCGACCCGGTAGTAGGAGGGGGGGAGCATCGATCATGGTCCTTAGATGACGAATCAACAATAAAAAAAATGTCCGTCTGTTCGTCCGTACATCAACACGATAACTGGAGTAAAACTCAACCGATTTTCAAAAGCTTTTTTTCCCTGAAAGGTAATCAAAAAATCTTTTATGGGATTGAATCTAGGCACTGTCGACATAACTCGAGTAAATCTTTTCCGATTTTCATTTAAATTTTTTGTTTGAAAGATTTGGGCACGGCCGACAATTCATGGAAGAAACTTTTTTGGATTGATTTGTGATTTTTTCTTTTAATCGAAAGATGTAGGAATGTCTCACATTTTATGGAATAAAATTATTTGATTTGAGGCCATTGGACTCATCCAGGTCCCCAAAAATGAGTTTCTACTAGGGCCCAACGTGTTTGTTTACATAAACAAATCCTAACCGATTTTGTTGATTCTTTTTCTATTTGAGAGGTAGCCGAGTACCGAATTATATTCAAAAACAAATTTGAGCCTGTGCTTCGGACGGGTTTTTCAATATTGCCCTATCGGCAATTTCCGATACAATTTAATGTGGACGTAAGGCAATATTTACCAAGATACGTGCGAGTCTTTTCGAAACATCAACTCTGTTTGCCAGCATCTATTCTGATATGTTTATGTTCAAAGTAACAAAATATAGGTTGCAATGTGTAAATTTTAATTCAAAAGTAAATGACTGATAGCAATTTTTATCCAAATCAACGAATTCTCATATCATTTTCAAAAGGAGTCTTATGCGTTTACCACGATGTTTGTAACCGGTCGAATTTCGACCCGGTAGTAGGGGGGAAGCACCGATCATGGTCCTTAGATGACGAATCAGCAATAAAAAAAATGTCCGTCCGTCATCCGTCTGTCTATCAACACGATAACTCGAGTAAAACTCAACCGATTCAAAAACTTTTTCCCCTGAAAGGTGGTTGAAAATCTTTTTTGCGACTGAATCTGGGCTCTGTCGGCCTAAGGGCCAATGAGCTAGGGCTGTTTGAGTGGTTTTTGGTATTTTGTGCATAACTCGAGTAAATCTTCTCCGATTTTCATAATTTTGTTTGAAAGGTCTGGGTATGCCTCACAACATGGATGAATTTCTTTTAATTTTGTGCTTTTGGACTCAGTCAGGGCCCTTAAACTGAGTCTTTACAACGTGTTTTTTCTACATGAACCGGTCACATCTTATCCGATTTTCAAAATCTTTTTTCTTTTCCTGAAAGATAATCATAAAATTGATTACGGGAATGAATTTAGGCAAAATCGGTTGAAAACTTTCGAAGCTACGGTCGAAAAAGTGGTGCAAAACGTGGTTTTTTGAAGGTTAGGGGAACTTTTTGATTTAAATCACTGTGAAATTAGAACGGAAATCGCTTTTCAAGGTTTTGAATTAAGGATAAAGACATCACAAAATAACGAAAATTAAATTAGTGAAAATCTGTCGTATAACTATAGAGTCCTTAGTGTGGGTCCAACTCATGCTACGCGACCCAGCTCGTTATTTGTTTTTTTTTCGTGAATATTGCTTTGATGATGAGGTTTTTTGTGCAGTGTTGTAGAGAAAAAAGAGGCGACCTTTTTGGTCCATGTAGGTGTGGGTCAGAGGCCTCTTCTAAGTGCTCTAGGTCGGTTCTAAATTCTGGGCTTACTTTAAGGGCTTGGAGAGATTTTACGCGCCTTTGCCTCGGACGGGTTTTTCAATATTTCCCTTTCGGCAATTTCCAATCCAATTTAATGAGGACGTAATTACACATATTTTAAAGCTAAGGCAATATTTACTCAGATACGTTTGAGCCTTTTTGTAACATCTATTCTGTTTGCATCATCTATCCTGATATGCACTGGTCCCTTGCGTATGTTTTTTGTTTGAAATAGTTATCCTCGCATGAATTTACACCGACGGCTAATACATACAAATTGAAACAATAGGTAACGTTTCCCGCAAAAACGAGCAATAATTTACCCATTAGGAAATATAACAAATCTTAACATGACGAACAAATTACGTTTTAAGGACTGGTCTCGTAAGCACCTAAAATAATACCAGTCTAAACATACATTTCGAACATTCGCATGAACCACCTTATATATTTGTATGCAACATCGAATGAAATCACTTCGTTCGGTCTACAACTCGCGAAATTGCCTAAAACCAATCGTCCAAAACTGACACACAAATGCCAATTCATTTCTAATCTACAGTTTTCAATAAGTATTTGCTTAAGAGAGACTATATGCATATAGTGCCCAAAAGACACTATTGGCACACGTGTGCCAATACCACCGCCCTAATTAGTGCCGTATACACTCAGTTGCAATACTATAGACGCACACCTATTTGAGCTCTCCCAATACTTTGTACGGCACGGTTCAATGTGTTGATGTGTTGGTGCAGTGACAACGAGTAATCATAAAATACAATATTTAAAGCACGAAAATGTCAATCTGATTTATTTACCGTTAGATGATTTTTGCACTTTTTCAGTGGTGCACATCTATAGACGCACGATGATTTCAATTACTTTGCACCAGTTAATTGTCGATTAATGTTATTTGTTTTTTGTTAGTTTAATATTTTTTAACAATTCTCTCACAATGCCTCGAGGTCGAGGGGTGACGCACTTCTGCGGTTTATGGAATAAATGGAATAAATGGGAACAAATGGAATAAATGGGAATAAATGGAATAAATATTGGAACAAATGGAATAAATTCGTCAAAACCTTAAATAGACTTGATTTTGATGGCAACGCACACAACAAACCATACTCTAATGTGTCGAAAAGTGAAAAAACTCACTTTTGAAAACTTAAAAGAATTTTTGTTGAAAAATGGAATAAATAAATTTATTCCATTTATTCCAAAAAAAATAAAATTTATTCTCAAGATGGTTTAAATGCTTTATAATTTGTGCAAACCTTTTTTTGAACTTATTTGTCTAACTTCTGATGCGTTTGGTTCAGATATTTCGCAAAAACAACAAAAAAATTTTTGGAATAAATGGAATAAAAGAATAAATGGAATAAAAGAATAAATGGAATAAATGAAGTGCGTCACCCCTCGGTCAAGGTGGCTATTTAAATGAAGTAGAAAGGGGCAAAATTTCGGCTTTTATTGAAGAAGGAGTAAGTTTTCGCGAAATAGCTCGTCGTATCAATCGTTCTGACCATGTACTGCATGTACCCTTTGATGAAAAACCACTATGAAAAAAGTTTCACAGACCCTCGAAAAACCTCTGTTCATCTTTGAACTTGAATTACGAAGGGATGCATGTAGTACCTTTCAGGGAAAAGATGTATGGGATGATTGGTGTAATCGATTTTTCGATTTTACAAAAAAACAATCGGAAAAATTCACAAAAGTTTACAAAAATTCGTAAAAGTTCACGAAATTCGCAAAAAGTAATAAAATTTGCAAAAGTTCACAAAATTCGCAAAAATTCGCAAAAATTCACAAAATTCACCAATAAATTCAACATAATAGGCCCTGCCATGTTGTACGCAATTTCTTGAAAAATCAAAAGAATTATGGTCAAAATAAACGAAGACGAAGCCATTGAGAATGCTGCCCGTTGATGGTATGCGAAATATTTGGAACTAATAAACCAACATTTAAATTAGCTCTATCGGGTTTTTCTTCTTATAAAGAAAACAAAAACATCGCTTTGTCAAAATAAACGTGGAGGACGAAAACAAAAACTTTCTCATCGAGACAAGCGTCAAATAATAAAAAAGCCAGCAACCCAATGGACAGTCAAATATTAAAGGATCTTCAATCCGCCAAAAAACCTCTTACAGAGGAGGTGTGGCGCAAGTCTTCATTTCTGCTTACAAAAGTTGTGAAATCAGAAAAGCGTGACGCATTGAGCATCTAAGCTAAAAAGGAAAATTTTCCCCTTAGTCAACTTCTTCTAGTTACATGCTCTATAAGTAAAGTTATTTATTAAAGTGCCATTTTGTTGCGTGATGGAAGTTAAAAAGTGCAAGACAAATCTACAAAAATCCCAAAAACCTGGGAAGCTCCATTGCATGACCTCACTCATGTCGAGAATAATCGAAAAATATCAAAAAACCTGATGGAAGTTGAAAAGTGCTATAGAAACCCTCCCAATTTTAGAAGTGGTCATATCCCAGGGATTAGACCACATTTCCCAAAGCCCTGAAACATGTGTTCGCTTAAATTTGATTCTCTACAACCTCACCTTTGGAAGTAACTTTCTAACTGCTATAGTTCTAGAGATACATTTCATGAAACCTTATATGAAATTACAAAACGTTACAAAGTTAAAAATGAGGTGTCAGTCGACAGATGTTGCCCATCGGTGAAAGAACTTATCGAAAGAAGATCTAGTGAGTGCGCAATATTTCACCGGCGAACGTACCAGCATCTCAAACCGAAACGAACGAGAAAAACGTTTCACTTGTCTCAAGTACCCAGCCGAAACGAATTGCTGCAATTCGTCAAGGAAAACGAATGGTTGTTTGAGCAGGCATTCTGAGCTCAGAACACGTAGTTTGGTTCAAGGATGGTCAAGAAAATGAAACGAATATTAGCGACCTCGCTGTTCCACAAGATACTACGCGACAGTCAATGCAAGTCATTGATATCGACGAACGAGCAGTGTTTGGGAGTAAGAATAAAAAGGAATTTTTATAATTTTCTTGCTTTTTTTACGTAGCGGAAGTTCATGGAGCGATAGGTCAGACTGTTCTGTTACGGTTTCTTAGAATGTAGAGTGGTAGGTCTGAAAAATGCCGTTTTTTGCGTTACATAATTTATGGACGATCCCCTACTTGAAATATTGTATTTTATGATACTCGTTCATTGAACCGCACAAAGTACTGGGACAGTTCAAATAGGGGTGCATCTATAATATTGCAATAGTTTTGTACCATTAAAGTTGATGAAATTTACATTTAAAACTAAAACACTTGGAGATATTTTACGGCGCATAGGACCTGAGTCGTGAACTAAAATGTTTTGACAGCACTATTCTAGGAGTAGTGAAATATACAAACCCTTAAAATCTCGGATCTTCTCGATAGTTTTGAATATTTCGCGACTGAAGGCTCGATATCCGCCCTTGAAAATTTATCCAACAGCTCATATTCGAAAAATACTTGAAATAACATTGAGTGCGGGCGATAATAAAATGAAGAAGCTTCTGCTGAGCTCGTAAATATCTGTAAAGAAAGACGTGAAATTTTACAAAGTGACTCAAAAAGGATCAAAATATTTACCATGTATAACAGCGGCGGAAGCATTATATAAAGTTCACAACGTCCTAGTGATAAAATGCCGTTCTGATAAACAATTGAGGATATCAGTTCATTAAAAAACTGTGTTGATTGAGTAATTCCAAATAGTCTAAAATTAATGCCGTTCTGCCATTTGGTAATTGGTAGATCGGCTAAAAGTTCATCCATTTTTCTGCTACCACTTACAGCATCGACGAATCGCACTCCACCCAAACTAAAGATATCAAATTTTTTCAATTTTACTCTTTTCGGATAAACTTTACTATAAGATTCCTGCAAGATAAGTCTTCTAAATTCCTAATTATGACATTTCCATTAAATGCATGTCTTACCTCAAGGTGTATTGCATAATCCCTGTTTCCTTCGAACATATGCAGGTGTTTCAGTCCATTTTCAATCAGCAATTCAGTTAAAAAACCTCTGCCAGGATTGGCTTCCACTATATGTGTGTCTTCATTTAGCGAATCAGTTAAATATTTTGCTATGTTTTCAGCTGTTGACACATTGCTCAGTGAATATTGTATTTTATTTTTAGCCCTTGATGTTTTCTTATAATCTAATCTCTTCTTCTGGCGATTTTCCGACGTATTCGCGGGTAGTCGAATGTCGTTTGATTGTACAGATGTTTGATGCCCAGTTTCATCACTCAATGCCTCCGCTGCATTTTTTGACAATGAAAACAGCCTAATACTTGATCGAAGTATCAGTGACGGAAACGTATATCGACAATAATTGATCATTATGAATGGAAATTTATAGAAATCCACTTTTACCGAACATTTTGATAGTAACAAGAGAGAGATGACATATTTTGACACTCGAAAAACAAAAAGCATATGTTGTGGTGTGTTCGCGGGTGGTGAATATGGTAGAAACAGTGCTCTCTCCACGTTATTTTTCGTTTTTTGTTTCCAGCTTTTACCAAATTTTGTATACTACGCTGTCGATGAAGGAAAATATTATTATTTTATTGGATGCGACGGAAATCCAAAGCATTCATTACATGAGCGGTCAATTTTGTGATACGAGCCGAACTCACTAGTGATTTATGATTTGATTATGATTATGATTATGATTATGATTATGATTTATTTTTATGAGTCAAAGATTTTCTGTAGTAAAGACGTATATCAAATTGCTCTTACTAATTTTGATACAAATTGTAGTAAAATCACTGTGCCGTGAGTAGATTTTAAATTTGTTAAATGTTGGATGTTCCACACACAGGCTAACATAGCGATTGGGTGATGTTTTATTGTTGTTTGAACGAATTTCTCAAAAATATATCGCAGAATTGTATTTTTGAGTTGACGGTTCATTGACCGGTGCATCAACGCATTAATTAGCTTGAGTGTAGACAGACGAATGCTTGTGAGTTGACACCAAAACCACTTACCTGAGTCTCTTGTTTGTGCTGTCTCTTGAATCAGTGATTCCTGAGTTTCACAATTGGTCGAGGTCCAGAGACGTTTTCTGTTGCTACTCGTGGAAAATTCGTTTTTGGATTGTTGTTTTGTTTTGTTTTGTTTTGATTTAACTCAAAACATTAGTTTCGTCAGCTGTCACACAGTTTTATAGCATAGCCGTCGTAGCTAACGAGCCGCCAAACTTCTGGTGGGAATTTTGAATTAAATAATATTTGGAACTTTCGAAAAGCGAATAACTTATAGTTCGGTGTTGGGAGTGTACATAGTCCAGAGCTACAGAATCATAGTTCGGTGTTGGGAGTGTACATAGTCCAGAGCTATTCAGTGAAAATTCGACTGGAGGAGTAATCGAAATCATTGGAGAAAGCTCTGCGTATGTGAACCCCGCGGCTTCGGATTTGGATTTCGTTTGTATTCGCTCTTTCGAACATCAACGACGGCGTATGCTAGCACATCCTATCATCGATATGGTGAGCAACCATTTATGTACGGATAGCTGTTTCACAGCTAGGACATCGGACAAGTACACTCTAAATTGCTTTCTATGTGATAAGAAATGCAATTTAAAGTGTTTCGATTTATTATCTCAACATAAGCTATTATCATCATCTAACAACACGGTATTCATGTGCTACAAATGCATCGAACGCATTTCCAAAATCAGGCAAAATCAACGGAAGTCAACAGAACGAAACTCATTAACGACATTTTCCAAAGAAAACGATAGCACATCAACCAGTACGACTAATGCTCCAGCTAACAGAAATGATGATCTCACTGTATCATCAATTATGTCTTTATTGAACAAGATGAATGAGAATATCTTACGACTGAATTCGAATGACAATGAAATGAGACAGCAGATGGTCAGCACTAATGAGACTTATCACAATGACATCCGGGTGGAATTATCAGCAATAAATCGTAATCTTGTGAACTTACAGGCGAAAGTAGACGATAAGGAATTGGTTCGATCAAAGAATGAAAACCAGACGACATCATCAGTGATGGAAAAATTGAATGCGATTGATAGCCGGATACAATCTACTCCTACACCTTTATCATTTAATACAACAACTAATCACAATGCCCTCCCGAGCTGTCGCAGAAAATCCTCATTGATGGAAGACCCCCAGAATTGGTCTTTTTCATTCAACCAACCAACATTACTAGCGGAGAACAGTGAATTATATCATCTGCTCCATGGATTTGAACAAAACACTTGGACATCATTCGACTATTTAACTCGCAAGATTAATGAGAACACCGAAGCTGTACTGAATATAAAATCTAGTTGTCAAGAGGTCAACTTGAAGAACATGGATGTGCTACACAATATCGAGTCTGTTTCCCGTATTTTAAATTCGAAAAATATTCAACAGCAAATCAGCTCTCCGGTAGTGGATTCAATTGCAGTGGACACATTACAACAGATCAACGATAAATGTGAATCCATCGAGAACAAGCTGTGTACAATCGACTTGAACACCTATTGTCCTCCAGTTCAACGTTTACTGAATACCAAGGATGATAATGACCGGTCCGCTCAATTTCTACGTAATCGACATTTCGAAAGTATCGATGCAAATACAAATGGAACCAATTCCTCGGTGATAGAATCCCATCCAGTTGTTATTGATTCCACAGACTGTCCTCACGATTCTATTACTAGTGGTCTTTTGGCAATCAACCGCCCTTTAACGAATGCCATGGATCAACCGTCCAACACCAACAATTCAATTATGAACAGTTTACACTTGCTTGGAGGAAATATTCGACGAACTAGTCTCGACAAAGCGTTCCATATCTCGCCGTTCGATATAAGTGTCACGCCCGCAAGGATTACTGACTACATAGCTGCAAATGCTCTCATTGACAGGAAGCGTATAAAGATACGCAGGCTGACGAAACGCGGACAGGACATTTCGGCGCTGAGACACATTAACTTTAAGATAGAGACCGATGATGCTATCTCCGAAATCATATCGAAAGCCACTTTTTGGCCAGATCATGTGACTATAAAACCGTGGATAGACCGAACCTCATCTAGAAGTTCATCTATGCCTTTTTTAGCCAACAAACTGACGTAATTGAACCCTCTGATTCGGTTGAAATGAATCCTGTTTTGTCGAATTCTCGTATGTCTCTATATTACAACAACATTCGAGGGATGAGTAGCAAGAAAGACGATATTCTGCTGTCATCAACAACGTGCGACTATGATCTGATCGTCCTGTCTGAGACATGGTTAGATAAGAACAAATTTAGTGCTGAGTTCTTTCATCAGCGTTTCATCGTTTACCGTAAAGATAGAGAGGACTCGAACATTAGTGCTAGCAAAGCTGGAGGTGTGCTGATCGCAGTTGATTCTAAATATGACAGTGAAATTGTTGATGTACCGGAACTAAAACCACTCGAAGCCATTTGCATAAGGATTCATCTTCGGTCAACTAACTCCAACTTCTACGTATATGGATTATACATTCAATACGGATCCTCTGAAGAAGTTTATTCATCCCATTTGAGAGCAATTAAAGCTGCACATTCGATGATTAATCATGGCGACATCTTTCTTGCCATCGGTGATTTTAACATGTCTTCTGTTAAATGGCACGCCAACGAAGATGGATTTGATTTTTTGCCGCTGATTGGAGACTCTACATCGATTCAGGCTAACATTGCGAGAGAAATGACTTCAACTCTTCTGAGCTGCGGTCTATTTCAAATGTCCGACTTACAGAACTCATCACGAAATGTTCTCGACCTCGTCTACACCAACATGCCTGAGCTGTTCCTTGTCAGTCCAGCTGATCTTCCACTGATCCCAGGTTCATCACAGGACGTTGCGCACGTGCAAACTCAATGTTTGATCGAATGTGAACCGGCTGTTTATTCTGCCTCACCATCCACTGAGCAGATCTATTGCTTCAAGAAGGCTCCATACGGCTTAATCCGTGAAGAACTTGCAAAAATTGATTTCGACGCCCTGTTTGATGGAAAGAATTCAGACGAGATGTTGAATGCTTTCTATGACGAGTGCTACCGGATCCTTGATCTCCTGGTACCAAAGGCAACGCTTCGTTTGTCGAATCATCCGATATGGTTTGATGGCAAACTGATTAATCTGAAGAACAGGCGTAACCGTGAGTATAAAAAGTTCCTCAACCGATCTGCCATTGACCCGAAAAATGCAGACAACTCTTCATTCATTGCTGTTAAGAATGAATTTGAAAGATACCGTGACGATCTGTATAACACCTTTCTGCGTGATCTCGCATCTACCTATAAGAAACAGCCAAAAAAGTTCTGGAACTACATCAATTCAAAATACAAGAAAACGATCCTACCTGGTAAAATGACACTTGGCGATGAAGTTGCAACGAATGACACTGAAAAAGCAAACTTGTTTGCCAAATATTTTGCTTCCGTATACAAGCGATACCCCGATGATGACAAAGAGATGGTTGAACTGATCTCGTTCATTAACAGTAGAGACGATATTGGGTTCACAAACATCACGATCACCCACGATATCGTGAAGAAAATCCTTTTGAGTATGGACTTAAGCAAAGGTGTTAGCCCAGATAAGATGGCTCCCCTGTTCCTCCGTGAATGTGCAGATGAATTGTCCCATCCACTAGTGATGATTTACTCGAAGTCATTAATGGAATGTCACTACCCTGATCGCTGGAAAATGGGTCACTTAACTCCAGTATTTAAGTCAGGCAAGAAGAGTGATGTCACTAATTACCGTGGGGTATGCCTCGCCCCTAACTGTGCCAAAGTGTTTGAGATTGTGATTGTGGAACATTTGAAGTACAACGTTTTCCCGCATTCAACACCGACTCAACATGGATTCTTCCCAGGTCGAAGAGTTGAATCTAACCTGATGGAGTTATCGATATTGGTTCACGAATCCTTTGACAACAACCAACAAACCGATATCTTCCTTGCTGACATACACAAAGCATTCGACGTTATTCGTTCAGTCCGATTAGTGAAGAAGATGTCAATCGTCAAATACCAGCTATGCAATTCGATTCTTCTGTGGTTCTGTTCCTTCCTGTCAGGCAGAAAACAAAAGGTGAAGATAAATTCTTGTAAATCCGATGCGATCGACGTACTCTCTGGGATTGGTCAAGGATCTGTTCTGGCAGCTCTATTGTTCGTTATCTTTTTTGATGATTCGGATTGTCCACCTGGTCCTACTAGAGACATCAACTTTGCTGACGACAAGAAAATAGTTCACAACAGCATATCAACGATCGAAGATACTCACTCAATGCAAAAAGCCATAAACAACTTTATAAAATGGTGCTCCGACAACGATCTTGAGCTCAATGCCAGCAAATGTAAAGTTATCACCATCCACCGAAAACGTTCTCCAGTCCTGGCGAACTATCATATAAATTACGATGTGATTGAACGTGTTAACTGTACGAAAGACATCGGTGTAACGTATGACGACGACTATACTTTCAATGGACACCTTGAATTGGCAGTCAAGAAAGCCATGGCAATGCTTTCGTTTGTGAAACGCCAATGCTACGCTAGGTTCAACGTCGATACAGCCAAGATGCTATATTCAGCCATAGTCCGTTCGCATCTAGAATTTGCCAGTACGATTTGGTCACCGCACCACTCGGTTCACATCCAATCCATAGAAAGTGTCCAAAGACAGTTCGTTTTATATGCAAACCGTAATCGTCGAGTCGAAGGCGATTCTAATCCATATCGTATTCGTCCATATGCTGAAAGATGTGAATAACTTCAGCTCGTTTCACTTTTGAGACGTCGGACCGATGCAGCGATATTTTTCATTCATGATGTTCTCACAGGGAAACTAAACTGTCAGTTTATCCGTGATAAACTCATATTGAACGATGGCACGCGAATTCTACGTAGATCTTCATTGATTAGAATCACTGGTAGTTCCCATGAGTATTCACAATTCTCACCACTAAACTTCGCATGTCGACTATTTAATATTGCTGCCAACCACATCGATCCCTTCCGTCACGTGAATTCAGAAGAGAAGTCCACAAGCTTGATGATTCGGTGTTCGGTACCTTCGGCCTTGTTGGATGATGTGTTTGTTTTGGTGCTTTCTTTTCACAAATATCATTTAAAACCGAAAGCACTTACCCGGTGATTAACCTTTTCCATTTATCTGATGTTTTCCAAAAAATTAAATTTATTTTCTGATTGCACAGTTTACTTTTCGCCGGAGTTTCTGTAATTGGCTGGCCGTTACTACATTCTGGCTCCACTTCGACGTATTCTATGACGACTGATTTATTTGATACGATTTACGACGATATACTATTTTTGACGATACGCTTTAGTTGAATTTGCTTTTTCACTTTTGACGAATTTTTTTTTTTTTTTCTTTAAATTTTTGACTTAGATTTACTCGATCTTAACTATTTGTTAGATATTTTTGTTGATATTTTTGACTTAGATTTACTCGATCTTAACTATTTGTTGTTTGTTGTTTTGAATTTGATTTTCTATGTTCTATCTATGTTCGTTTTTTAACGTTTTTTGATTTTTTACTTTTCAATTTAGACATTTGTACAGATACGCTTAATTTATTGTATTGTAACGTTTTGATGGTTTTTTAACGAGGTCTATGACAGCAGTCATAGACACTCTTTTTCGATGTCATCTAGAAGATAGAAGACAATAAAATGCAATTCATCATTTTTTAAGCAACAAGCTCTGGAAACTATTATTTTGACAATAGTGTCGAGTTTGAGCCGAAGAAGGTCAAAGTTACAGTTTCCAAAAGCGAGTTGCTAACTTTTAGCCCAAAACACACAAGTGAGAGGAAAGCAAAGAAAGCCTAACAAATATGGAAGAAAATTTTTTGAATTTGGTCCCCTGGACTTAGCTAGGGCACTAAAAATGAGTTTCGGAAAGTGTAGTAGCCAAAAACGTTTTTTGGCTTTCTAGAACCGTACAAAGAACATGGTCCTTAGATGACTAATCAGCAATAAAAAACATATGAAGGGACCTGTACGTATCAGATTAGATGCAGCAAACAGAGTTGATATTACGAAAAGACTTGAACGAAACTTGGTAAATATTGCCTTAACTCTTAAGTGTATCAAATTACGTACACATTAAATTATATTGGAAATTGCCAAGAGGGCAACACTGAAAAACCCGTCCTAAGAAACGGTGTAAGAAAGGCCTTCCGAAAGTACAAAATTGACCCCCAAACAGACAAAAATGTTCATCTCAATTTTTTCTACAACATAGCAAAAACCATTTTTTTTGTATAGGGCCGACCTTAGGACCGACCTAGGGTCCTCAGTAGAGGCCTCGGACAAATACTTACATAGACAAAAATATTTCCCTCTATTTTCTCTACAACATAGTGAGAAACTATTTTTTGTCTAGGGCAGACCTTATGACCGACCTAGGGCCATAAGGTAATGCCTCGGACACATAATTCCATAGACAAAAATGTTTTCCACAATTTGCTCTACAACATAACAAAAAAAATTTTTTTTGGTTAGGGCGGATTTGCTTTTGAAATTATATTAACTCGGGTACTCGATTACCTCTCAAATAGATAAAGAATCAACGAAATCAATTAGGATTTATCCAATTTATGTAACCAAACACGTTGGGCCCTAGTAGAAACTCAGTTTTAGGGTCCTGACTGAGTCCAAGTGTTTCTAATCAAAAAGATTTCTTCTATAAAACGGGAGACAATCCTAGACTTTTCTATCAAGAAACACTTTGAAAATCGGAACTGATTTACTCGAGTTATGTACAAAAAACATGTAGAGCGCTAGCAGAAGCTTGCTTTTAATGTTCCAGCTATATCCTAGGGCCCAACCTCAAAAAAATTCTTCTACAAATTGTTGGGCTTTCATAGACCTGTCCATTAAAAAAATAAATATGACAATCGGAAAAGATTTACTCGAGTCATGTACAAAAAACACGTATGACCCTGGCATAGACTCGTTCTTAGCGCCCTAGGAAAGTCCAAGGACTCAAATCCAAAAAAGTTTCTTCCACAAATTGTCGGCCTTGCCCAGATCTATCAAACAAAAAAAATTATGAAAATCGGAAAAGATTTACTCGAGTTATGTACAAAAAACACGTATGTTGCTTGCATAGACTCGATTTTAGTGCCCTAGCTAAGCCAAAGGACTCAAATTTAGAAAAGTTTCTTCCACTAATTGTCGGCCATGCCCAGATCTTTCAAAACAAAATTAAATTATGAAAATCGGAAAAGATTTACTCGAGTTATGTACAAAAGACCAAAAACCACTTAAACGGCCCTTGGCCCGACAATGCCCAGATTCAATCCCATAAAAGATATTTCAATTACCTTTCAGGGAAAAAAAGGTTTTGAAAATCGGTTGAGTTTTACTCAAGTTATCGCGGTGACGGACGGTTGGACATTTTTTTTATTGTTGCTTCGTCATCTAAACGCATAAGACCCTTTTTCGAAGAACTACGTTCTTCGTACGGGTCTAAAAATGTCCATCCGTCAACTCAACCGATTTTCAAAAATTTTTTTTCCCTGAAAGGTAATTGAAAAATCTTTTTTGGAATTGAATCTGGGCTCTGTCGGCACTGGGGCCGTTTAAATGGTTTTTGGTCTCTTGTACATAACTCGTGTAATCTTTACCGATTTTCATATTTTGTTTTTGTTTGAAAGATCTGGGCATGGTCGACAATTTATGGAAGAAACATTTTTAAATTTGAGTCCTTGGACTTATAGCTAGGGCACCAAAATCGAGTCTATGCTAGGGCCATACGTGTCTTTTGTACATAACTCGAGTAAATCTTTTCTGATTTTCATAATTTTTTTTTGTTTGAAATATTTGGCCATGGCCGACGATTCATAGAAGAAATTTTTTTGGGCACAACGGGCACAACGTGTGTTTTGTACTCGAACTCGAACAAATCTTTTCTGATTTTCATAGCATTTATAAGGGACTTCCCATACAAAAATAACGAAAAAATAAAAATCTTTATTTTCTATCAATTTGTGCTCGGCGCCCCGACTACTTATAATGTCGGGACCTTTACCATTAGCCAGCACAAATTGAGCACTAATTAGGGAACCAACTGGAATCTATAAAAATTAAAATTGAAGGAACTTCCCATACAAAAATGACAAAAAATGGAAAATTCTATTTTCAATCGAGTCGTTCTCGGCTCCCAAAACAGCACAAATTCTGGGACCGGTGCTATTCGACAGCACAAATTCAGGCGCAAATTATAGACCCTCTTTTAATGCTAGCACAAATTTGGGGGGTGCTGACGACATACACCTGATTTTTATCGCTAGAGAAAATTGATCAAGAAACGGATCGGTATATGCAAGAAAAACAAGCAACTGAAGAAGCATTTACTGAAGAATACAATTTAGTGATGGAATATAGAGATAAATTCCACGATATGGCAATTATGGTAAACTATTTGTACGAAAAGGATTTACGCAGAAACAATTCGGAACGAGATTCATTTGAAGGAAATTCAATACATACCGTTATCACGAATCACAATAAGAAAACACAATACGAATTACCGAAATTGGAACTTCGAAAATTTGATGGAGATCCAAAAGAATGGTTGAATTGGTGGTGCCAATATTGCGGCAATTTAGTGAGGATGTAATTACATATAGTTAAGAGTTAAGGCAATATTTACTCAGATACGTTCGATTCTTTTTGCGACATCTATTCTATTTGCCACATTTATAATGATACGTATATGTTTTTGAACGGTTTTGGAAATATTGGATAAAAAGCTTCTTTGTCTGGAGTGCACTTCAAGTCAGTTTTTTATTTCTCCTCAATGTGAAGAGACTTGCGACATAATCAAACATTCTGTGCTTCCGGCCAACGCGGCCAAACCAACCGCAGACGATCCCGATCGCTCTCACAACACTGAAGTAGAAGGTGAATAATATTATAAAATTTTAGTGAGGGTAAGGTGAAATTGTGTGTGTGTATGTGTTTTGTTAAATTTGACATTTTCACAATTTTGTGATCGTTAATTGGGTAGACAGGGAACGATTTGTTTAAATCTTGAAATAAGAGCAAAATTAAATTAATTGCAACATGAGTCAAAGATCTGCAAATCATCGAAACAAAGGTCGTAACCGTCAAGACAAGGAACATACCGAAAATATCGATGAAACTAACCCAGTTATGATGATTTTCAAGCAATGCTCAAAGGAGCTCGATGCTAAACAAGACCGATACGAAAGAATTGTGAAATTCAGTCGGGATATAACAATCGAAAGCAAGCGAATCATTTTCTTACTTCACACTGTAAACAATAAGTAAGTTTCATCCACAATATCATCACGTACACTTCTCAATCAATGTACAATTCTGTCGATAGAAATGCAATCACTGAGCAAATATTGGATGAGGCACACACGCGATTGACAGCGCTTACTCAAACACTCTTTGCAAACATCGCCAAAGAACTTCGCGGATTCGACCAATATCAGTATGCTAGAGCCTTTTCTTCAGGTCTGCAAGAATTCGTCGAAGCATTCACATATTATGAATACATTAGAAATGGCCAGATCTTTGGCTGGGTAGATTTACAGCCCAAGTTAACATACACAGAGGTTGAAGAGAGTAAACAGAATGATGATTCTGAAGCAATACCAGAAGAACGAGATAAGGCGCCCATTGAAATTAATGTAAATAACCAACCGTTCAAGTGTCTTGTACTTGTACAGCCGTTGGAATTTATGTTGGGCTTAGGCGATTTATCTGGAGAGATTATGCGACGCTGCGTGACATCGTTGGGTACAGGAGATTTCGAAATCTGTTCTCAGGCCTGTGCTTTTTTGCAGTCGTTGTATACAGGGTAATTTTGTTATTCTAATTAACATCTTTATTTGGAAAGCTTCTTTGTTTCACCGTGCATTCCTGGGGTAAATTTTTAGACCCGTACGAAGAACGAAGTGGTCTTTTTGGTCAATCGAATTTCAAACGGGGAGTAGGGGGGGGGGGGGAGCACCGATCATGGTCCTTAGATGACCAATCAGCAATAAAAAGCATATCGGTACACGACTATCTCCCAAATAGTAAAAGAATCAACAAAATCAGTTGGGATTTATCCAACTTATGTAAGCGAACACGTTGGGCCCTAGTAGAAACTCAGCTTAGAGACTCGTTTTTAGTGTCCTAGCTAAGTCCAAGGACTTAAATCCAAAAAACTTTCTTCCATAAATTGTCAGCCATGCCCAAATCTTTCAAACAAAAAAAAGTTTATGAAAATTGGAAAATATTTACTCGAGTTGTGTACAAAAGACCGAAAACCACTTAAACGGCCCTAGCTCGGCAGTCCTTGGGCCGACAGTGCCCAGATTGAATCCCATAAAAGTTTTTAATTATTTTTGAGGAAAAAAAAGTTTTGAAAATCGGTTGACGTTTACTCGAGTTATCGTGTTACCACGACGTTTGTAACCACACCAATTTCGACCCTGGAGTAAGGGGGAGCCTCAAACATGGTCCTTAGATGACAAATCAGCAATAAAAAACATATGAAGGGACCCGTACGTATCAGAATAGATGGGGCAGAGTTGATGTTACGAAAAGACTGGAACGTATTTAAGTTCACATTAAATTGTATTGGAAATTGCGAATAGGGCAATATTGAAAAAGCCGTCCGAAGAAACGGTGTAAAAAAATCCTCCGAACGCACAAAATTGACCTCCACATAGAGAAAAATGTTCTCTTCAATTTTGTCTACAACATAGTAAAAAACCATTTTTTGGGCTCGACCTAGGTACTGACCTAGGGCCCTAAGTAGAGGCCTCGGACACATACTTCCATAGACAAAAATGTTTCCCTCAACTTGCTCTGCAACATAGCAAAAAACATTTTTTTTGTTAGGGCCGACCTTAGGACCGACATGAGGCCCACTTAAGCCCTAGGCACAGGCAAAACTCAATAAATTGTCGGCCGTGCCGAGATCTTTCAAAAAAAAAGTTTTTGAAAATCGGGAGAGATTTACTCGAGTTATGTACAAAAAACACGTAGGGATCAACCAAAGACTCGTTCGTAGTGCCTTAGCTGAGTCCAAAGACTCAAAATGAAAAATGTTTCTTCCACAAATTGTCGGTCATGCCCAGATATTTCAAACAAAAAAAATTTTGAAAATCGGAAAAGATTTACACGAGTTATGTACAAAAAACACATAGAGCCCTAACATAAACTCGTTTTTAGTGCCCTAGCTAAGTCCACGGATTCAAATTAAAAAAAGTTTCTTCTATAAATTGTCGGTCATGCCCAGGTCTTTCAAACAAAATAAATTTATGAAAATCGGAAGTTGAAATTCTACTGGTTACAAACGTCGTGGTAAACGCAAGAGACCCCTTTTCGAAGCACTGCGTTCTTCGTACGGGTCTAAAAATGTCTGTCCGTCTGTCTGTCAACACGATAACTTGAGTACAACTCAACCGATTTTCAAAAACTTTTTTTCCCTGAATGTTAATTGAAAAATCTTTTTTGGAATTGAATCTGGGCACTGTCAGCTAGGGGTGTTCAAAAAATAAAAATGTCGAAAAGCTTGAGACTTAGCCCGGAAAACGGTGTCAAATCGTCCCTCGAGAAAAAGTCTCCATGGGCTGCACGACATCCGACGCGATTTAGGGACAGCTCAAGTCGAAAAGCTGAAAAAAATTTCCAATATCGAGAAGAATCGATGTTTTCACAAATTGTCTGCTTCCGGTCGAACTTCAACTGTTATGTTAAAGTAAGTTTGGGTGTTTTTCATCGGAGTAGATCTGGAAAGAAGATGAGCATGTTAATTGGTACGCTTGCGTTGCCGTTGCCTCAGGCCTCAGCATCTTTTTCTAAGGTCGTGGTACATACATGCCGTTAGTGTAGGTGTGATGCCGAAAATTTGGAAACACAGAGCTACAAAAAAGCCAGTTTTTAAGTTCCTACCAATAAAACAAGTCGTAGCCTTTATGACGAAATAGGTGTTTGAAGATATTTAACATCACTTCTGAGGAGCCGAGCACTCATTATCATCTACTTAACCACTAATTCACCTTCGTCAGAAAGCCTATGTCTTGACCTTTCAAACGGTACCATATACGTCATTTGTTTTGCGATAAGAATACTTTTCGGTACCAACTCTGTGATAATAGTTTGCTAGGTAGAAATTTCAGCAAGTAAAAAATAAATTTCGTACAAATTGGTTAAGCTATGATGAAAACTTTCTTAATGACTTAATGAAATTACGTAATTATGAATTACGAAATACGAAATTTGTGAAATAAACGCAAAAATTCCAATTTGTAAGCAATTATCATGAGGTTAGAGCCGAAAAGTGTTCTTTACGCTCAAAGAACTGACATATTTGGTACCGTTTGAAAGGTTATGCAATGGGCTTTCTGGTAAAGGTAAGTTAGTGGCTGCAGAGATGCATGGTAGAGTTAGGCTCTTTAGAAAAAATACTTAAATATTAAGGAAAACCACTTTCACCGCAGGGGCTCCGACTTGTTTTATTGCTAGGAGCTTAAGAACTGGCGCTTTTGTAGCTCTAATTTAGCACAACATTTCTTGAACATAGTTTGGAAGATAAGTGTTTAGAAATTTTCGGCATCCCACCTACACTAACGGCCTGTACTACGACTTTGAGGCCTGAGGCAACGCCAGCTTTCCAATTTAGACCTGTGCGCCGGCGTGCGCTGCGCCGAGCGCCGCCGAAAAAAGGGCCTAAAAAGTGCGCCTAAAAAGTGATTGTCTATTCTTTGAATTCTTTTCTGGCCTTACAGAACTTTGCGAAGAAGTCTTCTCGGGCGGATCAATTTTCAAACATTCTGATTTTAGAAATTTCGAATTTAGAGAATTTTCTTTTCTGTAGCTCAAACAGCGTATCTAGCAATGTTGCTACCAATATCTCGTGTGTGATTGGAAACCTGTAATCAAGGTTTGCTGCGATTCTTACTTTCAATGACGCTATTAATTCACTGTCTCTTTGGTCGGATTTCAATGAATTTTCAATCTCTATACGAAATAGCAATGCATTTGAAAGAGTGGGCCATTTCTCAAACGAAAACATTTCCACAGATTCTCGAAATTTTTTTAAAAAACCTACCAGATACTGGATTGTGTCCCACTCGTTGATGTGTATTGACATTGGTTGTTCAAGAAGACACAACACTTTGTTCACAGCGACCCGTTGAGAACCGAGACTCTCTAACATTATCAGGATGCTCTGCCAACGAGTTTTCGAATGTCCTTTAACGGTATGATATTGCTTCTTGTCAATAGTTTCCAAAGGGTCATCCGGGTTATTTGACAAAGTTACTACACTTAAAGGTAACCTCTCGGCAGCGGTAAATCCTTCGTCGTCGTCTTCAAGGATATTTTCGAATACGTCGTCGTAATTTACAAGTGTCGAGTGCGCCGCCGCCGAGGCTCGGAAAAAAAAATTCCGTCGCCGCCGAAGAAAAAAAAATCTCGGCTAGCCGATTGCGCGTCGCCGCCGACGTTTCGAAAAACACACTTCCGCCACCGCCGATATTTTGCGTCTGGCACACACCTCTATTCCAGTTTCAGTTTTTCGACTTGAGCTGTCCCTAAATCGCTCCCGATGTTGTCTGACCCATGGACACTTTTTCTCGGGGGACCATTTGGTACCGTTTTCCGGGCTAAGTCTCAAACATTTCGACATTTTAATTTTCCCATACATTTTTGAACACTTCTACTGTCAGCCCAAGGGCCAATGAGCTAGGGCAGTTTAAGTGATTTTTGGTCTTCTGTACATAACTCGAGTAAATCTTTTTCGATTTTCATAAATTTTTTTGTTTGGAAAATTTGGGCATGCCTGACAATTTATGGAAGAAATTTTGTTTTGATTTGAGCTTTTAGACTCAGCCAGGGCCTCAAAACTGAATCTCTACTATTGCCCAAAGTGTTTTTTCTGCATGAATCGGGTACATTTTATCCAATATCCAAAATCTTTTTTTTTGAACGATAATCAAAAAGTTGATTGCGGAATTGAATTTGAGCAAAATCGGTCGAAAACTTTCGACCGTAATGAAAAAATGGTCAAAAACGTGGTTATTTGAAGGTTTGTGGAACTTTTTCTCTGCGAAATTAGAACGGAAATCGCTAAGGAAAGTTTTTAATAAAAGATATGGACACCAGAAAATCACGAAAATTAAATTATACAAAATCGGTTGAGTCGTTCGGACTGTAATGGGCCAAACTCACGGCACGCGACTCTGCACGATATTTGCCGTTTTTCGTCAATATTTCTTGAGGTTTTTCGTGTAGTGTTTTAGAGGCGCACTTTTTTGTATGGAGGTATGGGTCAGAGGCCTCTCCGTATTGCTCTAGGTTCGTTCTATGATCGGTCCAAGTACAAAAAAAATTTCTTGTGTGAAAAAATTTATTTTTAATTTTTTCTTCAAACTTTTTCTGGAATTTAATGAGGACGTAATTGCACATACTTAAGAGTTAAGGCAATATTTACTTAGATACGTTCGAGCCTTTTTGTAACATCTATTCTGTTTGCCACATCTATTCTGATACGTACGGGTCTCTTGCAAATGTTTTGTTTCTTTTTAGACGAAGTACGGGTCGTTTACTACAACGTTTGTGGAGTTGTTTTAGATGTAGAGTTTTACTTTTTTCAGCTGACGGAAACAGCTTTTAAAGTTTTCAACGATCGGCTTGGAAATTTTGGAAATCGGTCAAGTTTTACTCGAGTTGTCGAGACGGACGGACTAAAACGTACCAACCCCCGGTTCCCAATCCGGCTGGTTCCAAACGTCATGGTAAACGCAATCGACCCCTTTTCGAAGCACTTCGTTCTTCATATAAGATCCATTTACGATAAATAGAAGAAGAAGATGTCAGCTGCCCGTTTTGTAATTTTAAATTACCAAGAAAATATTTGGAAATTTTGGTAATTTTCAGCAAATTTCAGTTATCTTTGGTAATTTAAATTACCTGAAATAGGCCTATACCTCCGTACACCATATACATAACTTCTGCAGTGAAGGAATTATTGAAACCTATTTTATCGCAAATGTCATATAAGAGCAACAGCGTAATACATCTCTCGTATTACGGGCAACTTCAGGAGGTCCAGACCTCACAAATTTTGACAATGCATTTAGCACTCGTAATTTTTCTAAGCTTCCTGAAAGCTTAAAAACATTACATTTTTAAAGATTGATAAAGTTCACGACTCTAGATGCACTTTTGAGCATCAATAAATACCTTCAATTTCAACTATTTTCTTCTTCGAGATTAAAACCTGTTTCCTTTCCCTAGCTAATTTCGATTTTATGTTTATATTCAACAAAAAATCCAATATTTCAGTTACATGAGCCTCCATAATATCCGCCATAAGGATTTATCGAACAAGATCCACACACTCCGTCAGAGCGTATTAAAAGTGGAAAACGTTTGCTACAACGTGACAGTACGTGGCGGTGAAGCAGCCAAATGGGGAACACTCGACAATGTGGTGTCAGATAACGTTGACGAAGGATTTTATTAACGTAATAAAAATTATTGTAAACAAATTATTACGCCGTTTCTTAACTATCTTCTATGTCATCATCCTCATCTTCATTTGGTATATATTCATCAGAGCTTCCATTATCAATGAACGGGTCTTCGAAATCTGAGTCATTAGAATCTAAGTCGTTCGAATCGCCTAAACGGCTATCAACCCTTTGATTATTTCTGTTGTTATTTCGAGTTCGATACGGCATATGATTTGCTTGAGGTACTGTCGTCGTTGAACTTGCTGCTGGAGTATATAAACCTTATTTAAATCATACATTTTTTGCGCTTGTTAGGAGAATAAAAGTGAACTTACTTGCTGGTGGATGACTTAAATTAATGAAATGTTGGGGGTTTCGTCGATAACATGCAGCACCCCAAGGACACATAGGTGTACCAGCTGGAGCATTCGGAAAATTAGGTCGTCTATAATCTGCGTCACCAGGATGAGCCATTTCTGTTCGATGCACAGCATTCCGTCTAAATAACATTCACCCAAAAAAAAGACTCACTGTAGCAACGTTCATAATGAATTGATAGCTTCGCTCTTCACTTTATTCTTTATAGTACTTACCGGAAGCATTTAATTCCAAAATTACACGACAAACGTTCTGTCTTCACATCTTCAACTTTCGGAACCACCATTGCTTGTGCCAATGTATCTACAGGATCAGAAGGCTCGACTTTGATCTCCTCCTTTATAACAATGGCATCTTGCAGGTTAACTATATCGGATGTGGCATCATCTTTTTCTGTCTTTACGTTTAGTGGCAATGATCGTGTCTCTTGCATGTCAGCATCCATTTCTGAGTTCATCTGAACATTTGGAATAGAAACACCGTTCTTTGGTAATGCTAAAAGATTCGCCAGTGGAACTACGGAAATGGTTTCATTTCTCTGAATTTTATTGGAGTTGGAATTTCTTTGATCGGAATATTCGTTACTCGAATTGTGGGATTCATGGGATTCATGTAAACAATTTTGACTTGACAAAACTCGTTTTGGACTCTTATCGGATGTGTCGCCGCTTGTAGCGTCTATGAGCCATTGCGGCAATTGCCGCCGCTTCATTATAACAATTATAGTAAAATTAAAACAACAAATTATGGAAAATTCTTAAAAACAGTTTCAATTCAATTGTCGTTAGCGTAGTTCTGCGTCTTCTCCGTAGTATGTAATTTTTCGCTTTTCGAAAAGGAGAGAGATTATATGAGTGACATTTCGAAATTTTCGAATATAGATATAGATATATAGAAATTTTTAAACTAACTCATTTTATCCGTTTTATCCTCTTAATGGTTTAAGGGGCCATTCAAGTAGTACGGATGCTCAAAAAGACTAATTTTTGACCCCTTTCCCCGGCACATGCCCCTAAGTTCGCACTCTTATCTCAATTTTGATAAATTTAAACATTACTGAATATTTTACTTTATGAATAAATGAGAACAGTAGCAATGTATCAACCACCACATATTTCTATGCAACAAACGAATGATGGACTGAAAATAGTAGAGCTAAAAGAAGTCGACAAGTATGCCATGTCACGCTATGTCTCTACGTCTCTAGTAAAATGCAGATCTCGATTCCGATTACGTATTTTTTGAGCCATCACCAACTATCTCACATAAAGCTACATGTTACATGGACTACATTGTGCCCCACTCAGGAATTAAAATGTATAAAATTTATAAAAAATGCATGTAAATAAAAGTACTGTTGAAATGGAACTCGATTTTTAGACCCGTATGGAGAACGTAGTGGTTCCAAAAGGGGTCTATTGCGTTTACCACGACGTTTGTAACCAGAGGCGCGTACAGCAATTGTCCGATAAGTTTCACTGGTGAATCACTTTAAGATTAATGACAATTTTCACCCTATCGTTCAGCAAAAGCAGATTTTGAAATTTTGACACGAAATTATAAAAATTTTCTTTTGGTTTTCAACAATTTCTCCGAAAATAAACCGTTTTTTACTCATTTGCAACATGAATATTGATCACTGGAATAAATTATAAAACGGTTTTGATGCAATCATCGATAACTTTGATTAAGAATGAAAATCACGATCATGACAGGGGTGTGACAGTCTTTTGTTTTAACCTTTGCAAGTAATACTCGACGTGAAGTTAGCCGCAGTTGCGACTGAAGCTAACTTCATTGCAAAAAAAATCAGCTGATTTAATTCATAAATTTACCTAAATCAGCTGACTTCATTGAAAAGTTCAAAAAACAGCTGATTTCGGTTGCAACTGCAGCTAACTTCACGTTGAATATTACTTGCATAGATTAAAACAAAAGACTGTCACGCCCCTGATCATGACAGCTCTCACAACTCTACCCATATCACCGATATGGGTAGAAATTTGACGCTCTCAGTGAACGTTGACAGCTCTCACTAACGCGATTAACTAAACGAAGAAATTAATTCCTGTACGCGCTCCAGTCGACTTTCGACCGGGAGTAGGGGGGGGGGGGCACCGATCATGGTCCTTAGATGACGAATCAACAATAAAAACATATGAATAAGAATAGATGTGGCAAACAGAGTTGATATTACGAAAAGACTCGAACGTATTTAAGTGTATGAAGTTACGTCCTCATTAAATTGTATTGGAAATTGCCGAGAGGGCAATATTGAAAAACCCGTCCGAAGAAACGGCGTAAAAAAAGCCTTTCGAAAGTACAAAATTGACCCCCAAATAGACAAAAATGTTCATCTCAATTTTTTCTACAACATAGTGAAAAACCATTTTTTTGTAGAGGGCAGACCTTAGGCCATAAGGAAATGCCTTGGACACATACTTCCATAGACAAAAATGTTTCTCTCAATTTGCTCTGCAACATAGCAATAAAAAATTTTTTGGTCAGAGCCGACCTTAGGACAGACCTGAGGCCCACATCAGGCCTAAGCACAGGCAAACACACTTGTTGCTTTCGTTTCAAAAATCGTTTTTACCACGTATACATAGCTGTGGTGAAAGCGAGGTGAAAACGATTTTTGGAACGAAAGCAACAAGTGTGTGTGTGGTGAAAACGATTTTTGACACGATCCGAGCTCTTCTTTGCTATGGCCGATTGGTTTTGCTTAACACGGCAGAATATATATCAGAAGGGAAGGAACAAACCTCAGGGGGGGGGGGGGACGAAAGCAGAATTCGTAGATTTGCCTGACGTGAAGCGGAAAGACAACCATAACTTCGTCCCGGATATAAAAATCAATCAGCCATTCTAACGTCTTTTGAGATGGAAGACGTGAGACTGATCGGTCTGAAGTCCTTAGCCGTGAGGTGAGACGGCTTCCCCGGCTTAGGAATAAATGTTAACTCTTACCTTCTCCCAGCGTGCCGGAACGTGACCGAGAGCCAGGTAGGTAGCGAAAGTGACAATCCGCTTTGCCAATGACCAGTTGGGAGGAAGCCATCTGGCGAGCTGACATCAGCTTTTTCCTCTCCACAGCCAGGAAATTGTGTCACTAACAAGTGCTTAGCCGTCTCCTCACCACTCTCAGTGATGCTTCCATCAGACCTCCGCAAAGAGCTCGGTAGCACCCTAGAGTTCTTTGCGAGGATTTTGTGAATTCTGGCATAGTCTGGAACGTAATCCATTTCTGCACAGAATCTTCTCCACGCCGTTCTCATGGCCTTGTTCTGGCACAAAGCCTGAGATTTTCGATCTCAACGCTCCAGAGTTTATTGTCTTTCTTTCGCACAGTCTTCTGCTCTGGGCATGAGTTTTCATAGGCATTCGTCAGCAACTCCGTGATACTATTTACTGCTTCATTTAGTTCCGCCGTCCAAAGAACCACCCAAGCCATGGTCAAACAACCACTACAACACCGACTAAGCCATCGCTCTCAAATCCCCGTCTAAATTCCCAACAAGTAACTGAAATAAGATTTAATGCAGATGATAAAAAAAATTGTCCATAACAAGATTTCGTCAGTAAACGACACCATAATCCCTCAATAGATAAATTTGTAGAATGGTGTTCTCGGAACGGACTCGAATTAAACAGTGGAAAATGCAAAATATCTGACTACTTTATCAATGGTACCATAATCAAGCGTGTTTACAGCACAAAAGATTTAGGGGTGACCTATTATGACAAATTCTCCTTTAACGACCATTTTGAAATAGCTTCTAAAAAAGGCATGTCAATGCTTTCTTTCGTTAAACGCCAGTGCTACGGTCGTTTTAATGTCGGCACAGCTAAGATGCTGTACTCTGCCATAGTCCGATCGCACTTAGAATTTGCTAGTTGTGTTTGGGCACCTCATTGTGATGTTGACATTCAAACATTTGAGAGCGTTGAGCGACAATTTGTTATTTACGCCAACCGTGGCCGGTATGTTGACGGCAACCAAGAAAGTTACCAATTACGCCCATATCTAGACAGATCAAATGAACTTAGTCTGATTTCATTACTTAGACGTCGTACTAATGCAGCAGTATTTTTCATCCATGACATACTCACTGGCAAAGTCAATGATCAATTCCTCCGTGATCATATTCAACTGTACGATGGAACAAGGTGCCTGAGAATCCATCATTGCCATCTATGAATTTTTGTCAAAGTCTTCTCCGGCTCGAAAATTCAGTTTTCAATGAATTTGGTAATCCTGACATATAATTTTACTATTCAATGATGTTTTAAATTAAGTAACATTTTTCGATCTATTAGCAGAAACAGCTTCATTGAACTCATGGTTCTCACTCTAATCGTAACTGATTAGTCTTATCAAGTCATTACGACTTTGAAGTTAAACTCCAAATCCAATCGATTTGTGCAAAACTTCCAGTCTAGCCGACTGGTTACCAACAACCCCTTCTTTTTCAGATAAGACTGGTCGGAATCATTTCGAGAACAGTGACGACAGCATCATTACAACTTTGTAGCTGAATTTTCTTTTGACACTCTTGGCCTGTTACACCTTGATGCTGCCAATTTTATGGTTTAGTAAATTGACAAGCAATATTTATTGTTGGATTCTTTTTTTTTTATTTCCTTTGACGCATTTAAATTTTTATTTTTAAATAATGCTTTTAATAATTTGACAAGGCATCAAGCCAATTTTTGTGAATTTGTTCTTTTTTTGTATTTTCTTTTTTCGATGTTCAATCGTAATTGTTTTTGATTTTTTGTTATTTATTCATATGAACTTTTGTTTTATGTTACCTTTTAAGTATTTTTTGTTGGTGTTTTGGTTTTTTAATGAGAGCTATGATTAATCATAGGCACTCTTTTTTACCATGTCGGCTTTATAGTAGACAATAAAATTATTATCATCATCAATGGTATTTAATGGATTTAATGGGATTTAACGCATTTAATGCGATTTAATCAAGATTTAATAAGTGCGACCTCTCGGTAATTGTTTATCCTTTAAGGAAAAAAATCTAATTTTGCCGCCTTTTTACGACGACGGTTTTAAATTTATTTATGTCATTTCGTCTGCCTATTTTTTCGCATAATTTCGCCGAAATCTTTCTCATTCAGATGTCACTTTTTTCTCCGTGATTTTAGAAATCTCAACAAAATTAAATAACTTATTGTGAATTTGAAAGCAACAAAAGAATCTAATCAAATTGGCAATTTCGAAGATTTTATTGAGACTAAGAGCGGGAGATATCTAACGGTCCGGAATTAGTTTCATTAAAAACGAAAGCAAATACAGCGATTGAATCTTACAATTTGAATTCTAGACAAGCATTAATTTGAGACTGTGAAACGTTATGTGCCAAGAAATATTTGTTTTGATCAAAGTGGTAATATCGATATGACTGAAAACAAAAATGCATAAGAGCTGAATGGACGCTTAATCTCATCAATTGGTCGTTGACGCTGGATTATCATTCGGGAAGCGATTTAGTGTCAATCTAGTGATGTCACTGCGAAGACATAAAAATCAGACTGACGACACAGAAGCGGAAGATGACTCAGATTTAGAAGATCCTTTCGCTTGTAGTGGTGGAAGTTCAGATGACTACAAACCGAATGAAAATGAAGACGACAGTGGTAAAGAAGATGAGGTCTTCGAAGATGAAGAGGAAGATCCAAAAGATTTGCGGGAATTATTACGTGACGCGGGAACATCTAGACCCATACAGAAGAAGTTACGAAAACGAGGCAAATACAACATTCAAAATTTACAACGGCGTCGAGATGGGACAAATACTGACAAACGAAAATTACAAAACAAGGTGGATAATGACCAACGGTTGATTGACACCACTTCTAGATGTACGAAGAGAGTGGAAGTTAGTCTTGTGCGTCTCAATTTCTCACCTCGAACACACAAAGCTGAGAATGATGACCGTAGCGAATTTCGAAATGACTCGGATTTGGAAGATCCTTTTGCTGGTTGTGAAAGCTCAGATGATTTTCAACCGAGTGAAAACGAAAACGATGACGATGATGATGATTGTTCTGATAGGCAGGATAGTTGTGATGATAATGATGAGGAGGAGGATGATATAATCAAAAGTAAGAGAGAATCCCTAGATTTTTGTCAATTATTCTGTACAGCCGGCTCTTTTTCCTAAAGGTCTCTCGAAATCCGCAACAACACGAAGCAAATATAACACCAAAGATAGTCGACAACTTAGAGTTAGAAATGGAACAGCAAGAAGAAACTTAAATATGGCGAATCAAAGACTATGCAACATCAACGACAGTCATCAACGTGGTATCACACCTACGTGTACAAAAAGAGTGGAAGTAAATCTTGTTCGCCTCAAAAACAAACCTGGAAGAAGAACAACAGTGAACCGACACTATCGATAAATCGGCCGGAGAGGATTCTTATGTGGTTTAAAGATAATCTACTCAAACTTTGATCTCGTAAGGGGCAACTTCATTGAAAAATAAAAAGAATAGAAAAAACGTTCCTGTCTATGTTTTTGTGAAGGCCCTGGCAAGAACCAGTCCCTTCTTCGATTAGGTGAGTAAAGTAGAAGACGATGATATAACTTCGAACGAGACTTACGCGTATGATTGACTGTGAATAAAACCACACTTGTTGCGGTAAAATTGCACAACTTCAGAAATGTTTCAGACAAAAAGGAAGATTAAATTTTATTTCAGGACATCTTTTTACAGCGAGGATCTAACAATCGCTTTACCAGTATTTCCACCTCTTAACATATCAATTAAAGCTTTCGGTAAGTTTTCGAATCCGTCTGTCGTGGTTTCATGATATTTGATTTTACCGGAATCGACCCACTGACTCATTTGCTTGATGCCTTCCATCCATCTGTCAGCATATCGCCACACTAAGAATCCTGAAAGTCAGTTGTTAGAAATTATTTTCGTGGCATATACAAATCTGTTAGCCACCTTCCATCTTTAGTTGTTTGAAGACAAATATCGGCTGAAGAATAGGAACTTGAGGCATGTCTTTTACATCTAAGTTGTAAGAAGAAATGGAACCGCATACAGCTATGCGACCGTAATCTTTCATTTGTTGAATGATCTGTGAACTTATTTGTCCACCTACATTGTCGAAATAGCAATCAACTCCTTCAAAGATATAACAATTAGTCACTAATCAATTCACTGAAAAAAAGTTTTACCCTCTGGAGCAGCAGTACGCAAAGCTTTGGAGACATTCTCGGTTTTGTAGTTGATGACATGGTCAAATCCAAGTTCATTCTTTAACCAAGCACATTTTTCATCGGAACCAGCAAATCCAATTACTTTACATCCTTTGAGTTTGGCAATTTGGCCAACTAATATACCCACAGCACCTGCAGCACCTGTAACTGCAACAACTTCACCAGCTTTGGGTTGACAGATTCCAAGAAATCCAAAGTATGCGGTGTTACTGTCAATTGAAATACAATTTTCTTTCGTATAGATTTAGTTGATTACAACGAATTACCCGGGCATTCCCAACACTCCCAAGCCAAGTGATGACGGATGTTTTCCGAATGACGGAAGAACGTATGATTGGATGGGATCTGTATGTTCCGATGGATTGAATATCGTGTGAGTTTGCCATCCAAATTGACCGAATATTGTTGAGCCAACTGGATACGCTACGTTCTTACTTTCTATAACCCTAATGGTGTAATTTACTCTCAATTTGAACAATCAGCTTCGTTACATTCATACGAAGTACTTACTTTGCAATCTGACCACCAATCATTGTGACACCAACCGGATATCTTGCCATGTAAGGTCGCATGTAAGGATCAACAGAGTGGTAAAGCGCTTCCGATAAGACCTCTAGAGAAATCGTAAAGGTTATTTCATGCGAGTGACAAATACATACAAAATCCTTCTCATACAAAAATTCTCAGAAAATCCTTTCATTTCTAAAGGAAATCATTAAAAATCCGTAAAAATCCTAGGATTCTATGATATTAAAAATTTTCTCACCTCCATCTTTCAGATCCGGTAACTCCTCTTCAATAAGTTCAAAATCAGTTTCTTTGGGCTCACCTTGAAACGCTTTGGCGTAAATAAATTTCTTTGTTTTCACCATTGTTGAAATTTGGCGAGAAAGTTTAGAAGAACTCGCTCCTAATTTATTTAGAACTGATCTCACCGCTGACAAACTATTCATTTATATAACGGAGTTGATTATTTTTATCTTTTACAATAATTTGATATTTTTTTCAGTAATTTGAGATTAGATTGCTTACGGTTAATATCTCCGGTTCAGTTTTTGAGACAATTTTCGAGACAATTCCAATGTTGCATTCACTCAAACTGAATGCTAACGATGACTGTCAAAATAAACTTTAACACCAAAACCGGATCGACGGTGTCAAGTAAGAAATTCACAGTACGACGAAATCATTCAATCAGTTTATATGCACATCACACTTTTTGTCACTTTAAATACTGATATGGTACGAGCGCTTGCTGATAAAACTTCACACATTCGATGGCTGTATTTTTTGTGTACCTGTGTTACGTCGGTTTATATTCTGTTCCAACGACCGCTGCGACCTTTGTTTTGAATATAAAATAGTTAATTTATAATGCTACATAGATCGTGCAACGATTGTTTAACGCCCTACAATGATTTTTACAACGTGTGTACCTGACTTAGCCTTAACCGCACGGCCCTTGAGTGAAGATGGAATACGCCCAATCAGCGCGAGCTTGCTAGGCGAAATGCTTATCGCTCGACATAATGCGAATTTTAGCGAGAAGAATCTATTCTTCAATCCTAGGTGAGGCTATAGCTATAGCAGTACGAGAACCTAGACGAGCGGCTGCAAAAAGCTACTACCGCTTTGTGGCAATGCAGAAGATCGTACGGTAAAACCTGGGGTCTCTCCCCTAAAGTGATGTTCTGGATCTACACGACCATCATTAGACCTATCCTTACCTATGCTTCCGTAATGTGGAACCATATATGCAAGAACAGGCAAGTTCAAATCAAGCTCGAGAAATTCCAAAGGATGGCATGCAAGGCCATAACAGGATGCTGGAAGTCGACTCCTACAGCAGCTATGGAGGTAATGCTGCTCTTGACACCGCCCCACATTCTCATAGAAACAGAGACGATTAGCACACTCAGCAGTGTAATATAAGAGAAACTGAGCATTCCAAAATATGGTTTTTAACAGTAAAAGCGGAACCGTCGCTTGACATGCCTTCAGATAAAATAATAAAAACCTACAAATTTGACAGAAAATTCAACATTAGTATTCCAGAAAAAGTAGAATGGCTAGGAGGAAGCAAAAAACCGAGCGGTATTGTATTATATACGGACGGTTCTTTAATTAAAGAAGGAGTGGGAGCAGGCGTTTACTGTGAAAATCCAGAGATCAAGAAATCAATCCCGCTAGGAACATACTCATCGATCTTCTTAGCTGAAATCAGAGCAATCATAGAAAGCTGCCACTCCATCTAGGACTCCATACCAGGCGCACAAGAGGTAACGATATGCACAGACAGCCAAGCGGGGATTATGGCTGTAGCATCAAACTGTTTGAAATCAGCATTAACCTTGGAATGTCGCGAAAAACTCGATAGATTGACGTCAACTCATAGAATCAAACTGATGTGGGTTCCAGGGCACGAAGGAATCGAAGGCAATGAAAAAGCTGACGAACTAGCCAGGAAAGAGCGCTAAACCAGCTAATTGGACCGGAACCATCAATGGGTACTCCATACTCGCACTCAAGAAGTATTGCTAACACAATAAAAGCTAAGAGTAATCTGCGACTTCTTCGAACTAAGGATTACTATCAGGTCGGGTCGACCTGGTTAGATTCAGGTTCGACCCGAAAAAACCAGGTCGAAAAAAGACCAGGTCAAAAATGACCCGTTCTGGTTTTGACCTGATGGAATCAGGTCGACCTGATTTTTTTTCACCTAAAGTAATAAAGCTGGAAATAAGTTCCAGGAACTTCTATTATGACTAAAACCGATTCACATAAAGTTGATATTCACTACTTCAGATAAGTAGACACTTTGCAAAGTAGCCTACATATTCGTTTTTCGATACTTCATTGAATCAAAATATTTTTCTAAAAGAGCAGTACGAAAATTATTGTCAATGTGTTACTTGTGAATAAAAAATTGCTTCGGATGATGACATAAATTTACGAAAACTGCTCAATTTTGTAGGAGTTGGTTTTGGTTGAGCTATCACCTACAAACCAATTTTTTATTCAAAAATAACATATACTACTGTCGTGTTACTTTTTTAAAAAAATCTTTTGGTTCAGTGAAATCATTGAAAAACGAATATTTTTGCGCACAAGTGCAGGCGACAAATTTGCCAAGCGTCCATTGATCTTAAAATTTGGTTGGATCAAACAAATACTGTCAGATAAAATTATTACTCAGATTCTAAAAATAGTTTGTCTCTACACTCAGAGCTTTTTATAAGGATTTTGGACTGGGGGATTTTTCATCGAGGTGGCCCAAATTTTGTATTGAGAGGGCCCAAATTTTCAATTGAATGTTCCAACTTTTTCAATAAGTAGTGTTGTCTTTTATGCATACTTTTATTTTGCTTGTAATGGACAAAGATCGTGTGAGAAGCGCGAGCGAGAAAATTTTCCACTCGCGAGGATTTTGGATAAAAAATCCATACTTATTATGTATCTCTTTGTTGGAAAATTCAGTTTAAAAAGAAGAAAACACACTAAGAAAAAATATAATATAAAGCGCCGAAGGCGAAATTTTTTATTTCAAATTGCAAAATTTTGGGCACAACCCTGTCTGTCGACAGTAGACTACAATTCTTTAATTATACAAAAGAAAAAATGCATGTTGTCCACTTTAGAACCACTTTTCAGTGAGAAAATCTGTCATTTTTGTCCAGCTGAATATTAAGAATCATTATAAATCGCCTCAAACGATTTTTTTTAGTTGAAAATGAGTTGAACTTTAAAGTTGAAAATGAGTTTCACTGGGATGCACTGGGGTGGATTTATAAAAAGTGGGGTGGACTGACATGGGCTTGGGGTATATATTTCATCCGAGTTTGTATGTTATATAAGGCCCTGTCTACACCAACTCCGTAATCACATACTAGCTTGTAGAGTATTTGATTGCAACGCACACCTGCAAGGTGTAATGAGGTGAACAACTGCCAAAATATCTCTCTCGACCTCACAGTCGACGATGAGCTGAAAAAAATTGAGCTCAGGAACGGGCATCCTTTTTCATCCAACTTCCAAAAGCTCAATACAGACGCGAAAACTTTGCTGGAAATTGTGGTAGTCCCAAATATTTTTGAAATTCTCCATTGATCGATTTATTTTAAGATATTCTATTATTTTGCGTTACCTATTCTGTAAGATAAGGACGTTAACATTCATGTTAACAACAATTTGGTCAACGTCAATGTAGTTGAGCAAATACTGAAATATAAAAAAAAATCAAATCTTAAGGTTTTTTTTCGTACTTTATGCAAAATATTCTTCAATTTTTATTTTTTGTTATTGCATATCTTGCATATCTTTTCATATCTTTTCAAAGCATAAGAGTGCAAAATTTGCTTCAGCTTAGAAAATTGGTTGTTCCTTACTGAAGAACTTTTCGGATCATTTCAATAGCTTTTCTACACACATGTTTTCCGTGATCAACCTTACTTTTCGGTACTTTAGACTTCAAAAAATTGTTGAAAAAATATTTTCTACTATTCGTTATATAAAACCAGGTCCACCGTTCAGGACCCGATCTGGTTTTCTTCCGACCTGGAAATCCAGGTCAGAACCAGGTCAAAAAAAATCAGGTCAGGATCCGATCTGGTGGACTTGACAGGTCAAAAAAAATCAGGTCAGGACCCGATCTGGTGGACTTGATAGTAATCTTTACTTCGAACAAGAAAAATACAACACCTCACCGATTTATGTAATTATTGGCGCATTGATTCCTTGGACCAATCCGAGAAATCCGTAGAATAACATTTTTCTGTTAGCGACCATATATGAGCTGTACAGGTGTAAGAAAGATGGTCTACCAAGGGGTGGTGAAAAACAATTTTGTTTAATATTTTCGCAAAGATAAATCGCTTTGATCTGAAACTTATATATTACGTAGACCTCATTGATACATAGATAAGGTCTTAATTTCAAGACATATTAGCGTTTTCAGGCACATTCTCCGGCAGAGAAGCAAGCACTAAACCTAAGTATTTGGAGGTTCGCCAAAAATACAATTTTTACCCAATACTATGTTGTGGAGTGTCATTTTAAAGGAAAAGACGTTAAATTTTCCAGAAAAATAGTTTGACAACAGTTAAGTATTGCGTGTAGACCACCGACCTCCAAAAGTCTTCCCGGCAGTGTAACATTTCAACTTTTCGCGTATTCCAGCTCACTCCAGTCCTAGTCCAGATTACTTAGCATCGTTTTAGATACTAGTGGCCATGGCCTACACAACCACACCTATTAGCCTTTGGACCGGCGCTGGAGTTTTTTTTAAATCGCTTTTCAAAAGTTCCATTTTTTCGACTATAAACTGTTCCAGGTCCTCAGACACCTTCACCTTCCAAGCAAATAGGCATCCACCCTTTTTGTATCAATGAGGTCTACGTAATACATAAGTTTCAGATCAAAGCGATTCATCCTTGCGAAAATATTAAACAAAATTGTTTTTCGCCACCTTGGTAGACCATTTTTCTTACACCTCTACAGCTCATATATGGTCGCTAACAGAAAAATGTTATTCTACGGATTTCTCGGATTGGTAAGGAATCAATGGGCCAATAATCACAAAAATCGGTGAGGTGTTGTATTTCAGTTTCATACAAACTGTTCGAAGAATTCGCAGATTGACTCCTTAGTGAGGTGAGGTGAGGTGTTGCATTTCAGTTTCATACAAACTGTTCGAAGAATTCGCAGATTGACTCTTTGGTATTCCCCCAAATGCCGGCAGGCGAAGAATTGTCTAACGATAAGTAGTAAGAATTCAAAATTTCTTCTAAATATCAGCCGCCCAAGATTAAAAATTTTCACCGGGGTGACTACTGTACATTATGGTTTTAACAAGCACCTTACCACAATTGGAAAACGAACGGATCCAGGCTGCGATCTGTGTGGACACCACACAGATACAGCCGAACGTTACCTATGCTATTGCCCGGCCTTTATCACAAATAGAAGAATACATCTGGGAGGATATACGACATGATCAAATACTTGGAACCAAAGCACATGCTCAACTTCATCGCTAGTACGAAAAGATTTGAAGTAACAGCAATGGGTTAACCACACAGCTAGCACAATGGAACGGAGGTCCCCGTGCGATTCTTACTCAGGTAAGATGGCTGTTTTTATTAAAAAAAAGGTGAGGACCAAGAAACTATTCTTTACTGCATTTTCTCCTTCCAAATTATCCAGTTACCCAAATTGAAATCTCTCAGTCCCCGTGTTTCAGCGCTAGCGTCAGTGACAAAACAACCGGAATCATCCGGTGGCTTCCGATAAACCCCGCGGTAGCAACTTTACTTTTATTGCTTTCGCAGCTGGGCTCTTAACCCAACCTTGTTAGTATGACCCAACAAACCCCTTAATGCCAAACCAGCTCATTCACCTGTGAGCTTATTAGGAACAACAAGCAATGCCACCACCCCTGTTAGGATTGATATAAGGAATTAATGGATTGTAAAGGGATGAATGGGACTTTAATTCATGAAACCCAGCTAATTTAGCATTCCACAGAAACCTTTTACGTTTTTTCGGCTTTCATTACTTCTCCCGATTTTTATAATAATACAATAAAATGTGATTAGAGTTGCAATAGTCAATTGTGTTTTTTAGATTAGCTCTGAATGATAGTGGATCCTGACGAGGCATATCAATTCAATATGATCATACAAGAAGCGAGATCTAAGTCGTTTTTTCTTCCAAGGCGAATGATATTAATTTAGGTAACTCTTTAAAGGAATACTCCCTCCTTTCACTCAATGCGTCTCAATCGCCAGGCTCACCAACTGGTTTTTCTCCCATGATGACAACATTGTTTCTTTTGGGTTTAGAGACACTTTATTTATCTAGCAATTTTTCTACATCGCTATAACGCAAATTGATTGACTGAGGTAGCCATTTTTCTTGATTTCATCGGTCGCAGAATGAAATAGTACATTACATCACAAGGAGCTAAAACGGTTCATTTAGACCCAGGTGATGAAAAGGTCAAATCCGAGGGTGGAGCGCAGCGGAGCCCGAGGAAGACCTTTTCACCACCGTGGTCTAAATCAGCACCGTTTTAGCTCCGTGTGTTGTATACTATTTTTCGCGCAGACGGACAAAAAGTCAGATTTTGAACAAAACACTCAACAAACTTAAATTCAAATTTCATATTATGATCATAGTAAGTATGCGATTCAATTGTGTCACCTAAATTGTTTTCATAAGATTCGTTGTTTTCTTCTGTCGATCTTGTTTTTATTGAATTTTTTTTCAATTCGCGTGTGATTCTTAGAATTGAGTGGATAATAATATCCGCAAAAAAACCTCTTACAGAGGAGGTGTGACGCAAGTCTTTATGCCTGCTTACAAAAGCTGTGAAATCAGAAAAGTGTGACGCATTAATCAACTAAGGTAAAACTATTTTCTTCCAGTTACAAAAGTTCTGAAATCAGAGGGGGGTGACGCATTAAGCTTCGATTCGCAACAAAAATTTTTAAACAAAATTATGTTGAGTTCAAAAAATTGCGTCACAAATGCCAGACCCAACGACGAAACCATTTTTCTGTACTTTCAGTTTTTACGCTGCGAAAATTTGACTTTTATTTCTTATTACATCGTTTAGGGTAAATTTTAATTTTTGCGTCTAAAAACTGAGTGTTGAAAAATTATTCCGCTGGTGGGTCTGGCATTTGTGACGCAATTTTTTGAACTCAACATAATTTTGTTTAAAAAGTTTTGTTGCGAATCGAAGCTTAATGCGTCACCCCCCTCTGATTTCAGAACTTTTGTAACTGGAAGAAAATAGTTTTACCTTAGTTGATTAATGCGTCACACTTT